>CM059867.1:48987856-49587856 GCA_030490815.1 Acer saccharum
TGGTGTAGCTCCTTAATTGCAGTTCCACTCAAATCCAACCTTGTTATATTATTACCGGAAATCTGAGATCCAAACTTTGTGAGGTTATTGCAGTTACTGAGATCAAGAGATGTAGAGATTCAAAATGAATATCACTTGGAAGCTCCTAAGACTACTGCAACCATCCGAAACAAATAACGAAGATTTTTGAGATGTTGAGCAAGTTTGGGGAAAGTCAAGCAAGCTACTGTAGTCTCGGAGATCTATCGCCTCAAGCGATGGGGATTTTGAGAGTCCTTGGATCTTAGTGACACGTGTACATCTAGATAGATTAAGCCACCTTAGGTTTGGGGCAACTTTGTAACAAAACAAAGAAAAAAAAATCATTACAATAATAATTGAGAGCTTCTCCTTAGAATCCATAATTATCTATTCACACTCCAATTTAATTTTTTTTTATTAATGACCAATTTTAACCTGAATTAAAATTACAAACCAAAACCAAAAAAAAAAAAAAAATTAAAGACACTTCAAACTAATTTTAATTAAAAAAAAATCTCTCTCCTAAATCATTATATTAAATATTATGTATTAAACTCTCTCTTAAATCTGTTATACCATATTAAACACTCTTTCCTAATTAATCTCTCTCCATTTTTCAAAAAAAATAAAAAATAAAAATCATATTTCCATACATTCTAATCAATCTCTGATTAATAATTAAAGAAAAAAACTTATGAATTTTAATTTTTTACTAACAAGTAATATATATTAAAAAGTCAATTTAAAAAAAAAAATGAAAGTTTGAATTGTTTCAACTAGATTCGATTAACTTAGAATTTTTAAGACTAATGAAAGAATTAAGTTCTCCAAGGCAATCACATACCTACAAGAGTAACAAAAGCATTTTCATATTTCGATTTAAAAAAAATATTAAAAAAAAACAAGGTACTTGTTTTTTGAGTTTTTTTTTTATAGATACGTACTTATGATTCCTACAAATCAAGCTTATTAGTAAGTTTTTTTTTTTTTTTTTTTTTTCTTAACTGTGTCTTGCTTGAAAAAGAATGGAGATATTATTGGAGGAGAGAGTTTAATATGTTAATTAAAATTTTAGGAGAAAGTATTTAATTTGTAATAATTAATCTAATGATTTAGGAGAGATAATTTCTTTTTTTAATAATTTAATTCAAAAAAGATAAAAAGGATAATCTTGTAACAAAATGAGGTGTCCTTTAGAATTTTTTAAAATTTAAATTTTGAGATGGAATGTTTTTAGAAAAGAAGTGTAAAAGAAAAATTGGATTGTCAAAGAAGCTCTCTAATAATTAAGATACAAAGAATAAAACATTTATTTAAAATGTCAGAATAATACCATACGTCTTCCCAAAGTCTTTCAAGATTGCTATAACGTAGATCAAGTTCAATAAGGTTGTTTGGATTAAAATTTGATGGCAGTGCTTGTAAAGGATACCCATACCAAATGAGACCTCAGCTCATCAGAAAGATCACTTAGACCTTCCGAAAAATTCACTTTAGTGAGTAGAGTAATTAGAATCGTAGAATTTGAGTAATCTAAGATTATACATTTCCTTGAAGGCTCGTGGGCTCAAATGTATTTCCCGATTTATCTCAAACATATCTAGGAATATCCCTTGTACTTCATGAGTTCCCTAACGACCAAACCAAAAGCAAAGTACAAGTTATTTCTTAAAATGAAAAGCATATGTTATAGCAAAGCAAAGTATAAGTCAGAAACTCACATAATCATTTTTTAGTGTGCGAAGAACATCTGTTGTCTCCACCAATAGCTTCGTTTACCTATATCGTTTGGAGATGTTTTATTAACAATATCCCTACCCATTTCTTCAAGCAAATCATGCATTTCTATCTTACCATAGAATGAAATTGTTATAAGTGACTTGTCAATGAGAACCTCAATGAGTAGCACAGTCATTTAATATTTTTTCTACATAGTCTTGAGCTCCCCCTTTTAAAAAACAAGCAATATCAAGAAAATATCCTTCTCTATATCCAACAGTCCATCGTAACTAATTTTTAACACATCAAAATTTTACGGCTCAAATTTGTTGGTTCAAATTTGTTTACCACACTTTCCCACTCTTCTTTGCTCTTTTTGTTTAACGATGATCCCAACACTTTAAGAGCTAACGGGTTGCCATTTGTAAAATTTACCAACTGGTTTACCATCAGATCTTCACTGTGAGAGTTTCCGTGAAAAGCATACTTGCAAAAGAGTTGATGACTTCACGATAGTTAAATCCCTCACCTCATATATGTTATTGTCATTCACACGACAATTCCGAAGTACTTGTTTATATCTAGAGGTTATTATGATTCTACTTCCTTGACCCAATCCATCAACACCTTCACTAAAGTTTCCATTTTTAAAAATCATCCACATCGTCAAGAACAATGAAAACCTTCAAACGATTGAGCCTTTCCTTGATTTTTGGAGGAATAGTAAGACTGTCTAATTTTAGATCTCGATCCTTTAACACTTTAGAAAGAATTTCCTCTTTCACAATCTAATCCTCCACATTTTTTTAATCTTTCCCTAACATTTTGAATAAAACAAACACCTTCAAACTGATTTGAATTTTGATTAAAAATGGCATTAGCAAGAGTTGTTTTACCGATACCACCCATGCCCCAAATCCCGATAATTCGAACATCTGTCGTAACATGAACATAATGATCTAATCTGCTCAATTCCGGGTTTAAGTCCAATTAGGTCTCCAAAATCAGGAGTATATGATGTCCACTCGTCAATTTCTTACAAATATCATTGACAATATCCTCAATAAGTGTAGCGTCAGTTCTGCCATATGAAAACACAAACATAATAAGTAGAAATAACCACAGTAGAAGAATTTTTTTTTTTTTTCTCGTTAGACACAACAGAAGAATTCTAAACTAACTAGAAAGTTGAAATATAAGGACTCCCAAAGAATTTTCGTTAATGCTAAATATATGATCATATAAAAATTGTGTAGAGGTATCTAAAGAACAAAGTTAGGGGTCGTTTGTTTTTTTTATCTGAAGAATGATAGTCCTGAATTTTACTGAAGACTGAATAGTGACTGCAACCTGAATCTGAATGACTTGTTTGTTTTTTTTTTTTTTTTCCTCATATCTGAATGTACTGTCAACATGTTTGTTTTTTAAAAATAAAATTGTCTGAAAAGAAGTAATTTTACATCTATACCCATGTTAAACAATTATACATATAATATAGAATAAAAACAATCCAAAAATAATAATTATATATGAACACATATGATCATAATCTTTTTCTTCGATTACAAATAAATTTTATTTTTACTAAGAAAAGAAAAGGTTTTTTTTTTTTTTTTTTTAAATAAAAGGGGTATCAGGAAAACTCACACAAATCACTCTAAAAAAATAATATTAAACATCACCCTAATATCATAATAAAGTATTGATATTAAACACCAATATGAAAATTGATTAGGATTCTTTTTTATTTGTAAAACTATTTAAAATAAGCAATATATTAAAATAAGATTTCTATACAATTATATTATGATGAAATTAGATATATGTTATATATGAAGGATAGTATCGGAAGAAAAGATTTTGGATTGCATTTAATGCAATTCAGTGATTTACAATTAAGTTAAAAGTCATGATTTTTTACTTTTTATTTTAAGTTGTTTTTTGATATTTTTAAGTTGTTTGACCACTTAAAAAAAACAAACAAAACAACTTAATAATTATGATTCAGACCCATTAAGTTTTAAGTGAAAAAAACAAACGACCCCTTAGACTTTATCATAAGTAATAGTTAGAAAGAGGCTGTTACACAAGTATATTAATTGACAAAATTATATTAAAAAAAATTGGTCTCTATTTTGAAAAGGAAAAAGAAATAACATTAAATTTTGAAAAATGAATCTAGATCTATTCCCTAAAAATGAGGAGGAGAGGAGGACTCTAGGGTTTACTTTTTTTTTTTTTTTTTTTTTTTTTTTAAAAAGGACTTTTAATTTTTATAAATATTGAAAAAAGTAAAATAAAGTAATAGTTAAATTTACCTCCCAACAAAGGAATGCCATCTAGATATACCGCATGCTTCAGCCAAAGCTTCTCTCCATGTTTTCACTTCTTTTTGTAAATTTGTTTCATGCTCGACAAAAGAATCCTTGAAACTTCCGTTTGATGACGTACATCGATGGAACACCCGTAGAAAACGGGTAAGACAATGTGGTTATTCATTTTCTTGCACTTCAAAATCTCTACGAGTTCACTTAAGCCCATTTGGAAGTAGCATAATCTTTCGAAAATAACTACTGAAATCTTTGATTCATTAATTGCTGTCATAAGAGCCGAGAGATTTCGTCACCTTTTGTGAGTTCGTAATCAATAAAGGTTTCAATTTGTTTTCGGCACAAAGCTTCATAAAGATGACTAGTGAAACAGTCGCGGGTATCTCCACCTCTGAAATTGATGAACATCATATTTTTTTTCCGGGAATGGTGTTGGAAGAAGGAGTTGATTTGAAATTGCCCATAGAGAAGGACTTAATTTGAGCAGCAAAAATTGTAGGGCACAATCCTAAAATATTAAAATTCACAACTGTTGTAAATTAAACAATAATATATGAAATAAAATGAGAAAAATGAAGAGTATCAGATAAAGAGAGATTAGAGAGTGAGACGAGAGGAGGGAGAGAACAATAGGATTTGTATTGATTTTTGGAACTCTCCAACATTTACAATTGAAAGTCCAAGCCATATATATAGGCAATAGTAACTTAGTAATGAAGCCAACAATAGAGGCTTGGTGTGGAAGTCAACAATAGAGGCTTGGTGGGGAAGCCATAAAATTACACACTCCCCCGGATTTCCCACCACTCGTATTTTTAATTTACTAAGTAAAATCCAATAGGACAAACCTTATTGAAATACATACAATGATATTCTAGATCTTATGGAGTTGGACATTCACAAAACTATCTCGTTAAAAACCTTGTCAGGAAAACCCAGTGGGATAAAACCTGAACGAAGGGAAAAGAGTATAGTGCACATATGTCCGTTCTAAACTTTGCTCCCCTGATTGTCTCATTAAAACCTTGTCAGGAAAATTCAATGGGACAAAACCTGATCGAAAAGAAAAAGAGTACAATGCAAATATGTTCATTGTTAATGTTTTCTTCAAGACATTTCTCACATTTATACTTTGTTAGGGAAAATCGAGTAAGATAAAACTTGAGCAATGATATTCATTGATCTGTCGGATCAAAGTAATATTTATGATGATCTTTTGGATCAAGGTAACATATACGATGATTAGCAAGATCAAAGTAATAGTTACAATGATATTTTGATCAAGATAACATATATACAATGATCTACTGGATTAATGTAATATTCATGATGATCTTTTATGAATCAAAAGATTTTTGGGTGTGCTTAGGGAATTGTCTCATTAAAACCTTTATCAAGAAAAACCCAATGGGACAAAAGCCTGATTAAAGGAAAAAGAGTACAATGCACTTATACCCCAATATGATTAATAAACTTCATTTGATATGCTCCCCTTGATGGGACGCTCCCCCTGATAAAAATTCTTGTGAAGCAATCTTCTAGATTGTTGAACTTCAATAATATCATAAATGATTGGAGGAAGTATAAGCAAAGACTTGCTTTATGAAGTAATATCCATATGGAATCATTTTCAGAATCTTTTCAACATATTCTGATTGATGGACAAACATTCCATTTGATTTATGTTCGACCTTCAGGTCGAGACAATATTTTCTTTCCCACGTCTTCTTTTTTAAACTCATTTATAAAAATTCAAGAGTTTTCAAGAGCTCTCCAGGAGCTCCAATTAAATTCATATCAACAACGTATGTTTGTGAATATAGTAAATTCGGATTCTGATTTCTTTGCGAAGACACTTGGGTATATAATATAATTATTATACCTTTATTTTATCAGATATTTACTGAGACGGTTATACCACATCCGTCCAGATTGTTTTTAATCCATATAAGGATTTTTGTATATTCATCAAATACAGATTACGAGATCTCGATTTATATGCTTTTAGCATTTTAAATCTTTTCAGGATTATAAATATGCATTGAGTGAATCATATAGATAATGATTACTACGTCTAAATGACGTATTTCAAGCCTTGTAAAGGCAACCAAATTTATCAAAATTTTGAAACGTAATTGTATCTGTCACTATTGAATATCAAGTTTCTGTGAGAAACCTTGTACTACGAGTCGTGTCTCATATCTCATGATCTCGTTTTTCTCATTACGTTTCCGTATAAAGACCCCCATTAGTATCCAACTAGTTTGACATCTTCAGGTATCTGGAGTACTATTGGTCTAAATACTTTACGTTTGGTATATGAAGTCAATTCTTCTTGAATTGCTTCTTTTTACTTAGGCCAATCATGTCTTTTGTATACAATCATTGATATTATGAATATCATAATTATCATTTATAATTTCAGTAGCGCTACTGTATATAACAATATATTATCAATGATTGTTTCTTTATGATTCCACATTTCTCTTATATGATTTATAGAAATTTTCTCAATTTAAATATACTTGAATCTCTGTTGAGATTTCTTCCATTTCAATGGATTTAGTCACTATATGGACTTTATAGAAATTTTCTTAATTTCAATATAGTTGTATCTCTGTTGAGATTTCTTTCCATTTCAATGGATTTAGTCATTTCATAGACTTGTATAGAAATTTTCTCAATTGCAATGTACTTGTATCTCTGTTGAGATTTCTTCCATTTCAATGGATTTAGTCATTTCATATACTCGTGTCTCTTTAAATATATCAGACTCTTATAGAGTTGATTTAGAGAAAGTGGATTTATTTATAACTCGAGTTTTGTTTACTTTTGGATCCTGATAATAATACCTTTTAAAAAGGTTCATAAGCTTATGATATGCATCAGATGATTTATTTGTTGTCATTTACTCTGATCATTCTTTAAGAACAATCACCCGGCCGGGTTTATGAGATGACAACTTATAAAATCGTGTTACCTTTAATATATCAGGTAACAGATTAATAACCATATGATGATCAATTATCTTTCGTATTTTAGTGATACAAAGATTGATATGAGACACATTTATATATAGAGAACCGAACTGGTATCTCTATTTTATATAAGATAACTTTTCATTTACTCTTTCTGGAGAAACTTTCCATTTGGAAATTAATCAATATAATAATACACAGATTGTGCGTAAAATATAAACTCTTATAAGTTTAAATGATCTAATAGAAGATTAATCAAAATCAATATTAATCTCATAATGATATAGAATTCTTATCTTAGATCATGCCAATATATAATAAGGAGATATACTACACAATCAAATATCTTAAAAACGTGAGCAAGTCAATGACCAATTACAAGTTGTAATGGTAAATAATGATGATAAATAATGATCATAGATGAGTGTATCAACATGTAATATAGAACGTCCCATATAGAAATTGGTAATTGAATCGAAATAATAAAGTTATCAAAATTACCTGGAAAAGTTTGATAAGATTCCGCTGATCCATTCTGATTATAAGTATATGTGAAAACTGGATGTTGAACATCGATCTCAATTGGAGAGATTTGATAATACATGAACATGTGATGATCTCGTAGATGCATCAATTAGAATCATAATAATGGAAGGATTCATTTGGTGGTGAATATATCTACATATACCCTCTTGAATGATGGGGATTCAAAACCAACTTTAGAATAAGATGGTTTATTTGGTGAATGAATATAGTCACATGCAACCCCTTTTTGATCAGTGATATAATCCAGATGATAAATCACACAGCTTTTCTATAATCAGCTTTTGGCCTAAATCACGCACATATATTCAACATTCTTATTATTCATGGTCTCAAATGACATTAATAAAGTTATATGTCTTTGATCTAAGCAGATTTCTTTATGTTCTGCTTGAATGATATAAAGTATCACTGCATAATTTAATATCATCTAATAATAAGATTGTGACTCTTCTAGAGCCTTTATTCAGATCCGTTTGGATCTGATTCGGTATTAAACTTATACGCTTTTGAACTAAACATATTTCTTTATGGTATGCTTGAATAATATCAAGTATCATTGACACATAATTTAGTATTGTTTGATAACAATATCGTGGCTCTTCCAGAGCTTTCTATCAGATCCGTTGGATCTGATACAGTATTAACATTTGCTCTCAACAAGTCAAATCCATAAAATATTTCTGACTCCGCAGAATTATATGAGTTATTGCACTCTAGGCAAGACATATATTTTTCCTAATGGGAATTTTATGGACATTATTTGTAATGCCATTTTATATCTCATCTGAAATGATAATAATTCTGTAGAATTGTATAGTCGTTGAACTATCATCATTGTATGGATATATTTAATTATCCCATCCATATAGCAATCATGGCCTGGATCCATGCTTTTAATTTTACAACAAATATATATACATACACCATTAATACAAATATGGAATAAGTGAAACAAGAGAGAGAATAGTACAAACTTGGATGCTCAGTTCGAGGTGTATATCTCTCTGTGGAATGTTCCGATAAACAATCCAACCGATTAGATTGTAGAAACACGAGTAAAGAACGTTCTGACAAAATTTCAACTCGATCGGACCACAGATCAAAGAGATATCACTCTTCAATGAAACCCGCGCAATACTCGAATTTTCTCCCATGTTTTCTGCCCAGCCCTGTTCGGAGTTGCAGAACTCATCATAGGGAATTTTGATTGACAATCCCACCGTACAGATTCAAGAACTACAATAGTAGAATGTGCTGACTAAATTTCAGCTTCAACCGATCTTAGACGGGAGATATAATAGTTTGATCAAGATTGCGCAGTAATGTTATTTACACAATTTCTGCACACACCTCCTTTTTCTTCTCTTTTTTAGTAAAATATTTCCAATTTATTACATGACATTAGGATCTTAAAACCTTTTTACGATACTCATAACATCCTGTTGGATGTGTAGATCCTTCTTTGAATATTGCTCTTTATGAGCATCAAACATGAATGAAATGGATAAAATATTATTTCTAGTTTCATTATACTTTAGGATCTTAAATTCCTTTTGCGATACTCACAACATCCTGTTGGACGTATAAATCCTTTTTCTCAATGAGTGATATGTAAACATATCACTTCATATATATGAGATAAAATAAAATCATAGATCATATTAATTTTTTTTGAACTCTCGGTTCGACCACGAACTGTAAGTTCATATATAAAATTCAGAAAACTTCAGATTCTGAATGAATTTGAAACCCCAGGTTCCAAATAATAAATTATGGAATTCTTGTATATAACACTGGATTTAGAACTCCAGGTTCTCATAGGTTTTCAAAACCGTGCCGACTTAAATATCATAATCCCAAAACTTTAAGTTCTGGTTAGTCGGTCTAGCCAATCTATTATATAGCATAAAAATAAATGCTAAATATTTAAACAATTTATCTGGAGACACAACATAAAGCCAGTCCTAAGACACAGCATAAGCCAGTCCCGAGACACAGCATAAGCCAGTCTCATATATTGCATAAAAAATAAATACTGAATATTTAAACAGTTTATCTGGAGACACAGCATAAAGCCAGTCCTAGGACACAATATAAAGCCAGTCCCGAGACACAGCATAAGCCAGTCTCATATATTGCATAAAAATAAATACTGAATATTAAAACAGTTTATCTGGAGACACAGCATAAGCCAGTCCCGAGACACAGCATAAGCCAGTCTCATATATTGCATAAAAATAAATACTGAATATTAAAACAGTTTATCTGGAGACACAGTATAAGCCAGTCCTAGGACACAGCATAAGCCAATCCCGAGACACAGTATAAGCCAGTCTCATATATTGCATAAAAATAAATACTGAATATTAAAACAGAATAAATAAATAAATCCAGAACTATATATGTATTTCGTTGACGGCATAAGCCATATTGTTATACGAAACTGTATATAGGTCCAGAATGTTGAGATGTAAGTAAATCACCCATTAGGGGATCCTTTTTGCTTACATGCAATCGTGCTGATAACGTGTTGTAAATTAAACAAATATATGAAATAAAATGAGAAAAATGAAGAGTATCAGATAAAGAGAGATTAGAGAGTGAGACGAGAGAGAGGGAGAGAACAAATAGGATTTGTATTGATTTTTGGAACTCTCCAACATTTACAATTGAAAGTCCAAGCCATATATATAGGCAAATAGTAACTAAGTAATGAAGCCAACAATAGAGGCTTGGTGTGGAAGTCAACAATAGAGGCTTGGAAGCCATAAAATTACAACAACAACAACATATTAAAATAGTGTTTCGGTCTTTGACATGAAATATTAAAATTCATTGTCACTCTTTCCAATGCGGGTAAAACATATTAAAATTCATTGTTTTTCAGACAAGAAGTTCTAGTGGTCTACACCCAATTGATTTTGAATCTCTCTCTTTTGTCATATCACTCTTTCCGATGCTAGTAAACATATTAAAATTCATCACTATCAAAGAGCCCTCGGTACACGTCATCGGTTTGCAAGAGTTGATTGTGATGGAAATTAATTTACCAAAATGCCAATCTATTTTGAACATTAAATTAACAAAATTGCCCTCCTACTCCTACAATACTTATAAACAATTCCAATCAATTTTCTTGATTGTCTTAAATTTCATTGAAAGTTTATAATTAATTAATAAACATGTCATTGGAAGGATTTGGAGGATGACGATAATTGATGATAATTAATTAACCAACACCACCACCAAATCAACCCTATGATCAAATTGATTAACCAAATCATAATCCCCATAGCTGAAATCAACTCCATATTCAAATCAATCAACCAAAACCAACTCCCTATCAATTTCCCCCTCCTTTCTCTCTCCTCCATTAAAAATTCAAGGGTAGAAACAGAATGGCAGTTAATGTAAATAAATTGAAAATTGAGGTTCTCATCTATTCTATAAAGATATTAAAAGAGACAACTTTTTTTTTTGACATATGTCAAACGCACAGACACGAGTGACCAAGGGCATTTGCTTCTGCCCTCAGCATGGCTCAAAATAAAAGGAAAGTAAAAGTTCTTGCCGTCAAGTTCGCTTTTTTTTTTTTTGTTTTTTTTTTTAAATTTTTAAGAATAATGCTGTCCAAAATACTGACCTCCATCAATGGGAGTGTAGTACGTGATCTAATTTGTGAGATAACTGTATAAAATAAAATAAAAAATGACCCTACACTTCCATTGGTAGGGTCAGTATTTTTGGTACTGAGCTGCCAATACCTAAGCACTATTATTTTTTTTTTATTTATTTATTTTTTTTAAGGATGCTAGAATCACACTCCTAACCCACTCTCTTTTTATATTATGACATGTGAACAACATTCAATTTTACATATCAAATTTTGAGCTATTAGTTAATGACCTAAGTTTCATTTTATTTACGATGCAAACCGTCAATCAACTTACCAAATTGCCCTTTCTACTTTATTTTTACCAAGTCATTTAATATTTTTACCAACTATAAGCACCCAATTAAATACCATATCAAAATTAATTAACTTATTTTTATATTTTTTGTAAACCCATATCGGTACACCCAATTTCGTTTTAATAATGTCAATTTTGTTTTTGTTGATAGCAAAATCCTAATTCGAAATATCATACACTTCAAACATGTAAGAGCAATTTGTCAACCTCGAATGTCAAATATCACCATTAATTCTCTCGGGAAGATGAAGATTAGCACTATAGACTTTGACCAATAATTTATACCAAAATAGGCAGTAATACTCATCCAAACGTAATATTTTCTATTTGATTCTTATGTTTTATACTTCAAATTTTTCCAGATTTGTTTTTATCAACAAATTTCTCCAGATTTTGATTCTTATGTTTTATATCTTTAAATTTTTCTAGATTTTTTCTATCAACAAAATTTCACAAATTTTGATTCTTATGTTTTACATTTTCCAATTTTCCGGTACACAAAGTTATCTGTAATATATAATGCTTCGGGTCAAGGGACCTAAACACAAAATTTGTGTTTCAGACAGAGGTGACCTGATATGCAACTCAACCCAAAGCAATATAAAATATTTTATATTGCTTACAACTTTAGTAACCGATAAACGTGACTTTAAAAATTAAAAATAAAAACAAAATAACAAATTTGTGCTTGAGGTTAGGAACTTCCAACAAATTTGCTCTCATCTTTTTGGAAATACATCAAAATGGTCCATTAACCAAAAAAAAAACCAACGGTCAAACATAACAATTGTCGTGAAAGTACTATTTTACCCTCTCTTTAAAATAATTGTATATTAAAAAATTGAAAAAAAAAGATTAATTAAAAAATTAAAAAAGAAAAAGAAAATGGATCACCACCACCCATTAGCACCATAACAGATGGTTGGAGATTAAATAAAATTTAAAAATAAATGTTTTATTAAAATAAAATAAAAATTAAAAAAAAAACTCTAAAAAATTTAAAAATAATTAATTTGAATTTTTTTAAAATATAGATATTTTTTAAATGGAGGTGGAGATCAAATAAAGTTATAAATTATATATATATAAAATCATTTTTAAACAAATAAAAGGGAAAAAAAAAAACTTATATATATATATATATTATATCCAACGGTTAGAGATTATTAAAAAAATAAAAAAATAAAAAACAATTGGTTTGGTGGAGATCCATCAGTGGAGATGGAGATCCGATGATATCCGGATCTCTATCATTTGTATTTAAAAATTGTTTTTAAAAAAAAAATTGATCTCAACCGTCCATCATTGAGATGGGCGAATATTCATATAAATTTCTTTCCTATAGTTTTGACAAACTATATGGTAACCCCGAGAGCTTCTTTTGAGAAACTAATTTGTTTGTAGCCGGATGTACATGATTGATGAACAAACATATTTGTATAATAAGGAAATGACTTTTAAACCCCGAATAGACAATAGATATATTATAATTTCCTTTTGGGCTAGGCTTGGTTGAAGAACTGGGTTGAAATCTTACACTCATTTCTCTTGGGCTTGGGCTTGGACTTAATAATTTTTTATTTGTGCGTTATTATGACAGTATTACACCTAGAGCTTGGCTGTGACTGTGGCTGCCTGGTGAGTAAAAGATAATAATATTGTTTTAATTTTAAAGTTGTAGCGAGTGATGAATTGTAGTGAGTAAAAGATATATGTATTCTTTAAGAAAATAATTAAAATAATTAAATAAAATTATAAGCTAATATATAATAAAAGCTGAAATCCCTTGAAAATAGGTCAATATGGGCCGAGCCCATTATCGGCCTAACAAGTCCAACATTTATATATATTTTTAATTTTGAATAGTACAGTATGACCTTTTATGGCTAACTTGGTTAGTGATGTGGGCAGTTGGTCATTGATGAGAGTCACTGGACTCTCTTTAATAACTGAAGTGGTTTAAGGTCCATTTTATTTTTTGGCTTATTGATTCTAAAATCACTGAAGTGGGCCTTCTACTAAGGTTGAGTTTAAAGCCAAATTTTGATGTTAATTGTTTATTTATTTATTTATTTATTTTATTTATTTTACCATTATTTATTATTTATTTATTTTTTTTTGAAATAAGTATTAACCATTAGTTGATGAGTCTAATTGAGTTAATTAGCCTTTGAGACATACTTTCTCCATTTAATTTGGTAATATAAAAAAATTTAATAATGTCCAAAATTAAACTAAAGAGAGCTGCAACATTGATGGAGTTTATTTGCCTTCTTGAGCTAGAACGGGAAAGGTGATCATTTTTAATGAAGTATTCTTATGTTTTGGCATATTGCTTTCGATGCAGGGTGATGGGGAGGGAGCTCACGAATGTAAACATGGATAAGAACCCATTTGGAGTTACATTGAAGCCAACTTCTCACAATAAAGTTCATGTTGCTCCCAAAATTTCAAAAGGTAACAACAATGAAGCAAAGGACTATATGATATGAAAGAATGCTCTGCAGAAAACTCAGTTGCAGAGAATTGTCACGATCACGAGAAGGAAGATGTGACTAGTGAGAAGCCTGATGATCAAAAGTCAAGCTCTCCTACATCTAATTCTAGTGAGCACACAACTTCTACTGTTCTGCAGCCCTCTGCTGTGTCAACTGAAAAGGATGCTTCGGACACAACTCCGCATGTTGAGGCTGAATCTGCAGCAGATGGTAACTATATGCAATCCCCTTATGATAAGAAGACTTCACAGGTAACGGAAACCTTCAACAGTATATATATATATATATATAGTCAATGTTGTTCCCTGTTTTTATACTCAAGTGAGAGAATTAATAATAACCGTCCTGAAGTCAGTTTACATTTAAAAAAATTAAAACTGTGTAAAAAGTGTGGTAGTAATGAACATCCTGACAAAAATTATAATGCCATACCGTAAAGTAGAGGTTTTCTCTCCAGCATTGTGCATTAGGAGGTTTGTCGAAGGAAAATGCAAAAAGTTTCCGAAGAAAAATAATTATCTTCTATTTCTTTACTGTAATATAAATAGTTTCTCCTTTTGAACACATCATGTTTATAATATTTTAGTGGCTTCTTGGCTTTCATATCAATGTGGAAGTGTTTTGATTATTGAAGTGGTTTATTTGAAACTTTAGAATTATGATTCATTTTTCTGGTCTACTTAGAGGATTGTGTCAAGGAATTTACCACATTGATGGAAGCCTAAAAAGATTTAGTTTTGAGGATTTTTACCCACTTTATGGCCTCTTGCTTAGGTTTTGAGGAATATGTTTCCTTGCACCTATAATTGCTTTCCTGGTGCTTCTGAATTCTGTTGATGCATGTGTATTATGTTCTTGTGATTCTATTTGCATTCAAAGAAATTTCTTTGTTGCAGAATTAATATTTCTATGATATATGCTAGTCTTTAAACTTTTGCAATTTATTTCAGCCAAGCTCTCCCCTGACATCAAAGAAGCTATCGCAACTCGATAAGAAGTTTGCAGATGAAGAAGATAATTATTCTGTTGCTTCCTCGTATCCTTATGTTTGATTTCTTATTTGCTTTACATTTTTGCGTTTTTTTCCCCATTATATTGTTTTGTAAAAATTGGAATTTGTTATTTTGGTATTGTGTTATCCTTAGCTGCTATGCATAGTACTGCTACATCTATCCGGAGGATAACTATTGGAACAGCTCCCAAATTCAGATGTTCTGAACGTCTTGAGAAACGGAAGGAGGTATTATTATAATCAAACAATGGAGAACATAATTCCTTTTGTAAGGTGTCATCTAAACAACAGTTTTCTTTTTGTTTCATTCATTATGCTAATTATCTTCGGTTTCATTTCCGTAACCAGTTTTACTCAAAATTAGGGGAAAAACACCAAGCCCTGGAGGCAGAGAGAAGACAATGTGAAGCAAGGCAAAAGATAACAAACAACACTCTTCTTTAAGTATTCGTCATTCACTGTTTCGGCATGAACAGTTATGTTCCTCTTGTTACACATCTCAAGATGTTATTGAAGAAATAGCATTTAAAAACTTTTTGTACCCGTTTCCAGGAAGAGCGTGAAGCTGCCATTAAGCAGCTTAGAAAGAACATGGTGATCAAAGCCAATCCGATACCTAGTTTTTACTACGAAGAGCCCCCACCCAAGGCTGAGCGTAAGAAGGTACGTTACGATATCTTTTTACTAGAGCAATCCTTTGAAGTATTCTTAAATTTATAAGTACTAAGATGGAAAGGAAGGATATATCCGATATGATGATAGTGAAGGTGATTTTAGCGCAATGTAGTAGTCCTGACAAAGTACTAACATTCTAATTTTTATCCAATATCAGCTGCCATTAACCAGACCCAAATCTCCAAAGCTAAACAGTCTAAGCCGGAGAAAGAGCTGCGGTGATGTAATTATCTCTACTGATGACAAGGGGAAAGTTTGTGCTCGCGCACAGCGACACAGCATCGGTACATACAAAAAAGATGAATCCTCTGCTGGCAATGCTACCAAGAAAAAGATTCGCGGACAAAACAACGGCAATGGCACTGTCAAGGTTAAAGAGCAAGTGAAGCAGGCGAAGGAGATGACAAAAGCCTCTTCAAAGAAAATTTCAGACCAGGCAATCACAAATATTGATGTTGAGTCATGAACTGCTGGTAATCTTGATCAAGTCTTTTAAGTGGTGGAATGGTCTTCTTCAATTGCCTAACTACCATATTATAGATGCCCAGAAAGAGAGAGCCAGTTTCGTTTTCGGCCTGTATCGACTTTGTTTTTTTTTTCTTTTTTCTTTTTAAGTGTTTTTGTGTTGATGTGAATTGTATATTTTTGTAAGTTATATTGGTACATATATATATCATGTTATATAAAAAGATTTATTGATTCTAATATGGAATAAGTACTGTCTCTCTTGTAGTCTGGTTCCTTATTATTGTTTTAGCTTGTCTGTTGAATTTGATTCATTGCCAGGATTTCTTCTATTGAGAGGCTGCCAACAGGAGACTCTTTTGATCTTCTGTGCACAACTCAGCTCTGCTTGTTGTATTTCGAGTAAAATCAATGTGGTTTTTGATACATCAAAAATATCATTACAGTTCATTGGAATTTTATTTGTAATAATGATATCAAATGTTTCGATACACCTTTTTTTATTTTTATTTTATTTTTATTTTTATTTTTTTATAGTATCTATCTATCCATCTATCTAGATCATATATTTTTTAAAGCTTTTTGCCATCGGTAGGATTCGAGCTGTTGACTTGGGAGTCATTTGTCCAAACCCCAAGCTCGTCCATCTACTAGTTGAGCTACGCCTATTAGGGTAGTAAAATCTGAATTTCACATAAGAAACAAATCAAACTTATATAGTATTATAGTGAGTTTTTTTCTAGTAGGCACACAACTGTGAGCATACTTATAGCATATTTATCCACCTTATCACTTTTTGTCATGTAAGCATTATTTGACCCAATTGCATTGCCTTTTCCGGTAAAAGTGATGAGGTTGATAAATGTGCTGCTATAGGTATGATCACAGTTGTGTGCTTATCAGAGAAAAGCTCATATTATAGTTTATAGTTAACAAAATAATAATATAATAATAATAATAATAATAATTATAACCTAATAAAATAAGAGTAATGCTATTTTGCCCAAATTTGGTGCTCAAATCCGATATCCAAATGATGTGTCAACACTCTCATCTATTCATTTAGAGTATGATCACAGTCGTGTGCTTACCAGAGAAAAGCTCGTATTATAGTTTATAGTTAACAAAGTAATAATAATAATAATAAAATAATTGTAACCTAATAAAATAAGAGTAATGCTACTTTGCCCAAATTTGGTGCTCAAATCCGATGTCCAAATGACGTGGCAAAACTCTCATCCATTCATTTAGATTGTATTAGATTTGTTTGATTTAAATGAATGGATGAGAGTGTTGCCACGACATTTGGGCACCAAATTTGGGCAAAGTAACATTACTTATAAAATAATTTTAACCTAATCTTAAATCCAGTATTTTAGCATGCATTGACCTTAATTTATTTTCGACAATGTCCAACAATATTTTCAATTGTTGGGTTGTGAAACCTAACTCAATGGTATCATGATATGCCCCTGAATTAGTTTTGTTCTCTACATTGACGTAACACGGAGGTTATGAAGTCTAAATCAGTTTTGTCACCGTTGTAAACAACAATTTGATAGTGGAAATTGAGTTCGTGGGAATTTAACCTTATGTCGAACCACATGAAATCTAGTGTTTCTCTTTATTATTCTTTATTTCGTAGGCGATTGTTTGATTGCTTTTGAGTATGTATATTTCGTAACAACGACGACCAACCAACCCATGAATTTATGGATTCGAATAGTATCCCTCTACGCACCCCGAATTTATTGTAAATTAAAAAACACACACAAACAATATAAAGACATTTTTGGCTCGAGTTTCAAATGTTGGATAAGAAACTGTAACTACAAGTCTACAACTACATCAAAACAACCTCTTAGAAAAATGATGACAACTCTCACTTGTTCTTCTTCATCTTCTCTCATTCTCCAACCTCTTAAACCTTCAAAACTCTCAAGATTTTCAAAACCCAGAACCTTGATTTTGACAGTAACATCCAGTTCTGAGTCAAAACCCTCCAAAAACCCCTCCAAGAAACCCCAGAAACAACCCACCTCCAAATTCCGCAGAAGAGCATCGTATGGCAGCTCAAGAAGGTCCACTATCAAGAAAACTTTCTCTCAAGAGCAAGTCAACTTCACTGCACCCTTCTCTTGTGAACCTCAAGTGGGGATATTGGTGGAGGCATGGCGGGTCTGGTTTGTGCTTTGAACTTGGACAAGAGAGGTGTCAAGTCCACTGTTTTCGACACGGTTTGTTATTTGTCGATTTTCATCTTCTTTAATTTCTTATGAATTTGCTTGATTTGTATGATTTTTATATTATATTTGTTGATTGTTGCATAGTAAACTCATAATGCTTGGATGAATTATAATAGCTTTCCAATTTTTTTGATTTTGATCCATGTTAGTGGTTAAGAATTGCCCTGTTTTTGTTGTTGTTGTTGTTGTTTATAGTATTGATGGTTGCTGATTTTGGAGCTTTAATCGACATTTTCGTTGTGCATTCTTGATATGATTGATTAAGCATGCATGCTGATGTGCATCAAAATTCCACTTCTAGTTTAGAAGTCGAGCACTGTGTTATTCAACCACATCGATTAAGCTATTATTGGGGGTTTCTAATGGTGTTTTTCGGTGTTAAGGGAATTCATGGTTTGGGAGGAAGAATGGGAACTAGAATAATTGATCCTCAACCTTTGATATTTGATCATGCTGCTCAGTTCTTTACGGTGAGTGATTCTCGGTTTGGTCAATTGGTTGATGGCTGGTTGGAGAGAGGTCTAGTTCGAGAATGGAAAGGCATGATTGGAGAACTTGAAGTGGGTGGCCGATTTGTTCCATATCTTGATTCTCCTCCACGATATGTTGGTGTTAACGGAATGCGCCCTCTTGCTGACTCTTTATTGGCCCAGGTGACTAATCTTTCTTTTGCTTTCATCTTCTTCTTTTGTGATCCTAGTGTTAAGAAACTGGCATTTGTTTTTGTAGATACAAAATTATTATGACTTTACCATTGATATTGAATTCAGGAAAATCAAGTTCTTTTCATAGCTAAATATTTTCATTCTTGTGGTGCAGACTTCTATGGTTAATGTTGTGAGACCTAGCTGGATAAGTAAACTTGAGCCGTATAATGGGATGTGGCACTTGAGCGAGAATGGACTCAAGGGCAGTTTGATATCATAATTATTGCTCATAATGGTGAGTTTGATATTATAACATCTGGCTTTTTTTCCTCTGAAGTTTGCATTATATTATAGTATTCCTTTTTTGTGTTTAGAATATGTGAACGTTTGCTTATTACAATGATATAAATGTTAAAATGCAAATCATTTATGAATAAAAATGAAAAAAGATATCAGATTTCACCTTTTGTTTTGTGCTGTTTTTATGTTCCATTGCACTCGACCCCCAACCCCTCTTGAATATAAACCAACCTCCTCAAATCCAATGTAAGCTAGATTTGAACCCAAGATCTCTTATGCAACTGTAAGGGACTACACCAATTGAACTAATTAGAACATTATGATGGTCTACGAATACAATTTAGATTTGACGTAGGGAAGCCCTTCCTAAACCCAAACCATGTTGGACCTTCCCGAAACTCTAGCAGAGGTTTGAAATGGGGTACCGAACACTCATGTTTAGAAATTGCATTCACCAATTAATCATAACATACATATAGTGTCAATTACCATCACATGATTGATTGTTTGACCATATAATGATACATTCAAATCTTAAGTTTTGTAATACTGGAACTTCAAAAAGAATTCTACAAATTTCATATAATTTTACATATTTGAATTCCCTGAATAAGATGGACAAATTCCAAGGAAGCTTATGAGCAGCTTTCTATTTATGCTATTCAATATTGAGTAGAAAATATGCTTTCATTAACAAGATTTGATTTCAAAATGGATGCATGAATGCAATTACTCTTAGAGATGTCCATAACTCATCACATTTTATTGTCTTATTGGTTTTTTATGAAATATTTGTTATCTGTTAATGTTGTATGGTATTGAGTTGGAAAAGTCATATAAAATTCTTAAGGAAGAGCATTTTTTTGGATCTAGAAGACAAGATGATAGATGTTTCATTTTTGTTTCATTTAATTAATTATACAACTATAAATCACCTGTCTTTTGTATGTACATTTGGCATTTTGTTTAACCGATAGTTCCTCTATATGATTGACAGGAAAATTTGCAAATCGCTTGCTTGGTTCCTCAGGCTTACCTCTAATAGCTAGACAAATGAAGGTATACTTTGAATTATGCGGTTTGTCTAATGTAATCTACTTTATCCTTTATCTTCATCGGTAATGGCTAAAGTGTTTTGAATAATTCATGGTGCACTTTCCTTGTTTGTAGAGGCTGGAATTGAGTTCTATATGGGCTCCTTGCAGCATTTGAGGATCCACTTCCTATTGCTGGCCCAGAGCAGTTGAAGGAGCCTTTGTAAATGGAGTCGATTCCGTCTCATGGATGGCAAATAACTCGAAGAAACTCTCGAGTTCTCAAAGTAATGATCCTCAATGTTGGACCTTCTTTAGTACTGCAGCTTATGCAAAGCAAACCAAGGTTCCACAGATCAGTCTATATAAATACATGTTCTTGTTGAAAATACCTATTTATACAAACTTATCTGCAAGCAATCAAACACTTTGACCAATTGCTTAGACCAATAGTTGAATATAATACATACCCGAATCTTGAAACTCCCATTTTTAGCCAGGCTTCAGAACTATGACACTACATGAATAAAAGATTAGCTTTGCATTTACATTTCATGTGTGAAATGGAGATACCTGTCATGTTGCAATTCCAGTTTGTTGCAATTATGATTGTTCTTGTGTGTTATTAGGAAAACATCCCGAATGCCACAGCTGAGAAGGTGAAAACAGGAATGTTTGGGGGTATCGAAGCTGCCCTTGGGCTATCAAAAGGTTCACTTCCGAGGCCATTTTACAGTAGACTCCAATTATGGTAAGACATCACTTGAATGGTGTTAACTGTTACGCACATTTGAGGCCCTTTTCACGCTAGATTCCAGTCAACTATTCTATGATCATTCGGACCATTTTCTCCTTCTGAAATGTGTAGGGGTGCAGCTCTTCCAACTAACACTCCAGGTGTCCCTTGTATCTTTGATCCTCACGGAAGGGCTGGTATATGTGGCGACTGGCTGTTGGGCTCAAGTGTAGAGTCAGCAGCTGTAAGTGGCATGGCTCTTGCCAATCATGTAAGCTCCGAATGAACTTCTTTTTCACTTATATGGTTATAATTTTTCTATAGAAATACGTATATCAAAATTAACATATAATAGCCGGTAAAAAGAAATGACAAAAGAAGTAGGACATATGTAGAAATTTAATATCAAATTTGCGATTTTGCTTTTAACAAGTTTTAAGATTGTACAAGGTTTTCAAACATAAACTTGAAAGCTTGATTATTCGTTTATAAGTAATATATTGGGGTTTGCAATTTAGATTGCAGAATATATACAAAGTGGTGGAGTTGATCCTGAGGAGTTTGCTGTCGGTTTATACGATGAGTTTCGGCCCCTTGAAGGACATGATATTGGACAATTTCCAGGTTTAGAGTCCAAGGTTGAAGAGGAGGCTCAAACATATCAACTAACCACATGAATTGTAATCAGGCCATGAATATCTCAGGAGTTCTATCAAGTATGATTGTCTTTATACTCTGCCTGTTCTTTCCGTTATACACTTGAGTGACTGTCATGTTGATCGTCTTTTCTTTTTTGCAATGATGACTAGGCAACACATATTGGGAACACGGGATAGTTATTGGAGTAGTCGCTAAGCAAGATACTGAAATTTATTCTACGATACATTCTGTTTGTCAACTTAGTGGCGGATGCTTTTTACGGGATTTTTTCTTCAAGTGAGCTTTTTGGAAAGCTTTTTTTTTTCAGAAGCAGTCGACAATAGAGGTGACGGTCATTCCCTAGCTTCTTTGAGAGGACATTTCTAGTATTTGAACCTCTGCATAGTTTCTTCGAAAGTAGGTATAATACGAAGCCTAATATCAGATGCAGGGTTTATGTTGTTCATTTTGGGCCAGAAAACTTAACGAAAGATAGCAGGCAGTGCGGAACCTTGACATATTCACACACTCTCATAATCAAGTCAGATCCGTTGAGCTTCATTGTCAAACCGAGTAGGAAATAGCATCGATATTTTATACCGTGGAACTAATTTATGTATTATTTTCCCACTAAATCTAGTTTCTTTTCGAACCAGGCATAAACTGGTTTAAAGTCTACATGTCTCCAAGAATTAAGCTTTTATATTTGCTTTCAAAATCTATTATACCAATAGCAGTTCCAAACCTTTGATATTTGTTGATGGTGTTTTCAGCTCAAGTTGCCTAAAAGTGTATTATGCACCAATTCCTTCATTAATATTTTTCTCTCGATAGAATTGGGGTAAATTTTCCAGGGCTTTTTGTGAGATTTGATTAAAATACAAGTAGATTATGTAGGTTTAATTTTTTTTTTTTTTTTCATAAAATGATACAGACTAGATAAGGATTTTATTAAGTTGCAATGCCCTGATGGATGAGATGAGAGTTGACAACAAGAGAGTATTAAGCAAATCTGATTTCATCAATGTATCTAATGGTTGATTATCTTAGGTCTTGATAATTTTCAAATGCATCACCACCAATCCACCACCACATAAAGAATTAACAGATTTTGAAAAATAGGACGGTATTGACTTAATAATTTCTATCAATAATGCTTACTTTGTCTAAATTTAAGGCTCAAATAATGTGTTATCCTTATAGGATTGAGATCCCCTACCCATCTAATTTTTGCTTAGCTTTCAATACTCTGCTGACATGTGGTAGACAAGTAAATAAATGGCTACCTAATAAAACTACACCGTTTTAGACTCCCAAACCACTCCCACTAACCAAGTCTTTTCTTCTGTATCATCACTCATGATATCAATTTATCTCCTTCTCAAATTTCCATTTCTTCTCCAAATGTAGAAATTCACACAGTTCTAATCTCTCCTCCGGTTGCCTACAGTCTTCTTTGCACTCTCTCTCTCACTCTCGCTCGCTCCTTCGTTCTCGAGCAAGTCGGAAGAAGTGCACAGTCTTCTTCGTTCTTGTTCTCGTTCTGACGTCGCCGATTGTCTGTCTTCGTCGGCTGTTGCCACCACCGCGCCTACCTCGCTTCAGCCAGGCAGTCCGTTCGGTGTCATTTTTTAGGCTTCCAGGACTCTCCGGAGTAGTTTGTTTTAATTAAATTTTGTTTAGATCTCGTGATTCTGATTTTGAATTTGCGATTTTGTAGTGTTTTGCTGCGAAGAAATGAAAAATAGAAGTGACGAATTATTGATTTTCCAAGATTGGATCTTGTTTGTTTCTGAAATTCAATATTGGATTTTCTTTGTTGATTGATTTGGGCAAGAATTTTTGGTTGAAAAACAGAGAAGAATAATACTGTAATTGCTAAATTGTTTAGGGGCATTTCTGCAAGCAATTGTTAAATACATATTTGTGCTTCATTCTTCAGATAAAGGTTGAGATCTCCCAATTCTTCTTTCTCAAGAGAAAATCATACGCAAAAATTGAAATAATAATTTCTTCATCATAATCATTAACAAAATTAATTGAAGAATTTCAGCCAAAAAAAGATTAAATGAAGAAAACAAATTTAAACTACTTTTCATTTCCCTGATCCTCAATTTTAATTCATTCCACCTTGTCTGACAAGAGAACGAGAGAGATTAGAGGAGTAGTTGAGAGAAAGTGGAGTGGTTTGGCCGTTTGGAAGTCTGAAACGGTGTAGTTTTATTAAGTGGGAGGAAACAAATAAAACAAATTAATCACAGCCGTTTATTACTTGTCTACCACATGTCAGTGGATTATTGAAAGCCGAGTAAAAATTAGATGTGTAGGGGATCTCAATCAATCCTTTAGGCATTGCAACATCATTCATTAGTTTTAATGAATTAAAATCTGATGGTTTAATCCTTCCATTTTTATTAATTATCGGATAATTCCTCTAAAATTGAAAATTAAAAATTAAAATCAACCAAAAATTATAAAATCAAATCAAGAACTCAAACCTCAATCACATAAAATCAAATCAAGAGCCCAAAAATCTTGTTTTTAAAACATTAATACAATTTAACATTATATTAACTTTTAATTTTATCTATGCTACTCTTTAATTCGGAAAACAGTTAATATGTGTATATATCTCTAAAAACATTTCAAGTATCTCTCAGATATATTTAAAATGTTTCATATAATATTATGATGTAAAATAACAATATAACATATAACATGTATCATGTAAATTAATATAATTCATATCATATTCATTTTTTAACTAACAAGGCATGCATATGACATGCATGAACGCAAATCATGTTTGTATTTGGATATTTAAATGTAATCTTCATTTCATTCTGGATATCATAGTTTGTTTTTTTCTTCTTTCTTTTTTCACTTTTCTTCTTTCTTCGATGGTCTCTGAATTGTATTTAGAAGGAAAAAAAAAAAAAGTTTTCTGAGTTCACTCATTATTATATTCCATTATTTAAATACTAAGATATTGGAGATAATTAAATTAGAAGCAATGTTGATCACACACCGACACCGACGATGAGGAGAACCGTCATGATGATTGGGTTTATGGCTCGTCGCCTAAATCAAGCTCATCGGAGGAAAAGGTCCACAGTTCAAATTCAAGTTTGACGGACACAGTGGTCCAATTCTAGCTCGTCAGACGGATGCAGTCCATATTATAAGCAGTGTTATAGTAAGCGCTAGGCGCTAGTCGGGCGGAGACCCAGGGCCTAGCGCCTAGGCCGATTAATCGGGATTAATCGGAAAACACAATTACAAACAAATTCCACTATCAAATCCAAAGAAAACCCACTAAGCCTAGGCTCAATGTTGCAATTGGCCCAATAAGCCTCAATTGGCTCAATAAGCCTCAATAAGCCTCAATTGACCCAATAAAAGTTGGAGTAATATTGGTCAATTAGGGGTACAAGTGTAATTATTGACGAATATTGAAGATATTGTGATTGTATAAGATATTAGGGGGCGTTTCGTAATTTTCCACACAAATCAGAGCTAATGCATTGATGATGAAACGCTGCGTTTCATTTAATGGGCAAGCAGCTGGCGAGGCCCAATCACAAGCCCAAACGTTGTCAGCTGATTTCCTTCTTACAACCCCAGCCCATGCTAACGCACCCCACCTTCCCCACTTCATCTTCAACCTCACGCCTTCCTCCATTGCCGACGAACCCTAGTTCGTTTCAGTCACCAGAAACGGCGATCCCACACCTCATTCCAACTGATTTCCGGTGCAAAAGAACGGCGCCTAGCTCGATTACGCGGCCACGTGTCCGATTAAGCGGCCTCGTGCCCGATTAAGCGGCCTCGTGCCCGATTACTCGCCCACCGTAGAATAAGTCCGATTATCACATTTCGTGCGTTTTCCGGTCGCCTAGCTGTTTTGGGTCGACTAATCGGCCGCCTAGGCCGATTACTAGAACACTGATTATAAGTCGACCGAGCCCATTATCGGCCTAACCGGCCCAAAAGATTAGAAAATGTTGGCAGTCCAACAACGATTAATTGGGATGAAAGTGTGTTTGTTCTTAAGATGGTTATCATCATTTCCAAGTTTATTACAGTAAGCAGTTGTGAAAAAATGTTGGCAAATGGCAAGTATTTGATGATGCCAAAATAGTTGTGAGTTGTGAAATTGATGTTATTACTTTTTATTAAGAAAAAATTTGGACAAAGACCAATTATGATTTATGTGAGATGTCTTCTTTTACATTTGTGCCTTCAAGTCCCACTATGTATAGAGAGTTCTCTCTTTGGTGTTTATGGAAGTAGACATACCCCAGATATGAGAGTAAATATCTAAATTGCTCATATATTGTTCAATCTCGACATACCCTTAATCCATTAAAGGGCTAATTTTCTATTTTCCAATCAAATTTTCCAAGGAAAAATGGGTGTGTTTCCATCAACGGAAATGTAGAGTGAGAATGACCTGAGTTTACCTTACCTCAGATTTACAAAACAAAGCTTCCAAAATGGAAAAAAAGTAAAACACGAGTAATTATAACATAGTAGTGTAACACTTTATCTATTGTAAAATAAGTAAATATGTAAGTAAACATCCCTTTAAAATATGTTTATATAATATATATATATATATATATATATATTATATTACAATAATTTGGATTTTTTTTTAGGAGGGGAAGAGACTCGAACACATAACCTCGTGGTGTATGTGTGATGGGCTTTGCCATTAAACCAACCTTATATTGTCTATAATTTTATGTTTATTGCTATGTTTTTATTATTATTTATTTTATTTTATTTTTTTATTTTTTATAAGTTAATTAAATTTGTGAAACTTGGTAGACATTAGTTTTTTTTTTTAATTTTTTTTAATTTTAAAATATCAT
The DNA here is from genome assembly GCA_030490815.1 of Acer saccharum. Lineage (NCBI taxonomy): Eukaryota > Viridiplantae > Streptophyta > Magnoliopsida > Sapindales > Sapindaceae > Acer > Acer saccharum. The sequence goes on from CM059867.1 coordinate 49,014,551, forward strand.
AAAAGGGCAATATGATTCTCTGTAAAAAAAAATAATTAGTGCAACTATATATATATTTTTTCGATATTATTAGTTTTATTAAGAAAAAATTTGGACAAAATACAACATACCAATTTTTTATTTTTTTTTTTTTACAATATACAACATCCCAATTATGTGAGACATGCACATCCCTTTTCACATTTGTGGACCTTACAATTCTAGACCCAAGATGACCCAAACCCGAAAAGCTGAAAATAATTGAACCCAAAAGCTGAAAACCTACTGCTTGATGACTTCAATCAAATGTAAACAGTTTATAACCATGAGAGATTAGTAAAATTTTGACATATAAAACTGAACACAACTGGTTTGAAGGAAGAATATTTCATGTGTAAAATATCCATGTTGATTATCTTCCTAATAAAAAATTATGTTTTGATTGCGTGTGATAGCTATATGGTACCAAGCATAGAAGCCCTGAGGCAGCGGAAGTTCACTGCAGCAAGAGTAGAGTTTGTGGTTTCGAGTTCCTTAAAGAAGTAAGTGGACTGCTTTCTTTTACTTGGTTTCGTTCAACAGCTTTGGAATGTCTCTGTAAAGTGTGACTGCAGATTTGAACCTCAGTGTATGGACTGCCTTTAGAGAATCAGTATACAGAATACAGTTATTTAGTATTTAATAACTGTTCCTGCTTGCAGGTGGCCATTCCAAGGATGTTAAAGAAACTAGATGATAGGGTAAGACACCTCCTCTCTGTTCCGGCATTGATGAAAAAGATGCTGCAAGTTACTTTTATAGCACGAGTTTGCATTTATCACAACTTGGTTTTTTCAGTTTGGGTTTGCAACATTGTTTTTGAAGTAGAGTTGAGCACTAATACAGTAATCCACTAATTAAAGTACAAATTATATGCGAAGGAGTACAAAATCGACCTATCAAAGAAAATAGTCCCAAGAGCACCTATGGAACATCTGCCTTCCAGGTTTTTGAAGTAGAGTTGAGCACTAATACAGTAATCCACTAACTAAAGTTTTGAATCTTGGAGAATTTCAGATTCATGTGACTCATATAGGCTTGGTAGAGCCTTTTGTTGTATTGAGTTAGTGGGATCCTTGTTTATTGAAATCAGTTGCAACTGTGTTAATGGATTCTATGTTGCCATATATATATATATAATATTGGAGTAATGCTATTGGATCCAAAAAACCAACCCAAATGCCATGTGGCAACATCACACACAATATGGGCCTATGTCACTCTTTCTAAGATCCATGTGATGTTGCTACATAGGTTTGGGTTGGAAATTTGGGTTGGTTTTTTGGGTCCAATAGCTTTACTCATATATATTGTTTACTTGTGCACATTTATTTATTTATTTATTTTTAAACAGTAAATGAGTACTTGATTATGTCGATACTGATGCACAGAGACATTTGCGTTTAGTCTCGTGTGCTTGTGAAGCAATGCATCTATTGACATCGTTGTATAAGGCATTCTACTTTAGTCTCATGTGCTTCTTTTGAAGCAATGCATCAATCCGTTTAGATGCATGGACCTTATGGAAATGGATATTTGACAACTAAAAGAATGAAAAATGTCAAAATTAGAAAGGTATTAAGTTGAGATACAACTAATTAAGTTCCACCATACAAATGACTTTCTTCCGCCATTTTCTCTCATGTAGTCACATCATCAATTGGATTAATAGATTTTGTTGGATTCATCTTTCAAACAGAAACTGAATTTGAGGTGGACAGAGGATACTTAAAAAAGTATGGAGTCTATTTTGAAAGCTAGAAACCTTTGTTTACACTTAATAAAGTATTCGTTAGGCCGTTGTCACATCGTTTTTTCTAAGCCTTCTCTAATCAAGAAAATTTCCGGACTGTCCTTTTTTAATGGGTGGAGGGAAGAGTGGATTGAATGGGAGGAATGATTGGATTTCTAGTTAGCCTATTTTTAGGTCATGTTAACCAACCTATAACTGATTCTACGAATTATTAGGATTGACTGTTTCCCTTTTTTGTTTGTACACAATTAGGGCTATATACTAGGGGAATGTACATGGATAAAATATGTTTTTTGATTTCTAAAATTTCAATTCACTTTGACAGCAAAATGGATATGGGATTGACTTTAAAAAGTTTTCTTGTGATTCTTGTGATGACATCTATTTGTAAGGTAACAATGGGGATAAACCTTCATTTAACGAGAAAGCACACGATCGTTATCAAGAACAGTTTCCAGTCGAATGCGAAATCCTTGTACATTCATTGTAGTTCCAAGGACAATGATATTGGCGAACATTGGCTCGCCGTAGGCCAGACAATAGCGTGGTCGTTCCGCCGACTTGAATATAGTAAAACCCTTTTTCATTGTTATGCTCAATGGGGAAACAAGATTAAACGTTTCAATGCATATGAGTTTGATGGTACAACTAAGAGTGTTGTCTGATAAAGGAAGAGTTACTTGGTTTCTCGGAGAAAACGGTCTTCGTGCAGTCGAAACTTATCCAAAGAATATTTTACAAGATCTGGAACTTACAAAACTTAATTGGGATTAATATGTTGTTTGGTTGGCTGGTGCTTCTCTCTGTTTCTGTTTTTTTTCCTGGCTGGGGAGTCCCCTGCTTTTCTACTTTTCTGTTGGCTGGTGGTGCCGTTTAATAGCAGAAGATAGTTGACACTTGACATATGCTGTTCACGTGCACCTCATAAGATCCAATGACAATTTTATTTGAGTTTATAACATTCATTTTATTTTTCTGTCCAATGACAATTTTTATCAATCAAATTTGTTCAATGACAAAAATCTAAAAAAATATGTGTCAGGCGGGCTGCTGGTCAGGTTATACCTGCTCGTTTTGCAAACCGAACAAGTCGGTTTGTCCGTAACTATTTTATTAATGAAACCTAATTCTAGTTCGATTTCAGTTTCATCCATACTGCGTGGTTGTAGGTTCGAGTCCTTTCTTTCTCCAAAAAAACCCCTCACAAGTCATACCTACATACGAGGTTGTGGGTTTGAGTCCTACCCGTCCCAAAAAAAAAAAAAAAAAAAAAACCATAAATTATTATAATATTTCAAAAAAAAAAAATTCAGTTTCATTCCCGACTACACACTGCTACATTTTCCTTTGTTTGATTCAAAAATCAAATCTTCATTAAATAAGCAATCAAATTATTATTTTTTTTAAAAAAAAACTTAAATTTACACACAATTGTTTATTTATTTATTTATTTATTTTTTAAATTAGACTGTCCTAAAGGAAAAAAAAAACCGTCACAAGTACCCACAAATTACTGCTAAATATTAACCACACATCATTAATTTTTTTTTTCAAAAATCCAGTACCAATTAATATCTAATAAATAAATAAAAACCCTTAAATTCATTTTAGAACCCATCTTTATCTATATATATGTAATGTACAGCTCATGCACCTAAAAATATAAATTTTTTTTTAAAATTTTTTGTTCTTCATCTTCTTCGTTGGACCTCCATTGGAGGTTGATCGAGCCATTTATATACTAGATTTTGGCCCCCATTTCCGTCGCTTTTGTTCGGTTCTCGGGTAAAAATCGAGTTCTAATGGCTCGAAATTAGTCGTTTCGCAGGTTTGCAGTTGTTCGGAGGTAAGTGTGCAAGGATTGAGCAATTTATGGAGCAAAAATGGAGTGGGAAGGCTGCAAAGAAATTCTCCCAGGCCAAGTTCGCCCCCATGTTCGCCCCCTGACAGCGAACATGGGGGCGACCAATTATTTTTCCAAGCGAGGCAGAGAAGTTCGCCCCCAAGGTGGTCGCCCCCTGACAGTGAACATGGGGGCGACCTTATTTTTTTGGCGTCAGAGGCAGTGATCTTCGCCCCCATGCCATTCGCCCCCTGCCAGCCAACTTGGCAGCGACTTTAGCGTGCCAGCTCATCAAGTGACGGGTTTCAGACTCAGTTTTTGGCTCCCACTATATATATCCTTTTCTTTTAGCTAAAAACACACTCTCACTCTTGAACCCTAGATCCCAAATTGATTTCTCACCCAAAGGAAACCTCTCATCTTCCATCACCTTCAACCTTACAAAATTCACCCAAGCTACCACCTTTCTACACCATTTTCATCATCTTTCCACATTTTCTCCTTCTCCACCACCATTCCATCCATCTTTGGAGGCTTTGCAAGGAAAAGGAAGCTCTCAAGGAAATGGGTTTTCTCTACTCTTTTGCTTTCTCTTTCATTTCTCCATTGATGTGTAACTAATCATTTAGCTAGGGGATTAATGTAATCGTATTTGACCACTTTATGAACTAATTAGTCTATTTCTTACTTCAATTCAATTTTAGTCTCTTTTACTTGATTAAATTGAGTTTATCTACTACTCATATTATTTTGTGACCACAATTGATGTGGGTGTGTAGTGTAAACTATCTATGAAATTGGGTTTTGGTGTGAAAGACCTTTCCACCTTAATTCTAATTATGAGTTTGGTAATTGAGAAAGATAATATGTGCATGACCATGCCATGTTGTTTTGGCTTAGAGTTTATATAATTAATGGGTGATGACCATTGCTTGGCACATGACCTTGTGGAGGCAATGGTAAGAACCTAGCTCTTAATGATAAACAAGCCCTAAAATTGGATTTGAAGTGCTTAATGAGACTAAGTAAGGACATTGAGTGGTCTAAGAAGGTTATATTAATTCCCTAGTGATTTCTCCCACATATCCATACGTGTGTGTTGCTTGTTGTGCGTAACTTAGTTTTTTTTGTTGCAAGATTGCATTTTTATTGTTCAAGTTTGCATCTTTAGGTTAAAGTTTACATTTTTAGCTTACAAGTTTACATTTTAAAGTATTTTCAAGAAACTAAATCACTTTTCCAACTCAAAAGCATTATGCAATTTAATTTTACGCACTTAGATTAGTTTTAATTTTTCCCTAGACTAAGTAGTTTTAACTAGTTGAATCACCGATCCCAATGAACGAACTTAATTTTAATTGAGAGTAATTTTTACTACATCAGAGGTTGAAATCAAGCTCCATTGGAGGTCTGTTCGTTTGACCTCTAATGTTGGGGGTCAATTTCATGCTGGATCTTAAAAACATTATATTCTTGAATGCTATAAAAGGTAAGACATTTTTGTTTTTGTTTTTGTTATAACAACATTCTTTGAAATTACTAGCTCTCTACTCTCTTAGAGTTGCCTAAAAATTAAATTTTGGTTGATACTTCACTGCAGCTTTTTCGCAGTTGAAGATTAAATTGGCAGTACCTTGCAAGATAAGGTCATATATGGTGCAGAAGACAATAAGCAACCATGTGTTCAATTTGTCAAAAAGGATTCAGAGATGTTTGGTTTCACTCAGGGATGTTTGCCAACGCACAGATGGGATGAACTCAATGCTTTCTTCAAGAAATTGGGGTATTGGCAATTTTGTTTCCTTTTCTTCGTTTACCTTGTGCTTCTCGTATTGAAATCTGAATCGTTTAATTGTCCTTGTGTAATCGTGTTTAACTAAGGACTAAGATTATTTTCGGATTAAATGCTCTCACCGGAAGGACTATATGGCCTGATGGTGCCAAAAGAGCTTGGGACAACACCAATGCTGAATCCCTCATACGTTATACAGTCCAAAAGAACTACTCTATCCATGGTTGGGAGCTCGGTAAGAACACTTTCCGTTTGTTTATGATCATTGATAAATACCGAAAATTAAAGCTCTAGGTAAAATTTCGAATTTTGATATATGTTGTGGGGCTGGTCAGGGAATGAATTGTGTGGAAGTGGAGTTGGAACAAGAGTTGCTGCAGATCAGTATGCTTCTGATACAACCTCTCTGCAAAATATAGTGCAGAATACCTATAAGGATATGGAATCAAAGCCATTGACAATAGCTCCCGAAGGATTCTTCGATGCAAATTAGTTCAAAGAATTCTTAGATAAGTCAGGCAAATCCGTAGAAGTGGTCACCCACCACATTTACAATCTCGGGCTAGGTATCATTGGTTGGAAAAACAAGATTTTGGAAATTTTTGTAGTCTCAAGTTTCAGAGTGTAGTTCAAATTTGACATTTTTTATAGGAGTTGATCAGCACCTTGATATATTATCGATCCATCCTATCTCGATGGTTAGATTAATACGTTCAGTCAGCTTGAGAACATCGTTAAGGGTTCTGCAATTTCAGCAGTTGCATGGGTTGGCGAGTGAGGAGGGGCTTATAACGGTGGCCATCATCATCTTGTTACTGATGCATTTGTGTTTAGCCTCTGGTAAGGTGGTTGGAATACGAGGCAAAAATGAAATCAATGGAGGAGATGTGGCAAAAGCAGATGGCATCTTTGCAAGTAAGTATGCATGTTGAGATATTAGCGCCATCATGAAATACTCGTATACCTAAGTTTTTTTTTTTTTTTTTTAATTAATTTAGGAGCCTGTAAGCAATGAAAATAATAGAATTTAATATTGATGGTTACAACTAATATGCATGTACAGGCACATGAGTACTCGCCCATGATAAGCTGCTAGCAGATAATAACACTGATCTCTTGTTTGAGACAAAACATGTGTCGATCATTCATTTGATATGAATGATCTTAGTGAGGCCCATTTTGTATTGGGGATTCAGATCTTTTGTGACAGATCTAGAGGTGTTTCCATTTTGTTTAGAAGCCTACATTGATCGGTTTCGAACTTCAAACAAATTCCCATGCTGAAAAGCACTTGACACAATAATTTGGCCCTGTAAGGTACAACAACCTTAACAATCTCACCTTCAGTCTCATAGATGCGGCAATAGGGACCTCTAACCTTGCGACCATTACCCACTGAATGTTGGATCACGCTCGCCACATTCTTGCATTTCCGGTAGACATGCACCTGAGAGGAATCACTTAGCATAAAGAGGCGTTCATGCAAGTTTGCTGATGCACCGTGGCTGAGGCAGTCACGCTCCATCTCACCAAACTTGATCCCGCCAAATCGTTTCCTGTCTGCAACTGGCTGTTGAGTGAGCGGTAGACAGGCCCAGTGTTGCGAAATTTCACTTTGTCTTTAGCCATGTGAATGAGACGTTGGTAGAACGTCAGACCTAAGAATATGAGTGACCGACCATTTCACCAGTACGTCAATTATAAACTCTCTCCATTCCACTTTTTGAAAAACCAGCCTTGCCACATATATACCGCAGATGTAACTCAATCTGACAACCGTTTAAAAGAACATAACAAAATATATATACTTAACCGTAATCCCCAAGCCATGTAACTGAAGTTGGAGAAAACAAATGCAATTTGGCAACCAGATCATATAAACATGAAATGATTATGTCACAGTTAGGACTCCAGTGCAAGATCTCATATTATCCCATTTCTTATTTCTAAAAGGCTAAATTTCTCTGGAGATCCAAGTAAAAAATTTCATCGTTGACCTTCTATGTAGGGAGCTTCCTTACAAGTTCCAAAAAGAATTCAAGAAAGTGTTAAGAAGATTACAGCAAAGTTTTCTAAATTCTAAGACCGAAACATACAACCCTCCATTGAGGCTCGGTTCATCACCAAGTGTCAGGAAAAAGCAACAGGAGTGGTACATGCAAGCTGGCTAGCAATCCTAGGAGGGTGGCTGTGAGAAGACCTGTGGATAAAGGGAAGAAAATGTGGTGTAAGAGGTTGAAAGTCAGACCGAAAGGCACCTATGTTCAGAATGGGAAGCTGGTGTTGGAAAAGAGGAGAGCTGATGAAAAGGTAGGTCATGTCAGAGAAGAAGAAACTTCCTCGTCTTCTGCGGAGGATCTTAGTGAAAAGGTGTTTTGGATTCAAATCGGGAGAGAGGCGAGTGTTCTAAATCTTTGAGTGGGTCGAATCTTTCTTCTAAGCCCAAGAGAGTGTCTTTCAGTTCATTCCCTGAAAGCCCAAGTAGTTTTCAAGTCCTTAACAGGAGGGTGGATTTGTGTGTGGACTTGGGTCAGATAGCAGTGGGCCGTTTGGATGGTAAGTACCTGGCTGGGGTGAGGGAAAGAGAAGAGGTTTCCTTAGATAGCTTGGCCACTAAAGAGGAATTTGTTAGAGCGACGTTGGAGGCTGAAAGTCGGTTCCAGAGTGGCAGCAATGTTGTCCAAAGTGAGATAGAGGAGGTTGAGGTTGCTAGTAGCGATAGTCTAAGTTCGAAGGAGGAAATGATTCGGGTAACCATGGAAGCGGAAAAGGAAAGGTTAGGGGAGAGACAGAGGGTTGTCAGTGGGGGAGAGATGGTGAGATCGAGGGTGGCAGAGGAAATGATGGAAGAGGAGTATGATAATGAGGTTGGTGTAGGAGATGGCAGAGTTGGTCAGGGGCAAAGGCAGCGTGGAAGAAGTCGAACAAGGACTGCAAGCAGGCATGGTATGAAGACAAGACAATCCAGTAGTAGTCTGGTGAGACAGGATTTGAGGATTTCAGGCTCGGCGGTGGAAGAAGCGAATAGGGTGATGGAGACTGGAAGAATTTTGGGTTTTGATTTTACTAGGGACGAAGAGGAAGTTCTGGCTGCTATTTCGAATAGAGAAGAGAAGACAGAGAAGATTCCAAGCTTTGTCAGGTTAGTGTTATTGTGTGAGTGCCTGGTCGGTTTCTTTTGACTTAATGTTAGCTATCACTTGGAATATCAGAGGGTTGGGTAAAAGTGAAAAATGCAAGGTGGTTAGGAAATTGGTTTTTAGATATAAGCCTATTGTGCTCTTTCTTCAGGAATCGAAACTGAAGGTCTTTGATAGTGGGGTCATTCGTTCTTTAGGGGGCAATTTTTTGTCTAGAGGAGTGGGTGTGGAGGCTGAGGGGTTGGCAGGAGGTTTGATTACTCTTTGGAATGATGATCTTTTTAAGGTGAAGGCGTGTGTCCCGTCTAAGCGAAGTATTATTTTAATAGGTGAGTTAGTAGGAATCAACAAGGAGATTGCTTTTTGCAATGTTTATGCGGCCAATGTGGAAAGTGAGAGGCAAGAGATGTGGAAGTATTTAGTGGATGCCCAGAATTGTCTCCCAATTCCTTGGTGTTTCGGTGGAGATTTCAACACGGTCTTGGACCCGTCGGAAAGAAAAGGAAAAGGGTGTGTTTCGGGCTCTATCAGAAATTTCAATGAGTTTGTGTTGGAAGCTAAAGTGGTGGATCTTCCAATGGTTGGGATGCCTTTTACTTGGACAAATAATAGAGAATCGGCGGCGTGGGCGAGATTAGATCGCTTTCTAATTTCCCCTGAGATCCTTTTATGGTTTCCTCATTTGGTTCAAAGGGGAGCTCCGCGTTCGCTTTCGGATCACAATGCTGTTATGCTGGGTGAAAAGTTAGTGGATTGGGGACCCAAACCGTTCCGTTTTTTTAATGGCTGGATGGAGGACAAAGGTCTAATGTCGGAGGCCATTAAAGGTTGGAAAGGGAGTGTGGTGGAAGGATCTTATGGCTTCTCTTTAGCTGCCAAGTCTAAGGGAGCAAAAAGTTTTATGAAGAGGTGGTATTCGGATCATAAAGGGCTGAGGTGGGTAGCAAAATTCTTGAAGATAGCTTGGCTTAAGTGGACGCCAAGGCTAGATTAGGTGGCTGGTCTGAAAATCTCAGGAAGGAAAGGATGTCGCTTCTCACTAAGCTTTGGTTAGAACTCAGAAAAGAGGAACAAAAAGGAAGGCAAAAAGCGAGAGTTAATTGGCTAAAGCTAGGAGATAGAAAACTAGTTTCTTTCATAGTGTGGCAAACGGAGAAGAAGTAGGAATCTTATTAGTGAGATTACGGTTGGAGGATCTAAGATTTCGGATCCAGTATTAATTAAGGAAGGGATTTGGAGGTATTTTAAAGATCACTTTTCGAACGTCAAGTGGAGTCGCCCAAAAATGAGAGGCCTCAATCTTAAGCAATTGTCGGTCTCTGAGAGAAGTAAGTTGGAAGATTTTTTCAAGGAAGAAGAAGTGTGGGCAGCCGTGTGTAGTTGTGATGGAAACAAGGCTCCTGGCCCCGATGGATTGAATTTGAATTTTATAAAAGCCAATTGGGAGGTGATCCGGGGCGATTTCATGCTTTTTATTCAAGAATTTCATGAGAATGGGAGGATTATCCAAGATTTGAACAAGACTTTCATTACGCTTATTCCGAAATGCGGTCACCCGGAGACTATGAAGGATTTTAGACCGATTAGTCTTGTGAGCTCGATGTATAAAATTCTTGCTAAAGTCTTGGCAAATCGTATGAAGTTAGTGATGAATTCGGTTGTGGGAGAGTGTCAAATGGCGTTTGTTTCAAATCGTCAGATTTTGGACAGCTTTGTTGTGGCGGAGGAAATTATTCATAGTTGGCGGAGAGACAATTCAGGTGGTTTACTTGTGAAAGTGGATTTTGAGAAAGCTTACGATTCGGTGGACCATTCGTTCTTAGACTTTGTTTTGGAAGAAATGGGTTTTGGTGGCAGATGGAGACAGTGGGTGAAATGGTGCATTGCGTCCCCTACAATTTCGGTTCTGGTTAATGGTAGTCCAACGGCAGAGTTTGCGGTTGAGAGAGGGTTGCGCCAAGGGGATCCGCTCTCTCCTTTTTTATTCAACTTGGTGGTTGAAAGTTTGAGCGCTTGTTTGAAGAAAGCGGAGGGTTTGGGTATGCTTAGAGGGTGTCGTTTGGAGATAACGCAGTGCAAGTATCTCATCTTCAGTATGCGGACGATACAATTCTGTTTCTTGAACCAAAGGAGGAATATCTTGTTAACACAAGGAGAATTCTGAGGTGTTTTGAAATGGCGTCTGGGCTTAGGATTAATTTCCATAAATCCTGTGTGGTGCGTGTGGGGAAGGCGAAGGATGGGGAGTGTGATTGGGCTGCCTCATTTATGAGTCGGAAAGCTAAGCTCCCAATTACATATCTCGGAATGCCTCTAGGTGCTAAACCTAGATCTAAAGCTTTTTGGAATCCGGTTTTGGATTATTGGGAAGCGGTTATCGCCATGGAAGAGGAAGTTTTTAAGTAAAGGGGGGCGTTTGGTGTTGATCAAAGCTGTCCTCTCAAGTTTGCCTACTTATTTTATGTCGGTTTTCAAGGTTCCTTCGAGTGTGGCGCTAGCCATTGAAAGAGCGCAGAGGAGTTTTTTTGGGGTGATGGGGGTGAGAAAGAAAGATACATGCTGTTGATTGGGGCTCCATCTGTATCAGCAAGAGAAGGGGTGGTTTAGGGGTTGGTCGGATTTTGGATAAAAATAGGGGTCTTTTAGCCAAATGGGTGTGGAGGTTTGGCCGGAGGAGGCGTTATGGAAAAGGGTGATATGTGCGAAGTATGGAGCCAAAGCTTATGAGTTACAATGGAAGTGGAATTCTGGTGATAATGCCTCTCCTTTCTTCAAAGCCGTGTGTGGGCTATTTAAGGAAGGAACAACTGCTGCAAAGGTTATCAAGGAAGGCATGAAAGTGGTGGTGGGATGTGGGGATAAGGCTAGCTTTTGGGATGATGTTTGGATGGACGGAGTGTCGCTTAAAGTAAGGTTTCCGAGAATTTTTGCGCTGTCCAATTCTAAAAGTGGCTCCATTATTAATTGGGCAGTGGTGTGGTGATGTTTGGAGGTGGGAGGTGCCTCTTAGAAGGAGTGTGTTTGACTGGGAGGTGGATGTTTGGGTGGATTTTTGTTCTGTTCTGGACAGTGTCATCTTGAGGAGACATTTCTCAGACACCTTGGCGTGGAATTTGTGTCCTAACGGAATGTTCTCGGTGAGGTCCTTTACAAGATGTCTTGAGGATGCCAATGTGGAGGACCATTTGGAGGCTGTCTCGGTGTGGAAAGGCTTTAGCCCTCCGAAGGTGGAACTTTTCCTGTGGCAGCTGCTTAGAGGGAGAATATTGGTCCGCGATGTCTTGAGTCGTTTTGGCGTTGTGTCTAGTGACCCTGGCTGTCCGTTCTGCGGTGACGCTAATGAGACGGTGGATCACATTTTCCTGTTTTGCTCTTGGTCTTGGAGTCTGTGGAATAGATGTATGAGCTGGTGGCTGGTTCATGGATGTGTGAATAATGGTATTAAGGATTGGTTTTTAGGGTGGTCAGGTCTTTGTCCTAGGCCGAGTCTGAGAAGAGCTTGGGAGACCCTTTTTAACGCAGTGGTTTGGTCCATCTGGGAGGCTCGAAACCAGCTGGTTTTTAAAGGCAAATCTACGGATTTGGTGGCTTTTTCTGATTTGGTGAGGTTTAGGGTGGCTTGGTGGTTTAAATTCCATGGGAAGGGATCTTTGGAACTGTTATAGGTAAAATTAGTGGTGAAGGACACGTCATCAGCACGAAAGGGCCAGGAAAGCAAGGGTCAAGATAAGTCAACTTATGGAGCAGAAACCTCCCACGATAACCTACTCGGAAAAAAGAGTAAGTAGTCCGACCACAACGAAGACGATCAACTCGGGCAGCAAATCTCACTCGGGCACATTCGGACATACTCGGGCATACATACTCGGGAATCAATGAGATAGTCACCAACATTCGTATGCCAATCATAATCAGCGACCCGCACATCCATGATAAGCAACGATGTGGACTATTAGAGTTTAACAAGGAAACAAGCAGTTCTCCCGCGAATAAAGGAGAAAGAATCTCGTCCAGAATCAGACTCAGCCAAAAGAGGAAACATAATCTAATTAGGACTAGAAAACCGCTTGAGACTTGGGCACCACAATACCAAACCCTAGCGGCCACCTTAAAACCCTAAAAACAACATGTATAAATACCCCCTCTATACACAAACAGGGGTACGTGAAAAGTAGAACGAGAGAGAGAAAGAGATTGTATTGAAGAGCTTGTAATCATTCTGTCATTCTTCATCTTGTAATCGTGATTCATAGTGGATTTGGCTTTGTTGCTAGAGGCAACGATCCCGTGGATGTTTCTCCGATCTTTTGGAGTTTTACCACGTAAATCACCTGTTATTTCTTTACAATCTTTGACCACTCACATATAAATTGCAGTAACTCGAGAACGAATCATTGACTTGGTGATCACCAAAATCACCGTCAACAATTGGCGCTAGAAGGGGACCCAGAACTTTGTGACAACAATGGCTGGCGACGGAGATGGTAGCGATTCCAGGTACAGTCAGGGTGCCAAGTAACGAGTTGGAAGATGACACCGCGCTCAATACGGCGGATGCAACTTTGACGACGGTAACCACCAGTCAGCTGCCCTGGCTGGATTCAACGTTTACCTACAGCGAATGAAGAAATCGCGCAGCGACTCCGTGCTTCTCTACAACAACTCATATCAGACGCAGCAAGGCAGGGAATTGATCTCTCTGTTACGGAAGGATTGATGTCACCTCATGAACTGTCCGCCCCAAGCCAGCAGACAGCAAGACTGCGCTCCGCGGTGGTGATACCAACCCCTGATGCACCCCCAAAGGCGAGGCAAGATCCTACAGGCAGACCAGAGATGCTATCTGAAAGAGTAGCCAGGAGAAGCAGGGCACAGAGAGGGGAATGATTCCGACAAAGAGTACTATCAAGATCGGGTAGCCGGAGATCGAGACCGCCCCAGGAGGCGTGGCCACCGGAGAGACCGGTCATCCTCGGAAGAAAGTGAGCAGAACCATCATCGCAAGCGCCAAAGGGGCACAGTCCGACTGCATGGCCTAAACCGAGATCATAGAGAGTTGAATCCCGAGGAGAGGGGCCAAAAACTGACCATAAACCAGAACTTCAATGCGTCAGGAGAGCCTGAAGGGGACAGAGACATACTTATACAGAGCCTCACTCGGGAAGTTCAAAATAATCGTCGGCAAATGGATGCTTTGGTCAGGCGGTATGGGCGTAATGAGCTGTCAGACGATGAATCCGGAAGCCCTTTTACCAATGGGGTTTTGAGGATGCCTTTCCCAGAAAGATTCAGAATGCCCCACATCGAGCTGTTCAAGAAGGATACAGACCCAAAAGAGCATGTCCGGAGGTATAGGAGCGCTATGGCGCAATATGTCCATAATGATGCACTACTATGTTTGAATTTTCCTCAAACTCTTGGGGATCTAGGCTCCCGGTGGTTTGGAAGGTTGCCAGCAGCAAGCATAAGTAGCTTCGGCGAACTGAGCAAGGCTTTCTCAAGGCAGTTCCTCGGGAATGTACACAGGAAAAAGTCAGTGGCTCATTTATCCCAACTCAAACAGGGAAAAGACGAGTCGCTGAAGAAATATCTGGGAAGGTTCGGTCAGGAAGTGTCCGAGATCGGAAGTGCAAACGACGAAGCAATAATTGCCGCGTTCATTAACAACCTTCAGAATGGCCAATTGTCCTTTGACCTCAGAAGAGCCCGACTAACCAGCTATGCCGATATGATGGACATGGCAGGAGGTTACGCCTTGGCCGAAGAAGAGGAAATTGCCACAGGAGGTTACTTCGTACATGGCGGTCGCCCGAGGGATCCAAAACCAAGGACCAGACCAGGATGCCCGATACCAAAGGTGATAAGCAGAAGAATAAAGCACGGGATGGTCGGGATGGACGACGATACGACCCAAAAACCGATCAACCACGGCAGAGGTTCCAGGGCCGATATACAAATTATACCCCGTTGAAGAAAGATCAAGAGAAGTCCTGGCAATCCTAGAAGAGAAGAACATGTCCAAAGAACCACCTAAGCAATCGACATATGCTCGGAGGGACACCACCAAATATTGCCGTTTCCACAAAGAGAATGGGCACGAGACATCCAAGTGTTTCCAGCTAAGGTCATATCGAGACTCTTATTAGGGAAGGCATTTGAAGGACATTGTTTTCAAAAAGACGGACAGGGCAGATGGACAGAAAGATAGCCGACAGGACGGACGGGCAAGAAAACTTAGTCCCAAGAAAGCTGAGGATGAAGCAATTAACACCATCTTCGGAGGTCCAGCAACGGGCAAGAGTAACAGGGAAAGAACCCAGGAGATTCGGGAAGCTATGGAGGCACGGAGAGACCTGGACGTTAATTCTATTGAGCCCGACCCGAAAAGAATCAAGGAGGGCTGGGACCCGATCGTGTTCACAGAGGCCGACTCACACGGAGTGGATGTTAGGCCAAATGACGCACTAGTAGTCAGCGCTCGGATCGGCCATAGAGTTCATCGAATTCTGATCGACAATGGGAGTTCGGCAGACATTCTTAGTGCAGAAGTATATGACCAGCTGAGGCTAGACAGGAAAGACCTACAGCCTTTTCCCACACCCCTTAGAGGATTTGGAGGGGTCGAAGTGAGGTCACTCGGCACGGTTAAGCTACCTGTGAAGATCGGAAAGCCCCTTGCCAGAAAACAGTGCTGCTCGACTTTGTGGTGGTAGATACGGAGAACTGGCCATATAATGCTTTACTGGGCCGACCATTTTTGAATAAAGCCAAGGCGGTGACAGCAACTTATGCCCTCATGATGAAATTCCCGACCGAATATGGCGTGGGAGTGGTCAAAGGGTCACAAGAGATGGCCCGTAGAGCAAACTTATCAGTATATAGAGATAGGGAGGTACGCCAGGTATACATGGTAACAGTCCAGCAAGAGGATAGAGAACCAAGAACAGGCAGAAGTGCCGAAAGATTTTGAGTTGGATCCCAGAGAAGGACCGGAGGATAGGGAAGACGAGCCGACCCAAGAGGTGGCACTAGACCCGGAGGATCCAGGTAGAACAGTGAAGGTAGGGGCAAGTTTGAGCGTACATGTCAAAACCGCACTTATTGCGCTACTGAGAAATTACAAGGATGTTTTCGCTTGGAGCCATGAAGATATGCTGGGGGTAGACCCGAAGGTGATTTCACATCATCTTTCCACCGACCCCGAGTTCCGACCCGTGGTACAAAAAAGAAGACTATTCAATCCAGAAAGAAGCGTCGCAATCAAGAAGGAAGTAGAAAAGCTACTTTCCGCGGGGTCGATAAGGGAAGTCAAGTATCCGGAGTGGGTGGCCAATGTGGTGTTGGTCAAGAAAAGAACAAGCAATGGAGGATGTGTGTAGACTTTACAGACTTGAACAAAGCTTGCCCAAAAGATAGTTTCCCACTACCGAGGATCGACCAGTTGGTAGATGCGACAGCGGGACATGAATTGTTAAGCTTCATGGACGCCTACTCGGGATACAATCAGATCCGGATGAATAAGGCAGATGAGGAAAAGACGTCGTTTACCACGGACCAGGGTTTATATTGCTACAAAGTAATGCCATTCGGATTGAAAAACGCCGGGGCAACATACCAGAGGCTAGTAAACAGGATGTTTGCTCGGCAGATTGGAAAAAATATGGAGGTTTATGTGGATGATATGCTGACTAAGAGCACCACTGCAGAAAAACACGCGGAGGATTTGAAGGAAACCTTCGACGTCCTAAGAAAGTATCAGATGAAGCTCAACCCAAGCAAGTGTGTGTTCGGAGTACCTTCGGGAAGGTTTCTAGGTTTTCAGGTGCACCAGAGGGGAATCGAAGTAAATCCTGAGAAGATCAAAGCACTAGAAGGAATGGCTTCACCCAGGACGCTAAAAGATGTGCAGAGGCTAACGGGATGCCTCGCGTCACTCAACCGGTTTATAGCCAAGTCAACAGACAAATGCGCCCCATCTTTAAAGCAATAAAAAAGGGGAAAGGGCTCGAATGGAGTACAGAGTGTGAAGAAGCCTTTCAAAAATTAAAGAATATCTGGGGAGAGCACCAATCCTTTCAAAACCGGTGGTGGGAGAAACATTATACTTATACCTCTCGGTCACCGAGGTGGCGACGAGTTCGGTGTTGATCCGACTGGAGGAAGGAATACAAAAGCCAGTGTACTATACAAGCAAAGCGTTGTTAGCGGCGGAAACCAGATACTCGCCGGCAGAAAAAATAGCGTTAGCTCTGATCACATCGGCCAGGAAGCTAAGGCCATATTTCCAAGCACATACAATAGAGGTATATACAGACTGCCCGCTGAAACTCATTCTTCAAAAGCCAGAAGTGTCAGGAAGGCTGACCAAGTGGGCGGTAGAGCTCAGCGAATACGACATCAGATACACACCAAAAACGGCCATCAAAGGGCAGGCGGTATCCGACTTTATAGCAGAATTCACCGAGCCAGACGCCGAGGTAAGGAGGGCAATGGAAGATGAACAGACTACTAAATTCCAGTGGAAATTACATGTAGATGGGTCATCGAACACGCATGGCAGCGGGGCAGGAATAGTCATAACGACCCCCGAGGGGGATACTGTAGAATGTGCCATGAGGTTCGATTTCAAGGCAACCAACAACCAAGCAGAATATGAAGCCTTGCTGGCCGGTCTGAGAGTCTGCATAGCACTAGGGGCAGATGAGCTGGAAGTTTACAGTGATTCACAGGTAGTGGTCCATCAGGTACTGAATGAATACCAGGCCAGGGAAGAGCACATGATAGCTTATTTGGACATTGCAAAAAGACTACTTAAAAAGTTCAAAGCATACAGAATCTCTCAGATCCCTCGGGAAGAGAACGAAAAGGCAGATGCTTTGTCCAAATTAGCTTCAGCCACCACAAGCATCAGATCCAAAGCAATACCAGTGGCGCACCTGACTAAACCAAGTACAGCGGAACCCGAGGAAATCATAATAGCAGAGATCCGACCTAGCCCGGGCGACTGGACATACCAACTCAGAAAGTACTTGGAGGAGAACATACTACCGGAGGATGCTGTGGAAGCTAAACGCATCAGATACAGGTCAGCCCGGTACACGATTCTGAGAGGAGAATTATATAGGAGAGGATTCTCGAAGGTATTGCAGAGATGCATTTCCGGTGAGAAGACTGGAGAGATCCTGAGAAGTATCCACAGTGGAGTATGTGGGAACCACACTGGGGGTAAAAGCTTAGCACACAAGATACTCCGGCAAGGGTTCTACTGGCCGACTCTGTTCGCGGAAGCGCAGCAATTCGCAGAAAGTTGCGAAACATGCCAAAGAGTAGCAAATGACATTCGGCGACCCCCAGAGTTGCTCAGAAGCTTAACCTCGCCTTGGCCCTTTGCCATGTGGGGACTCGACCTGATAGGACCAATGCCCACAGGAACGAAGGGAGGAGCCAAACATGCTATTGTGGCAGTAGATTATTTTACCAAATGGGCAGAGGCAGAAGCACTTGTACACATCACCGAGGCAAACACTACCAGCTTCGTTAAAAAGAATATAATATATCGGTTTGGGATCCCGAGCATCATCATAACAGATAATGGGACTCAATTCGATAATAAGAAGTTCAGAGAAATGTGTGAAGAGTTCAAGATCGCAAACTACTACGCATCGCCTGCTCATCCTCAAACCAATGGCCAAACAGAGGCCGTGAATAAAGTAATCAAGCACACATTGAAGGCAAAGCTAGAGGCAAAGAAAGGTGGCTGGGCAGACAAACTGCCTGAGGTGCTATGGGCATACCGAACAACTGTGAGGTCTTCCACAGGGGAAACTCCTTTCGCGCTGGCATTCGGGACAGAAGCTGTTATCCCAGCAGAAACTACTTTCACATCCCCCAGGGTCCAGCTATACAGTCCCGAGCACAATATAGACATGCTGCAGCAGAACCTAGACGAGCTTGAAGAAATCAGAGACGCAGCACAAGTAAGAAATTCCGCATACCAGCAAAGGGCCGCTAGGTACTACAACTCCCATGTTCGGGAGCGGAGATTCCAACTCGGGGATCTAGTGCTGAGGAGAGTATCACCGAATACCAAGGACAAATCATCAGGATCCCTCGCCGACAAATGGGAAGGACCATATCATCAAGAGAATCGTAGGGCACGGGGCCTACATGATAGCCCGACCAGAAGGTGGCCTGGTACCCCGACCATGCAACGCACAATATCTGAAGATCTTCTATCCCTAAAAGAATCCGGTTATGGTTCTACAGTTTATTTATTCTGCTTTAGCTCAGTTTTTAGTTTCTGCGTTGAAATTTCAGATTTATTTATTAATTTCATGTTCATGATCATCTAATAAAGTTCAGTTGCAAATACGATGTGGCGGAATCAATAAAATCCATGAGCAATATTTCAATGGAGGTCACTCAAGGCGACCGAATAAATGCCGAAAAAGTCGAGCGCTATAAGGCCGCGAAAGAGCGGACGAGTGGTGCTCGAAGGGCGGAAAAGCTGTAGTAGCATGCCCGCCTGGTTAAAGTGATGCAAACGCGTCCCTTAGCAAAAAGGCAAAACCGAGGCACCAGGATAACTGGAAAATGCTCGGAGCGCCGCTAGAAAGACTAGTGAGATGCGCAGTCGTGTTGGCCGGTACAAAGTACCCCAACGATTCGACGAACCCTTGCGCAGATAAAACCAGGAGACGTCCTAGGTGACTTGTGCAAGGACCTCAACGTATGGTCGCGGCGAGCCCCGACGCAACGTGAAGGTTAAACAACCCCAAAAATTAGTTACCGGTTAAATAAGATACTCGGTCTAAATCAATAAGCCAGTTACATAAGATACTCGGCACAAAATTAGTTACCAGTTTAATAAGATACTCGGTCTAAATCAATAAGCCAGTTACATAAGATACTCGGCACAAAATTAGTTACCAGTTTAATAAGATACTCGGTCTAAATCAATAAGCCAGTTACATAAGATACTCGGCCGAAAATTGGTTACCGGTTAAATAAGATACTCGGTCTAAACTGATAAGCCAGTTACAGAAGATACTCGGCAAAAAGTGAGTAAATTTGGTCTTATATTCATAGTGTATAGAAAGATACAATGTACGATGTATATGTGAAAGATGTACAAGTATAGTTACAAAAAGGCTTGAAGATCAAGAGGAAGGCGCCGGGGGTGGTGAGCTGCTTCTGCCAACATCAGGGTCAGGCTCCATCACATACTCGCTCAGAAGACTGTCGTCCGATGGCCATATGATCACATCTTCTTCGTCATCCATCCAGTGGCTGTAGTCGGTACCAGGAACGGGCCCCAAGTCGGGTATCTCGTTGCTAAAACTCGCCCTTTCACTGGCGTAAAAGGTAGAGAACGACTCGGCGGTCGGAACCTCAAGGTGCATGGGATGTGGCGTTTTTCCTTTACTTCTACAATACGCCCGCCACTCCTTCATTTGGATCCGGAGAGACTCCAAGGATGTATCCACATGCTTCCTAATTGACAGGCTCCAGTTGGCCCGAGCCCGATCAGTCGCCCTGTTCCTTTGCTTAAAAAATTCGCCGGCCGAGACCATTCCACGCTGGAACTCCCGAAGAAGCAGAGCATCATAGGCTGGAGATCTCTTAAAACGGTCAACGCTTTGTAGCTCCATTTCCAGCCTAGATCCCTTCGACAGTTCCTTGGCCGTCAGGGCCTGACACTCCAAGTCATTGATTCGACGTTCATAAGCAGACTTGGCGTCTTCGGCGTTCTGTTCGGCTCGAAGCAAGGCTTCCCGGGTGGATGACAGTTGATCCTGCAGAGTCCTGACCTCCTCCGCAGCAGAAGATGCCCGTTGCTCGGCTTCCATTTGCCGTGCTAAGCACTGATTTACGAGCATCTCACTCGACCTGGCCTCCTCCTGACGAGCTAACTCAGCCCGAGAACAGTGATCTTCGCTCTCCTTCAATTGGGCTTCTAGCCTTCTTATTTTTTCCGCTTGGGCTTCGCCAGCTTCGCAAGCCCCAGACATCTCGGCCACCATCTGCAACAAACAAATCAACAAATATAAATAAAAAAAAAGGGGATAATGCGAAATGATGCATATGAGAGTCACTCACGTAGGAAGCGCTGTTGAAAAAATTGTGGAGTCGGTCAGACACAGTCCCGGTCCTGAGACGACTCCAACGATCCTCCCCAATATAGGCTCGGCCTGAAGCCATGGCCCTGAAAATAGTCTCGGGGGTGGGATCATCGATTTGGGGAGAGGAGCCCATATCACCCACATCGCCTTCGGGGAGTTCAGCGGACGGGGCCGCCCGAGGAAGGCCGGCTGAGCCACCAGCACTCTCTCTGACCTGCTCCCGCGTCGGGGTCACGCTCGCATCATCCTCCCCCTCATCCTCCGAAGAGGAATTAACATACGCAACTACTCGGGGAATCTTTGGGAAAGGGCGACCAGAAGAAAACGAAGCCTTCCTTTTCCCAGTCGGCCCAGCTTCAGTGTTGCTGTCCCCTGGAGTAGAAATCGGATCAACAGAGGCAGGAATCTCCGAAGAAGAACGGTTCGGTTCAACTGAAGTCGGAAACTCCGGAGCTACCGCACCTGAAGGCCCCCCAACTGCTTCAAAAGGAACGTTTTGCATATCAGCAGCAGAGTGGGGAGAACCAGATCCGCTGGGGGGATTTGCCTGCTCGGGCTCAGGGAGATCCCCTACTTTTTCTTTCCCCTTGGAGGAAGGACCTGCGGGATTGCCCGAGTCAGCAGAGGTCCTACTTACTCCAAAGTTCCCCGAGGTACCCTCAGCTCCCGCCGAACACTCGGTCGGTTCTTGATCGTGAGCCTCCTCGGGCACATAATCGGGTACTCCCTCTTCATCATCTCCCTCGGGAACGTTCCCGGGAGTACCCTCGTCAGATTCGTCTTCAGGAGGGGCTATCCCAGCATCTCGTTGACGAAGGACTGCCTTTCGACTCGCCTCGACGATGCCTTTCATCCGGCGTGCCAGACCATCACTGACTATATCTACGTCAAACACTTTAAAAAAAAAAAAAGAGAAGAATCCGAGTTAGCAAGCAAGCTTAGAAGTCAGGTTACAAATAAAAATGCATACAAGTAAACTTACGGCGTCGGCGGCACGCGGAAATCTGAGGGAAGAGACGGGCCTTGATCATTTTCCCCTCTCTATAGAGATAGGGTTTTCCCCTTTTCTCTAGGGGGCGGACTGCTGCCCGAGCCAAGGTCTTCAGCTCCTCATCAGTAAAAGCTGAAGTTAGATGGTTCCACTGCGGCATGCAGAAGTACCGAGGAACCCGGCAGGTCATCTGAGTGCCGTCCAAATCGAAACTAATCGACTGGCCCCAGTCTTTGCCCACGAAGAACCAGCTGTTCTTCCAAAACTTGTTCGAGGTCGGGAAGCCCCAAACAAACCCTTTCATCTTCTCGTCCGTGGTCGGTTCGACACAGCCCTTGACCACGACATCCTTTGGGATCCAGAACTCGGGCTGGTTCGACTCGAGAAAATAAACCCCGGTTTTCCCCACTGGCCTCAGCGAATAAAAATGGCGAACCTCGCGAGGAGTGGGAGGTGGCCGCTTCATTCTATGCCACATGTGCCACATGCACATCAGGATGCGATAACTGTTCGGCGTTAGCTGGGCCGGAGCGAGTCGGGCTTCAGCCAAGAACCAAGTAATGAAAGGCTGAAGAGGAAGAGTGACGCCGCAGGTGAGCATGGACCCGTAAATTGCTACGTGGCCGGGGGGTGGGTTCCATGCAGCCCGACCTTCGGCTGGAATCAGCGAAACCTCATTGCTGTCCAGATCAAACCGCCGCATATATCGCATTATCTCGTCAGGGCCGACCACGTTCGGCTCAACATCATAGACGCAAATACGCTCGGGGGAAAAGGGAATGCGAGCGGCCCTGTGCTCCTCTTCAATATCGTCTTCAATAATCCTTTGGGCCGCCACTCGGCTTTCCCGAGAATGCGAGTCTTTGTAAACTTTGCGAGTGGTCATCCCTCTTTCCTGGTCTTCTGCTCGGGCGAATATCAGTACAAGCAGAAGAATCCGACCAAGCTTCAGGTTGGTATGAGTAAGGTGGTGATGAACTGGCAGAAGCAGAAGGGATCTCTGAAGCAGGAGGAACCTCAGAAGTCGCAGGCCTTTCCGGAAAAAGTCCAGAAATATCAACGTTGGTATAGCGCGGCTGATCGAAACGGGGCTCGTCTAATAACCTGTGAACAACCGACGCAGTGAAAGCATCATTTCGCTCAATAGCAATCATACCAACAGTAAAAAGACGATATCTAGCTCCGGAATCCATAAAGACTAACCTCGATGAAGTGAAGAATGAAGACGGCGCAGATCGCAGAAGAAAAAGCCTCCGAGGAAAAATCTGGGGATTGAAGCAGGTAAACTCAAAGATGGCAGGGTTAGAAGAAACGGGCTAGTAAACCAAACAGAAAACAGAGGATCAAGAGGCACAGATGAAACCTCCTTCGAAGAACACGCAGAGATACTGGAAGATAAAAGCGAAAAAATGGAAGAAAAAGGTATAAGAGAAGAGATCATAACCAACATATATAGGCGGCACATTGATTTCAAAAACGAACGAAACCCTAGGAGAAGCACAGTAAAGCGGGAAAATAGAGGGGCGTGGGCTATGACGTGGGCTACACGCAGGCAAACAGAGAGGTCGTGTCTCATAAATGAGTCGTGCCCCAGCCAAACAAAGAAAAGACAAGTGGCAACCGGAGAGCACCTTGAGCCGCCAGAGAGTAGAAACGTCACCATCAAGGGATTTCTGAAATGAGTGGTAAATCGAATGCGTGCGGTCGTAATTAAGACACGTCATTTAAAGCTTCGAATCAAACGAGGATACATTAATGCGGAAAACGACAAGCGAGGACCAGTTGTGAGAAATCATTGAAGTTAAATATTTGTCCCGAGAGGACCTGACTCAACATGATCGGCTCAAATATTTAAGGGGGTATTGTTATAGGTAAAAATTAGTGGTGAAGGACACGTCATCAGCACGAAAGGCCAGGAAAGCAAGGGTCAAGATAAGTCAACTTATGGAGCAGAAACCTCCCACGATAACCTACTCGGAAAAAAGAGTAAGTAGTCCGACCACAAACGAAGACGATCAACTCGGGCAGCAAATCTCACTCGGGCACATTCGGACATACTCGGGCATACATACTCGGGAATCAATGAGATAGTCACCAACATTCGTATGCCAAATCATAATCAGCGACCCGCACATCCATGATAAGCAACGATGTGGACTATTAGAGTTTAACAAGGAAACAAGCAGTTCTCCCGCGAATAAAGGAGAAAGAATCTCGTCCAGAATCAGACTCAGCCAAAAGAGGAAACATAATCTAATTAGGACTAGAAAACCGCTTGAGACTTGGGCACCACAATACCAAACCCTAGCGGCCACCTTAAAACCCTAAAAACAACATGTATAAATACCCCCTCTATACACAAACAGGGGGGTACGTGAAAAGTAGAACGAGAGAGAGAGAAAGAGAGAATTGTATTGAAGAGCTTGTAATCATTCTGTCATTCTTCATCTTGTAATCGTGATTCATAGTGGATTTGGCTTTGTTGCTAGAGGCAACGATCCCGTGGATGTTTCTCCGATCTTTTGGAGTTTTACCACGTAAATCACCTGTTATTTCTTTACAATCTTTGACCACACTCACATATAAATTGCAGTAACTCGAGAACGAATCATTGACTTGGTGATCACCAAAAATCACCGTCAACAGGAACCTATAACAGTAATGATTGAGAACTTGGAAATCTGCTGCGATGAGGTTAAAAAGGGCAGGAAGGTTAATTCAAAGCCTTGGGAACCCCCTCCGAAGGAGGCTTTTAAGTTCAATGTTGATGGGTCGTTCCATAGTGAGTAGGGGAGGGCGGGGATTGGGGGAGTTTTACCGCAATTCTAATGGGGAAATTTTGTGTTCTTTCTCTGCTTTTGTTGGCAATGTTGATGCCACTGCAGCTGAACTTTTGGCCATTCATAAGCATGTATTATTTGTGATTCTATAGAGATGATTGAGGGGAGATCGATCGTCATCGAAAGTGATTCTAGTGTTGCGGTTTCTTGGATTCAAGACGGTGACTTCGGTAATTTGGCCTTGTTGGATGTTATTTATGACGTGAGGTCAAAGCTGAGATCCTGCAGTAACATTTCTGTGCGTTTTGTCTCTAGAGGCTCTAATGGCTTGGCTGATGGTTTGGCCAAGAGGGGCTCTGCGATGGATGGGGAGGATGTTGTTTGGAGTGTGTTTTAGTTGTGCTGTTTGCTTTGAGTGCTGCCAGTGTGCTGTCTCTTGTGTGGGTGTTTGTTTCTGCGATTGGCGGGGGTTTGGGGTTTGGCTTTCTCTGTTTGGGCGTGTGATTGTTGGTGTGTTTGTTTGGTTGTTTGCTGGCCTTTTGGCCCTCAAAAAGTTTGTATTGGGTTGCTGTTCTGTTTAGGATCTTGCCTTTGTTTGCGTTTTGTTTGGTTGTTTCCTGGGTTGGTTTTTGTAAGGTTTTTGCCTCTTTTGGCTTTTTCAATAAATCGCTGTTTCAAAAAAAAAAAAAAAAAATCTCTTTTGATTTCAACCTACAGGAGAAAATGTTTACTGCAGAAGTTAGGAAAGTAAAGAATCAACCCAGATAAAGCAAAGCTAGCAAACTTACAATGCACAATTGCACATCACAAGAAAACCCCTATTTGGAATGCCAAAGAATGAGCAACAAGGAATATACGAAATTTCAGGCCTTAAAAGTATTATAAGGTTTTCAAGTTTGCTCCCAAGGAGATCCTCTATGTAAAGCAGCACAAATAGAGGCAATTAATATTATAAGAAACTAGGCTCGAGTACTTGAATTTGACCAATTAGACAATGGAAACATATGTTTCAACAATCAGACAACAAGACCAGATCATCTTGCTAAATGCATTGGACCAGGTATCAACTTCAATTCAATTGTAACATTAGATATTGATTCTGGAAGAATTGCTTGGGCAAAGCAACTGGGTGACTATGATGTTTTCTACTTTCCTTGTCTGGTTCCTGATAACCCCGACTGCCCACCGGGGCCTAACCTTGATGCCGACTTTGGAGAGGCTCCGATGCTTCTTACTATATATGCCAACGGGACAATTCGCGACGTTGTGGTGGCTGTGCAGAAGAGTGGATTTGCTTGGGCTCTAAACCGTGACAACGGTGAAATAGTCTGGTTCAAGGTAAGTCTACAGCTTATATTTCACAAAAAGTTCCCTTTGGAGTCAAAAATATTGGAAAGAAATTTACCCAAGACACTGTAATTTTGCAGTTGGCTAGACCAGGAGGCGAGGAGGGAGGAGGACAATGGGGTGCTGCCACAGATGGGAGATGAGTGTACACAAACATAGCCAACAGCAACAGAGTGAACTTCACTCTGGCACCACTAGACAGACAACTACGGTTGGGGCATGGGTAGCTCCGGTTGCTTATACCGGGTAAATTCAGTGGTCCACGGCAACCCCAGCAACAACACAGCAACCAGATAATGCAAATTCAAGGATTACAGTAACCTTACTTGGACAATGGTGAAAAAGTCACAACTGCTTTTTGCAGTTTCGAGTGCAATGTAAAAAAAAAAAAAAAAAACTCTCAACCTTTCCGTGTTCAAAAAGGCTCTTA
Organism: Acer saccharum; assembly: GCA_030490815.1. Taxonomy (NCBI): domain Eukaryota; kingdom Viridiplantae; phylum Streptophyta; class Magnoliopsida; order Sapindales; family Sapindaceae; genus Acer; species Acer saccharum. The sequence goes on from CM059867.1 coordinate 49,040,767, forward strand.
ATTGGGGATTAATACCAGGCCTTACAATCTAGTACTCATGGATTATTATATATCCCAGATGGATGGCTCCAAGGAGATTTTATTTAATAACATCTTGGTCACAGTGGTAAATTATCACACCACCCATCTCTTAGGTTGATAACATCTAATAGAATACATAATAATACAGAGTAATTAACTGAAAGTAGTCAATATTCATTATCACTAACAGTTTATTGATTAATTTTGCAATAGCTTAAGGTCTCATACATTTAGTTTATGAAGGCATGGAAACATTTCATTAAAGAAATAATATGACATTCGAAAGCCTTTTTGGGATGAAATAGAGGGAACCTGATACGAAAACTCTTTCCTACGCCGTTTATCTCTTAGTTCCGCGACAAATGAGAGAGAATCTTCACATACTTCAACCCAGTCGCCATCATGGAAATTTTATGCTTTCCTTTCCAATGAAAAAGAAGTATCATCTATCCGTTTCTCCATCCCGCAATCAAACAATTGGTCAACTATGTTCCAATATGTTTGTACTAACAAGTCCAATGGCAGCCAGATTTTTCACCATCTGTGGTAGAGAGAAAGCAAACTCTACCCCAGTGAGAACAGTCAATAAGATTCAATATCGTACAAACCAATGTACTACAGTATGCATCATTTCATGTTTAAAATGTAAAGTGCAAACATGTTTAATGACAGATTCATAAAAGGACTACAAATGACTAGCTCAATATTGGTGCAGACAACAGCAAGTTATCACAGAACTTTAGGCAGCATTCTAGTTTCACTTTAGGCAGCATTCTAGTTGCATCTTAAATATTTCTTAAAGTCGTTTGTGTTCTGTCTGTTTTTAAACCCAGAAAACTCCTCACCTTTAAAAACTACAAAATTTCACTATCAATCAATTTTATAATATCAAGCATTAGTAACCATGATTCATTTACACATGACTACCTACGAGAAAAACATCAACATTTAAGATTTTTTTTGCATAGGGACAAAACACATAGGAAATAAAATTGAATAAGTTCAGCAAAACTTACAGATATCTGACATCCCCAACCTTCCCTGTCTAGCTCTCCTCAAATCAACCATCGTTTGCAATGGATTTGCTCGCCCAAGATTTGCCACTACACTAGAAATCCTTTCCATTCGCTTATAAGGATGTGGCCGTGCTCCATCCTCCAGTTGAGCCATTGGTTACTATGGAAGCATCCAGATATCTTCATCTTTGGACATTTCTTCTAGTCTAATACTCTAATAATAAATCTGTTCCTCTTCATCTCTGACTCCAACCCTGATTACTTGAAACCCAAAGTCTCTTCATACAGATCTGCTCTTGCATCCGTGACCATGGCTTCAATTTCACAACTATCATCAAATAATTGCATTACGTATTCAAGTTATGTTCAACATTTGTTGGGCACACAACAAAAGAGAACAAATAATAAACTTGGAAATGAATAACAAACTTAAAAAAGGTCAATAAAACCACTCATTGTATTATATAGGATAACAAAGTCCAAAGAAAGGAATATACAGCTAATAATTGTGATACAATGAACATTGATTAGAAGAACATTAAATATACAGAAAAGGCAAATAATTTCCATAAACAGAGCCATCAACAAAAGCAAATAATTTACATTACACATTGATAGTGGTTAGAAGCATGTAATTTAGAGGGGGGAGAAATAATAAATAAATTCATTTATTACTTCAGAAATCAAGATATATTAGAAAAACAACCATCCACAATGTTCAAAACGGACAACATCCTTAAGTCTACAAATTTCTCTTCTGGCAGCCTGATCAAGTGAAAATAAAACCACCACTGGTAGCAGAATTGAAAGAAATTTGTTTTTCATATCCACTATTATGAGCAACTTGATTACACTGAATAAAGAAAAAATAAAACTAATTTTTCCTATACAAATTTTGCTAGATAATAAATAATGACTAATTCACATTCAGAGGTTCAAGAATTTAAAGTCATTGTAAGAAATTCAGGCTCAAACCTTGCAGGTATTATACACTCTAGTGGCACTTCAAAACGGGTTGATAAAATAACCAATGTCGAAGCATGTAATTTAAAGAATATCATCCTTAAGAATCATACAGAAAATCAGTCAAACACTATCAGGTACTGTATGCCTAGTAAAAGGAAAAAAAAAAAAGAGGAAATTCATATGAGATGAATTTAGTTACATATACAAATCATAAAATCAACTTTTCATTGAGTAGAAGAGGATCACATGTCTAGAGTAATAAAATTGAAGACCGATAGCTTGGTACTTGGTAGTAAAAGTAGAACATGCATTGCTATCCACTATTTTCAAACTATCCATAAAAAGAATAAGTGTTTAAGTCATGCTCTATTTCTCTTGACTGGCAGCAAACAAGAAATAGAAGTCATACTAATGATAAAAGTTGAAGAATAATTTTTTACTCTACCCTCAAAGTATGCCCTTTAAATAAACTTGTATATAAACAAAACTAGACTATCAGAGGTTCTAAAATTGTATTATAAAACCTGTAACTATATATATTTTGAAGTAATAAAGTATTAGGCTAAGTTAAATAGTGTGCAGAACTCACCTATGGCAGCATTCAAAGAAACTTGTTCAATTTTCAACGCCTCTTGATGATATATCTGCATGGCCTCTTACTGTCCAGCCCAGGCAACCATTTCTTGGTATCAAAAAGTTGCTGACACATCTCACAACTTTGATGCATATTTGTTTAAAAATTAACTGCCCTAAGCGTATCAATCAGCACAGTATATATTAAAACATTTAAAGATAGAATTAAATACTTGTAGTTTCTTGAATGAGTTACCTGGAAGGCTGGAAGATGAGAAAGTGCACGACATTTATGGTGAATGAACAAAAGTCCAACAATGGTGAATCAAATGTTTAATCTCTTTGGATGTGGTTCCACTTCCTCCTCCAGATGATCATTAGATGTGCGACTTCTCCTTATTCCACTTGTTTCCCCAATATGTTCAATTGGCTCTGCATATTTCACTGTCTGCAAATTCTCATTCTCTTTGGGATGTGGTTCCATTTCCTCCTCATCAAATCTACTACCACTTGTGCCAGCCTCATCACCGTCATCAGTGTCAGGATCTTGAAAATATATGGGGCATACCCCACAAGATTTCATTCTGCAATTAGGACTCCCCTTTGAAAGCCGGAACTCAAATGAATGATTCTTTAACCGTCTTCCTAATAGCCAATGATTTGAAGCATCAATATACCCGAATAAAACATGATCTGAGTCAATTAATGTTCTGTTTCTAGAAGCAACATATGCAGTCGCCGACATGATATTAGTTGGTGAACTTTGATCCCCATCACTACATGTGCAGTCAAAATGGACCCCCAATTTATGTTTATTATCACCATTGAATAGATATTCCTCAAATGCAATAACGGCGCATACAGCAAATCCTTTGAGGTTACAATTGAAAGTCTTTTGAAATTTTATCGAAGATCCTTCGGTTGTATATCTGAACCACTTAGGAACTTCACTTCCCGGGTAACAAAAGCTAAAATTAATGTATCCCTGTAACATGAAAATCATAATTACGTTAGAGAGAGAGAGAGAGAGAGAGAGAGAGAGAGAGATGGAATAATGGATGAATTAACAGAGTAATTACCATTATTACTCTGCACATGTAGTGAAGATATTTCATTAGTCGTTCCAACATGTTGCCGACTGCTGTCTCTTCAAGGTTCATGCAGTTAGTAAATATGAACGAAGTAGGTTTTCGTTTTGCTTCTGTATTTGTATCGAGTATTCGTGCAAAAACCAATTCATTTGGTATTGATTGGAGCTGCTTGCAATCACATGCGCTTAAATGTGTTAAATTTGATGGAAGGTCTATTAATGATACAACCATATTGCAATTGTCTAAGTGCAGAAATTCCAAATCCCAAAGATCCATCACGCTGTGGTAGACCGTCAAAATTGTTAAAACCTAGGTCTAATACTACCAATGAGCACGGTAAACCTAAAGAATGAATAAATCTCAAACATCTACATCCACGATATGATAGCTTCTTAAGGTTTTTCAAATTACCCAAGTTCTCCGGTAATATTTCCAATCTTAAGCAATCCGAAAGATCTAGGCGTCGTAGAGATTTCAAATTACAGATACCACTTGGAAGTGTCTCAAGATTTTCGCATCCCCCCAAAAACAATTCCTCAAGCCCATTCAGATGTGCAATGGAATGGGGTAGCTCCTTAATTGCAACTCTTTTCGCGGAGAGATACCTCAAAGATTTCAAATTCCCCAAGTTCTCCGGTAATATTTCCAATCTTGAGCAATCTGAAAGATCCAGGTGTCGTAAAAATGTCAACTTACAGATGCTACTTGGAAGCGTCTCAAGATTTTCGCATCTCCTCAAAAACAATTCCACAAGCCCATTCAGATGTGAAATGGAATGGTGTAGCTCCTTAATTGCAGTTCCACTCAAATCCAACCTTGTTATATTATTACCGGAAATCTGAGATCCAAACTTTGTGAGGTTATTGCAGTTACTGAGATCAAGAGATGTAAGAGATTCAAATGAATATCGCTTGGAAAGCTCCTAAGACTACTGCAACCAGTCCGAAACAAAAACGAAGATTTTTGAGATGTTGAGCAAGTTGGGCAAAGTCAAGCAAGCTACTGCAGTCTCGGAGATCTATCGCCTCAAGCGATGGGGATTTTGAGAGTCCTTGGATCTTAGTGACACGTGTACATCTAGATAGATTAAGCCACCTTAGGTTTGGGGGCAAGCTTTGTAACAAAAAAAGAAAAAAAAATCATTGCAATAAATAATTGAGAGCTTCTCCTTAGAATCCACAAATTATCTATTCACACTCCAATTTAATTTTTTAATTAATGACAATTTTAACCTGAATTAAAATTACTAAACAAAACCAAAAAAAAAAAAAAAAAATCTCTCTCCTAAATCATTATATTAAATATTATGTATTAAACTCTCTCTCTTAAATCTGTTATTACCATATTAAACACTCTTTCCTAATTAATCTCTCTCCATTTTTCAAAAAAAAAAAAAAAAAAAATCATATTCTATACATTCTAATCAATCTCTGATTAATAGTTAAAGAAAAAAAACTTATGAATATTTTAATTTTTTACTAACAAGTAATATATATATATATATATATTAAAAAGTCAATTTTTTTTTTTAAAAAAAATATATGAAAGTTTGAATTGTTTCAACTAGATTCGATTAAACTTAGAATTTTTAAGACTAATGAAGAATTAAAGTTCTCCAGGCAATCACATACCTACAAGAGTAACAAAAAGCATTTTCATATTTCGATTTAAAAAAAAAATTAAAAAAAAAAAACAAGGTACTTGTTTTTTGAGTTTTTTTTTTTAGTATATACGTACATATGATTCCTTCAAATCAAGCTTATTAGTAAGTTTTTTTTTTTTTTTTCTTTAACTGTAGTCTTGCTCAGAAAGAATGGAGATATGTATTGGAGGAGAGAGAGTTTAATATGTTAATTTAAAATTTTAGGAGAAAGTATTTAATTTGTAATAATTAATCTAATGATTTAAGAGAGATAATTTTTTTTTTAATAATTTAATTCAAAAAAGATAAAAAAGATAATCTTGTAACAAAATGAAGTGTCTTTAGAATTTTTTAAAATTTAAATTTTGAGAATGGAGTGTTTTAGAAAAGAAGTTTAAAAAGAAAAAATTGGATTGTCAAAAGAAGCTCTCTAAATAATTAAGATACAAAGAATAAAACATTTATTTAAAGTGTCAGAATAATACCATACGGTCTTCCCAAGTCTTTCAAGATTGCTATAACGTAGATCAAGTTCAATAAGGTTGTTTGGATTAAAATTTGATGGCAGTGCTTGTAAAGGATACCCATACCAAATGAGAGACCTCAGCTCATCAGAAAGATCACTTAGACCTTCCGAAAAATTCACTTTAGAGTGAGTAGAGCAATTAGAATCGTAGAATTTGAGTAATCTAAGATTATACATTTCCTTGAAGGCTCGTGGGCTCAAAGTATTTCCCGATTTATCTCAAACATATCTAGGAATATCCCTTGTACTTCATGAGTTCCCTAACGGCCAAACCAATGCAAAGTACAAGTTATTTCTTAAAATGAAAAGCATATGTTATAGCAAAAGCAAAGTATAAGTCAGAAACTCACATAATCATTTTTTTTTTTTTGAGGAAATAGAGAGAAATAGCACCAAATTGGATTGGTTTTGTTGAACTATTCACCAACTTAACAAGTTTTGTAGAAATAGCATCAAGTATGTGATCTCCCCAAATTGCCCCTCACTTATTCTGTTCGTCCTGTTCCTCTCTCTCTCTTTCTCTCTCTCCTTTGTTTTTTTTTTCAAAGAACTCCATTGATCCATCAATGGAGGATGGACGGACCTCAAATGGAGGTCTTTCGACGTCTATTGGAGTCAAAATGACCTCAACCTCCATTGGTGGTCGATGAGGAAGAAGATTTTTAAAAAAAAAAAAAAAATCTGGAAATAAGTCTCGGGTATTTGGAAATAAGTCTCGGGTAGGTCACCCGAGACTTATTTCAAGCTATTTCCAGCTACCCGAGACTTATTCAGCTACCCGAACTTATTTCAAAAACCCGAGACTTATTTCCAGAAAAAAAATTTATGACGGATCGTTTTTTACGACCTCTAATGGAGTCGACCGTTTCAACGGAGGTTGTTTCGACGGAGGTCGTTTCGACAGAGGTTGTTTTGATCTCCATTGATGGATTAATGAAGGTTTTTGAAAAAAAAAAGAGGAGAGAGGAAGAAGAGAGAAAGGAAGAAAGAGAGAGATAAAGAGAGATTAAGGGCAATTTTGGCAAATCACCTTAATTGGTGCTATTTCTACAAAACTTATTAAGTTGGTGACTTTTTCATAAATGGCTTTGGAAAGAGTGCTAGAAATTTTAAGGACTCATCATTTTTTAGTGTGCGAAGAACATCCTGTTGTCTCCACAATCTGCTTCGTTTACCTATATCGATTGGAGATTTTTTATTAACAATATCCCTACCCATTTCTTCAAGCAAATCATGCATTTCTATCTTACCATAGAATGAAATTGTTATAAGTGACTTGTCAATGAGAACACTCAATGAGTAGCGACAGTCATTTAATATTTTTTCTACATAGTCTCGAGCTCCCCCTTTTAAAAAACAAGCATATCAAGAAAATATCCTTCTCTATATCCAACAGTCCATCGTAACTAATTTTTAGCACATCAAAAATTTTACGGCTCAAATTTGTTGGTTCAAATTTGTTTACCACACTTTCCCACTCTTCTTTGCTCTTTTTGTTTAACGATGATCTCAACACTTTAAGAGCTAACGGATTGCCATTTGTAAAATTTACCAACTGGTTTACCATCATCTTCACTGTAAGTTTCCGTGAAAAGCATACTTGCAAAAGAGTTGATGAGCTTCACATAGTTAAATCCCTCAACCTCATATATGTTATTGTCATTCACACGACAATTCCGAAGTACTTGTTTATCTCTAGAGGTTATTATGATTCTACTTCCTTGACCCAATCCATCAACACCTTCGACTAAAGTTTCCATTTTTAAAAAATCATCCACATCGTCAAGAACAATGAAAACCTTCAAACGATTGAGCCTTTCCTTGATTTTTGGAGGAATAGTAAGACTGTCTAATTTTAGATCTTGATCCTTCAACACTTTAGAAAGAATTTCCACTTTAACAGAATCTAATCCTCCACATTTTTCTAATCTTTCCCTAACATTTTGAATAAAACAAACACCTTCAAACTGATTTGAATTTTGATTAAAAATGGCATTAGCAAGAGTTGTTTTACCGATACCACCTGTTGACGGTGAAATTTGGATTGCCACGAACTCAACAATTAAATCAATTTAATATAAAGCAAGAAAATTAAGAACACATGCAAAAGACAAGTTTTACGTGGAAAACCCTTGAATGGGAAAAAACCACGGCGCCCCTGAGGGCAAAGAATAATACTAGGTTTTCGTTGCTTTGTTACACACTCAAATCTTTCACAATTGCTCTCTTTTCTCTCTATATAATTCTGAACCCCTTCCTCGTGAGATAGGTGATTCTATTTATACATGTTTACTTAGGGTTTCCCCTTGTTGATTTGTACTAGGATCCTTTCTGTCATGGATTGGGTCTTCTTTCCTTTTTATGATTCCTCGTTGCTTCTGTGTTTCTGCCGAGTCGGTTCGAGCCCAGTGTGCTGGTCCAGCGAGTACCTTTATTTTCTGGGTATTGCGTATCTGGCGAGCACACTTCTATATTCGGCGAGTAGGTTTTTGGTTTTGGCGACCATGCCTTCGACTTCCTTCTGGTCTAAGCTATTTATTATCCTGACTTATAAAACTCCTTCCCTTGACCCGGTCAATGAATGACGTGGCAATCTTTCGTTAGCTTCTTTGATGACGTGTCAGTTTGGCGAATTTATACATACAACAATACCCCCATAAATACTTCGAGCTGGGCGAATGACTTGTCCTTCCCACTTCGTTTGCCTCTGCGAGTAGTATTTATATTTACGTTTATGAGATTTCAACGCATTTTGCAATAACTCCTTCTTTTAACCACGCGCTGTATTTATTAATTGATTCTTCTGGTGCACGCTTTCAATTTCAACCACATAACTTCTGGCGTTTCCACTTGTTTGACAGGTGAAGGACGTTCTGACGGCTTGGTTATCCCCAAGATGCCACATGTCACTTATTGGGTGGTGACTGTTGCGGTTTGGTAATAGTGGCTGTCATTCTCATTAAATACGTATCATTGTACTTGATTGCTCCTTTTTTGAATTTCGAAGTTCCCTCTTTTTAAGGCCCGATCGTTTCTCCTCTTTCTCTTTACTTGCTTCATCGTGTTTCATCAGAGCAGAAAAAAGAACAGTTTGATCTCTTGCTTTTGTCTTTTTTTTTTTTTCGAGAGCTAACTACAGTCCTTTTCCTGTGCCTCTTATTGCCGGTCGGTTCACCGGATTTCGACTCTTCTTGCTTCTCCGCTCTCTGATCTTTTCTGCACATTTTGCGAATCTAGGGTTTTCTGGTGAGTTTTCATGGATCCCTCCTTGCGCTCTTTTCTTTTTAATCGGATGATGCAAGCTATGGAGCTTGGTGATAAGTGCACTGCAGACAAAATTGAGTCTCTGATTCGCAATTTTCGTCCAGATTCTCCGGTCCCAATTTCCGTTTATATTCCATCTTTTGAGGATACTTCTAATCCTGACATCTCTCTTCCATCTTTTGACAGTGATTCTCCAGCAATGACGAGATCTCCTAAAACCACAAGCAGTAAACGACGCACCACTAGGGCTCCTCGTGAATCTCTGTGGATGTGCAGACGGTTGTTGACTCTGATGTTGAAGACCATCAGAGGGATAGGCTGCTTTTCTCGCCAACTCGCCCGTGTTCTTTTGACACATAAGTAAATGTAGTCGGCGAGGGCGAGCTTCGTAAATACAAGAGTCGCTTCGACATTCCAGACTCGGTGACTCTTATGTTACCTGGCGACCTGGCTGTGTGGAATCCTCCCGAAAATGCGGTCGCCATTTACGGGGCTATGCTCAGTTGTGGGTAACTCTCCCTCTTCAGCCTTTCATTGCCAGGTTCTTGGCGGAGGCTCAAATTGCACCGGCACAGCTCGCCCCAAATAGCTACAGGATACTGATGTGCCTGTGTCTTATGTGGAAGTTGAAGGGTTATGGGCCCCCGACTCCTCGCGAGATCCGCCACTTTTATACGCTAAGGCAAGCGGGAAATGGTGGTACTTACTTCCTTCTTTCTTCGCCCGTGGAGAATTGGATCCCTGAGGGCGTGGCGAACCCCGGCCAGGTAGAAATATCTGGCGATGAAAAGAAAAAGGGGTTCATCTGGGGTTTCCCCACTTCGAACAAGAGGTGGAAGAATAGCTGGTTCTTTGTTGGCGGCGAGTGGGGCCGTAATATGCCTGCCACAGTCGTCGCAATCTCTTGGCGAAGAAGGTTCCTAGGCATTTTACATCGCCTGAAACCTGGTCGAAGGCGACCCCTGTTTTACTAGACGGAGAGGTCTCTCGCCTCGCCGCGGCTGCTGTCCTCCCTTTGAGTTTGAGGGGCAGGTCCTTCCTCTTGGATGAGGAGAAAAGATTTCTGAGGGGATTTTCACACGCCTGCACGCCAGGCTTCCTCGCTGTAAGTTTCTGTTCGTTCTTTGTTTTACTGTTTCGTGTGGTTCTATTGACTGATACTTTGTTTACTTTCTTGGCAGTGTGTGACTTTGACACCGTTTGCGACTTGCAAGCCTGGGCGGTGAAGAATTCCGAGGCTGCCAGCAAAAGGCATGCTGCTGGTTTGGCCAAGGAGGGAATTGCTGGCCCGGACGGTGATGGACCTTCTGATGGCGAGGATGCTGGCGACGTTGCTGGGGGAGGGGTTGAATCAGGACAACCCCCTATGCGCGCAGAGGCTGCTACGTCTGTTCCTGTTGCTGCTGCTGCGACTACCCCCACTGCTGCTCCTGCTGCGACTACCCCGGCTGCGACCACTTCTAGTCGTAAGGGTAAAGAGAAGATTGGGGTTTCAGGGGGATCAGTGACATCCCTATTTTTGACGCGGATGTTCCTGAGACTCCTCTCGATCCTGCGAGTGACCTGGCTCCCAGAGCTAGGAATAAGCGTCCCGCCAGAGTGCATCTGATCACTCAGCTCGACCGCCCAAGCGGGCTTCGCGGGTGGTGCAGTTCGTGTTTCCTCTGACGAGGAGGATGTTCAGGAGCCAGCTGTCGCTGAGGCCCCCTCTACCCAACCTGGGGGCCTGCTGAAGCGGAGAATGTAGCGGCGCCTCCCTTTGAAGGGGTTAATGAACAGACTTTCCCTGCTACTTCTCCTCGACCAGCTTCTCCTCGACCAGCTTCTCTGCAGTGGTTGTGGGCGAGCCGAGTGTCTCAGATCAACCTAGGCCATCTGGCCCATCTGAGTCGACTGATCGGCCAGGCCCATCAAATCAGGCGGGGACCTCTGCTTCCGGTTCGGGCTTGGCCCGTGAAGTCCTCCTACCGGACCGGTTGAAGCCGATGAAGGGAACGTGTCCCTTTTCGATTTTTGGCTACTGAGATATGCTCCCACTGGCTAATAATGATGTATACATCGGCGATGGCTGGGGGCATGTTAAAAATAAGTCTTGCAACAGGAAGATGGAGTTTTTCTTCAACTGCCACTCCTTGGTAGTTCTTCGCCGCAAGTCTTATGTATTTTTGTTTTTCATTTTTTTTTTTTTAACTTTGGCTGTCTTTTCCTCATGATGTCTGAGATGGGCGAGACTTATAAGTTCGGGATCAGAGCTTCTCGTGAGATTAAGCGCTTGCGCGAGCAGGCCTGTTTTGGCGGCCGAGAAGCTCTCCGCTGAAGATCCCATGCTCAACAGTCGCTCAGTTGAGAGAATCCTCGACGGTCATCTGTCTGCTCGGCTAGCCGCTGAAGAAAAACTTTCTGCTGCTGAGGAGGAAATTCGCTCGTTGAAGGAGCTCCTATCTTCGAGTCAAGAATCCTTCGCAGCACGTTTGGAGGCTGAGCGGGTAGCTGAGGAGGCTAAGGAGAAAGCTGAACAGGAAGCGGCGGATTTACGTAACCAGCTATCTTCCCGCGACCTCATTTTTGAAAACTTGAAAGCCGTGCTGGAGGCTGAGTCAGTTGATCGCTTCAAGAGATCCCCTGCTTATGATGCGCTTTTGTTGCGCGAATTTGAGAAAGGCATGAGGCAGGCGAAGAAATTCTTTGCCATGAAGGATCATTCCAATGAGAAAGCTCTGAAGCGTTTCGACAAATCCCTCCAGCAGCATATGGCCCACGGCGTGGACTCGATTAAAGATCAGATGAAACGATGGAAAGCCCACTGCCGTTATAACCGGACTGAGCCTCATCCTATGCATCTAGAGATCCCCAGCAAGCGTGCTTTCAACACTTACTACTCAGGTCAGAAGGGCACTTTTCTGGCTCTGGCGCTGAGCCCGATTTGGGTCCCGTTGCTGGGAGAGATTATGAGCCTTTTATGCCAACGGAGGATGAGGCAGTCATTTGGCCTTCAGATGAGGAGATTGAAGACGAGGAAGATAGCGAGGGCCCTCCTGCAGCCGGTTGATTCTTCTGTTGTTTTTTGGAAGACTTAAATTTATTTTTGTCCATTCATTTGTAAATAATACAAAGTTTATGAATATATATTTTTCTTCATTCAGCTGCCTTTGCTGAGTTTTTGGCTTTTGCTTGGTTTTTCACCAAGTGTTGTTTAGCTTACTTTTTTTTTATTCAGCTGCCATTGCTGGGTTTTCGGCTCACTTAGTATTCGCCAGGACGTATCCGACTATATACCAAGTTTTTATTGTGTTTTATAGCTATATTCAGCTGCCATTGCTGTATTTTGGCGTACTTAGTGTTTGTCAGGATGTATCCGACCATACACAAGTTTTTAACATGTTTTTATCTTTTATTCAGCTGCCGTTGCTGTATTTTGGCGTACTCAGTGTTTTGGCAGGATTTATTCGACCATGCCCCGAGTTTTTAACATGCTTTTGTTTGTTCAGCTGCCATTGCTGATTTGCGGCTTTTATTTCTCGCCAGTTATCGCTGCAGCGAGCATAAAGCTCGTTTTCATGTGATGATAGCTATGTGTGATGGCGAATGCCTTTTGCGTTTGGCGAGTCAGAATCGAGAATCTCTTAGTAATAAATTACTCTTTATTGAATACTTCCTGCAACTTTGTTAACATAGTCATAAAGAAAAAACGCTAAAACGAACAACTGCTCTAAGCTAAAAGAAAAAGAAGGAATTCAAAAGAATCTGACTTGTCCCTTAAGGATAATATATCTTCAAGTACTGCGCATTGCATGGACGGGGTAGCTCGCCAAATCCTTCTCGAGTAATGCGATATGCCCCATGGCCAGCTATCCCCGTAATCTTATAAGGCCCTTCCCATTTGTCTGCGAGTGATCCTGCAGCCTTGTCTCTTGTTCCTGGATTCACCCTCTTCAGTACTAAGTCACCAAGTGTGAACCTCCTTTCACGCACATGCGAGTTGTAATATCTGGCTACCCTCTGTTGGTACGCCGCATTCCTTATTTGTGCGCGCTCTCTTCTTTCTTCTAATTCATCTAGGCCGCACTTTAGCATATCAACGTTGATTTCTGGCTGGAAGAGTTGTACCCTTGGTGAAGAGAATGATGTTTCCACGGGAATAACAGCTTCTGCTCCGTAAGCCATGGAATACGGGGTTTCGCCTGTTGAACCCCTTTCTGTTGTTCGATATGCCCAGAGCACTTGTGGTAACTTATCCGCCCAGCTGCCCTTTTTGGTTGCCAATTTAGCTTTCAGGTTGTGCTTGATGATCTTGTTCACTGCTTCAGTCTGGCCATTCGTCTGTGGATGTGCTGGAGAAGCGTAGTAGTTGTTGATGCCATACTTATCACATAGTTCCCTGAATTTCCTGCCATCAAATTGGGTCCCATTGTCCGTGATGATGGTGTTTGGTATCCCGAATCTGTATAGGATATTTTTCTTCACAAAGCTTATGGTGTTTGCTTCTGTTATATGTACCAATGGCTCGGCTTCTACCCATTTTGTAAAATAATCCACGGCTACTATGGCATGCTTTGCTCCTCCAGTTGCTGTTGGCATTGGGCCGATCAAGTCTATTCCCCACATGGCGAATGGCCAAGGTGAGGTAATACTTTGCAGGAGCTCAGGTGGTTGTCGGATGTTATTGGCGATTTTCTGACAGCTTCACATCTCGCTGCCACCCTTTTGGAGTCGGCGAACAGAGTTGGCCAGTAAAAACCCTGTCTCAATGTTTTGTGAGCTAGGCTGGCACCCCCAGCGTGGTTCCCACAATTTCCACTGTGTATGCTTCTCAGGATACCTTCTGCTTCTTCAGGCCCGACACATCTCTGCAGTGCCCTCGAGTATCCCCTCTTGTATAGTTCTCCATTGAGTACTGAGTATCTTGTAGCTCTGTATTTCAGCCGCTTTGCCTCCAATGGGTCACTCGGAAGTATATCGTTGACGAGATATTCTTTAATTGGTGTGATCCAGCTGTTCCTCTCGCGCCAAAGACTGCCCCGACTTCCTTTGTTTTAACTATACTCGGCTGCAATAGGCGGATCATAGAGATATTGTTGGGCCAGATGTTGATCGTGGCAGATGCCAATTTGGCTAAGGCATCAGCCTTTTCATTTTCTTCTCTGGGGACATGAACAATTCTGTACTCTTTGAATCTTTCTAACAGCTCCCTTGCTAATTCCAGGTAAGTGATCATGCTTTCCTCTCTCGCCTGGTATTCATCTAGCACCTGATTGACAACAACTTGAGAGTCGCTGAAAATTTCCACCTCGTCTGCTCCTAAGATTGTGCTAATCTTTAAACCTGCTATGAGTGCCTCGTACTCAGCTTGATTGTTGGTGGCTTTGAAGTCAAAACGCAAGGCACATTCGATTGAGTCTCCTTCCGGTGTTGTCAGCACTATACCTGCCCCGCTGCCGTGTGCGTGTTTGATGAGCCATCAACGCGAAGTTGCCATTTGAATATTTTCTTATTTTGCTCCACCATCATTCTCGCCACCTCTATGCTTGGTTCAGTGAACTCTGCTACGAAGTCTGCCACTGCCTGGGCTTTAATTGCTGTCCTTGGGAGGTATTCCACATCGAATTCACTTAATTCGATCGCCCACTTTGTTAACCGACCGGATACCTCTGGTTTCTGCAGGATTAACTTCAGTGGGCAGTTGGTGTATACCCTGATTCTATGAGCCTGGAAATATGGTCTTAGCTTCCTTGCTGCTGTTATTAGGGCGAGTGCCATTTTTTCTGCCGGCGAGTACCTTGTTTCGGCTGGTAACAGTGCCTTGCTGGTGTAGTATACTGGCTTTTGGATTCCATCTTCCTGTCGTACTAGCACGGAACTTGTGGCTGCTTCAGAGACGGACAAGTACATGTACAATGTCTCGGCTGTTTCTGGCTTTGATAGCAGTGGTGCCCGTCCAAGGTAATCTTTCAAGGCCTGGAAGGCTTTTTCGCAATCCTCATTCCATTCGATCCCCTTTCCCTTCTTTAAAGCTTTGAAAAATGGTAGGCATCGGTCTGTTGACTTGGCTATGAATCTGCTCAGCGATGCTAGGCACCCTGTGAGTTTTTGGACATCTTTCAGAGTCTTTGGCGAGACCATTCTTGCTAGTGCTTGGATTTTTTCAGGGTTCACCTCTATTCCTCTTTGGTGTACCTGATATCCGAGAAACCTCCCAGATGGTACGCCGAATACACATTTTGCCGGATTCAACTTCATTCCATACTTGACCAGTACGTCGAACGTTTCCCTCAGGTCATCTGCATGTCTATCTGCGGTGACACTTTTTGTCAGCATATCATCAACATAAACCTCCATATTTCTCCCTATTTGCCTGGCGAACATCTTGTTGACCAAGCGCTGATAAGTTGCCCCAGCGTTCTTCAGGCCGAATGGCATGACCGTGTAACAATACAACCCCTGATCTGTGGTGAATGCTGTCTTCTCTTCGTCAGGCTTGTGCATCTTTATCTGGTTGTATCCTGAATATGCATCCATGAAACTCAACGTCTCATGTCCGGCTGTTGCATCTACTAACTGGTCAATCCTTGGTAACGGGAAGCTGTCCTTGGGGCAGGCTTTGTTCAGGTCGGTGAAGTCGACGCACATCCTCCATTGATTGTTTTTCTTTTTTACTAAGACTACATTCGCCACCCATTCCGGGTACTTAACTTCTCTAATTGACCCTGCGGCGAGCAACTTTGACACTTCCTCTTTTATCGCTGCACTTCTTTCTGGGTTGAAGCTTCTCCTTTTCTGTACTACCGGTTTGCATTTCTCATTCACAGCCAGATTGTGAGAAATTGTGCTTCTATCAATCCCTGGCATGTCTTCGTGGCACCAAGCGAAAATCCCCCTATATTCTTTCAACAAGTTCGTCACATCTTTTTTAACTTGTTCAGTCAGCCTTGCTCCGATCTTTACTGTTTTATCTGGTTCCGCTTCATCTAGAATAATCGACTCAGTCGGTTCTTCCTTCTCTCTGCTTGTTTTGTCTCTTGGATCCAGTTCGAAGTTTTCCGGATTATCTTCCTGCACTTCCATGTCTACTTCGAATATGTTCAAGGTTTCCATCCCTGTTTTATCTTTGAAGATTGATAGGTTGGCGCGCGAGCCATCTCCTGCGACCCTTTCAATTCTCCGACGCCGAATTCTGTAGGGAACTTTATTTTCAGTGCATGGGTTGAAGTAACAGCTCGAGCTTTGTTAAGAAACGGTCGGCCAAGTAGAGCATTATACGGCCAATTATGGATGTCAACCACGACAAAGTCCAACAGGATTGTTCGCCGGCATGGTGCTGTTCCAAATCTTACAGGCAGTTTCACTGTTCCTAACGACCTAACCTCTGCGCCACCAAATCCTTTTAATGGTACATGGAATGGTTCAAGATCTTTCCTGTCCAGCCGCAACTCATCATACACTCTGGCACTTAAAATATCAGCCGAACTCCCATTGTCAATCATCACTCGAAGGACATCCCTATGGGCTATTCGAACTCCCACGACAATTGCATCATTAGGCTTTGCATCAATCCCGTCTGAGTCTTCTGCTGTAAATGTTATGGGATCATGTCCTTCTCTCCCTTTCTTGGGGTTTCTCTGCACAGAATTGACTTCCATGCTCCTGCCTTCATACATTACTTCTCGAACCTCCGACATCCTTTCTCGATTGCTCCTCCCAGTGTGAGGTCCGCCGAAAATAGTGTTTATGGCTGCGTTAGGACTGTTCCTCCTTGGACTCTTCCTTTCTTGCCCGTTTCCTTGGCGGCTATCTTGGCGACCCCCGTGCTTGTCCCCTTTCAAGGCAAAGTCCTTCAGGTGCCCATCTCTGATCAGGCTTTCGATGTGATCGCGCAACTGAAAACACTTTGAAGTTTCATGTCCATGATCTTTATGGAATCGACAGTACTTAGTTGTATCTCTCCTTGCATTCGCTGATTGCTGTCGGGGGTATTTGGCGAGTCCCTTGTCTTCTACCACAGACAATCTCCTCCTGGTCGCCAGTTAAAGGGGTGTAATGGTTGTACCTTCCTCGAAACTTATTGGCTCGAGTGTTTCCCCTGCTCTCTCTTGAATATCCCTTTTGGCCCTTCTCATCCTTCTGGCGATCACGTGATTGCATCTTTTTGTCATCCTTATGGTCTGTTTTCAAGTTAGGCTTGTGCCCATGCACGTAGCTACCCCCTTGTGCTACTTCTTCTTCCTCTGCCAGTGCATAGTCGCCAGCTATTTCCATCATCTCCTCGTAAGTTTTAGGTCTATCCCTTCGCAGGTCAAAGGATAATCGTCCACTCTGTAGCCCATTGGTGAAAGCGGCGATTACAGCTACATCACTGGCATCCTCAATTTGAGCTACTTCCTTCCCGAACCTGGCCAGATACTTCTTGATTGACTCGTTATGTTCCTGTTTCAAGTTTGACAGATGGGCGAGTGACTTTCTTCTTTGGACACTTCCCATGAATGCCTTATGAATGCCTTACTGAGGTTTGAGAAGCTGCTTATGGTTCCGGGCGGAAGCCTTCCGAACCATCTAGAGGCGAGGTCGCCGAATGTTTGCGGGAAGGTGAGACACAACAACCCGTCATTGGATGAATACTGGGCCATGATATTGCGGAATCGGCGAACATGTTCCTTTGGATCCCTGTTCTCCTTATACTGCTCAATAGTTGGCATTCTAAATCTGTCTGGAAATTGGGTGCGAGCAATAGTTTCGATGAATGGGCTATCTGACTCATCATCCGAGGATACATTACGACCATACCTTCGCGCCATTGCTGAAACTTTCTTGATAGCTCTTGTAAGGTGACATCTCGCTGACCAGTTGGTTCTCCTGCTGGATCGAGCCTACTCTTGATTGTCATTCTACCATGATTGCCTCTCTCATCTGGGCTTCTTCGATCTTCAGTGCTCTCGGATCTTCTCCGCTTCGTTCTTTTAGATCGCAACTCCCTTCGCGGACGAGGACTCTTGTCCTCAGATGAGATGGACCGGTGTCTCCGCCGGTTTCGCTGGTATGTGTCGCTGGAATTGACCCCATGTGTTCGCACCTGGTCTCGTTCCTCCCTGGATTCTTCATTCATCACACCTTTTCCCTTCCTTTGTTTTCTCCCCTCGAAATCCTCAGTGTGATCCTGGGGGGTCTCCTCAGTGGATTGTCTTGCTTGAGTGTCGGGAATTGTGATGTGAACTTCTGACCGCAGCCTTCCGGGTGGATGGGTTCCAGGGGTTTAACTCGTAAGGAGATGAGACTCCTAACCCTATGGGAAGCGAAAGTCCTATTTTGCTGGCTTCGCTGATTAGGTTTACCAATGCGGCTTGGAAGTGCTGCAAAATCCCGGGATCAGCCGCCCTAGTTCCTGGCGTTGCTGCTGATGCTCCCCAACTGTCACTGCCCTGTCTCCCGTTGGCGCAGTTGGTTCAACAACTAAATCTCCGCTGGAGTTACCATCTCTGTCGCTGTCGTTGTTCATGCTGTCTGATTCGCAAGGGTCCCTCGAAGTTTTCTGTTCAAAAGCCCCCTCCTTCTAGCGCCAATTGTTGACGGTGAAATTTGGATTGCCACGCACTCAACAATTAAATCAATTTAATATAAAGCAAGAAAATTAAGAACACATGCAAAAGACAAGTTTTACGTGGAAAACCCTTGAATGGGAAAAAACCACGGCGCCCCTGAGGGCAGAAGAATAATACTAGGTTTTCGTTGCTTTGTTACACACTCAATCTCTCACAATTGCTCTCTTTTCTCTCTAATATTCTGAACCCCTTCCTCGTGGGATAGGTGATCTATTTATACATGTTTACTTAGGGTTTCCCCTTGTTGATTTGTACTAGGATCCTTTTCTGTCGGATTGGGTCTTCTTTCCTTTTTATGATTCCTTGTTGCTTCTGTGTTTCTGCCGAGTCGGTTCGAGCCCAGTGTGCTGGTCCAGCGAGTACCTTTATTTTCTGGGTATTGCGTATCTGGCGAGCACACTTCTATATTCGGCGAGTAGGTTTTTGGTTTTGGCGACCATGCCTTCGATTCCTTCTGGTCTAAGCTATTTTATTATCCTGACTTGTAAAACTCCTTCCCTTGACCCGGTCAATGAATGACGTGGCAATCTTTCGTTAGCTTCTTTGATGACGTGTCAGTTTGGCGAATTTATACATACAACACCACCCATGCCCCAAATCCCGATAATTCGAACATCTGTCGTAACTAAAGCCATAATGATGATCTAATCTGCTCAATTCGGGGTTTAAGTCCAATTAGGTCTCCAAAATCAGGAGGTATATGATGTCCACTCGTCAATTTCTTACAAATATCATTGACAATCCTCAACAAGTGTAGCGTCAGTTCTGCCATATGAAAATACCAAACAGTAATAAGCAGAAATAACCACAGTAGAAGAATTTTTTTTTTTTTTTTTCTCGTTAGACACAATAGAAGAATTCTAAACAAACTAGAAAGTTGAAATATAAGGACTCCCAAAGAATTTTCGTTAATGCTAAATATGATCATATAAAAATTGTGTAGAGGAATCTAAAGAACAGAGTTAGACTATATCATAAGTAGTAGTTAGAAAGAGGGCTGTTACACAAGTATATTAATTGACAAAATTATATTTAAAAACAATTGGTCTCTATTTTGAAAAGGAAAAAAGAAATACATTAAAATTTTGAAAAATGAATCTAGATCTATTCCCTGGGTCCGTTTGGTAGGGGGGAAAGAAAAGGAAGGATGGAAAGATTTGAAGGGATAGAAAATATGAGGGAAAGAAAGGAAAATGATTTTCCCTCATGTTGTTTGGTAAACAGGAAGGAAAGAAGAATCTTTTTATCTATTTTACTATTTTACCCTTATATTATATTTAATATATTAAACATTTTTGGATAAAATGGTAATTTGAATTAAAAATGGTGGGTCCCACTTCCCCTTTCTTTACCCTTTCTTTCCCTCCCTTTTCCTCCCACTTTTGGGAGGAAAGAAATTTGTGGGCCCCACATAGTTTTTTCTCTACACTTTTCTCTCCATTTTTCCTTTCCCTCCACTTTTCTCTCCATACCAAACAACCACTTCTCCCTTTTCCCTCCACCCCTTTCTTTCCTCTCCCTTTTCCTTCCTACCAAACATACAAAATGAGGAGGAGAGGAGGACTCTAGAGTTTACTTTTTTTTTTAAAAAAAAAAAAAATAGGATTTTTAATTTTTATAAATTGAAAAAAGTAAATAAAGTAATAGTTAAATTTACCTCCCAACAAAGGAATGCCATCCAGATATACCGCATGCTTCAGCCAAAGCTTCTCTCCATGTTTTCACTTCTTTTTGTAAATTTGTTTTTCTCGACAAAAGAATCCTTGAAACTTCCGGTCTGATGACGTGCATCGGATGGAACAACCCGGTAAAAACGGGTAAGACAATGTGGTTATTCATTTTCTTGCACTTCAGAATCTCTACGAGTTCATGTAAGCACCATTTGGAAGTAGCATAATCTTCCGAGAAAATAACTACTGAAATCTTTGATTCATTAATTGCTGTCATAAGCCGAAGAGATTTTGTCCCCTTTTATGAGTTCGTAATCAATAAAGGTTTCAATTTGTTTTCGGCGCAAAGCTTCAAAAAGATGACTAGTGAAACAGTCGCGGGTATCTCCACCTCTGAAATTGATGAAGACATCATATTTTTTTCTGGGGACGGTGTTGGAAGAAGGAGTTGATTGTAAATTGCCCATAGAGAAGAAATGAAAGACTTAATTTGAGCAGCAAAAATTGCGGGGCACAATACAAGAGATTGATAATTAAATAACACTGGAATTGTGGAGAATCTGATTTGTGTACTGAGACAAGAGATACAAACAGGTTTTTGGCTTGAGAGAAAGAAGAGACAGAAGAGAGAAAAAGTAGTGTTTCGGTCTTTGGCATGAGATATTAAAATTCATTGTCACTCTTTCCAATGCGAATAAAACATATTAAAATTCATTGTTTTTCAGACAAGAAGTTCTAGTGGTCTAAACCCTTGGAATCCAATTGATTTTGAATCTCTATCTTTTGTCATATCACTCTTTCCGATGATAGTAAAAATATTAAATTCATCACTATCAAAGAGCCCTCGGTACACGTCATCGCTTTGCAAGAGTTGATTGTGATGGAAGTTAATTTACCAAAATGCCAATCTATTTTGAAAATTAAATTAACAAAGTTGCCCTCCTACTCTTACAATACGTGAAAGCAATTCCAATCAATTTTCTTAATTGTCTTAAATTTCATTGGAAGTTTATAATTAATTAACAAACACGTCATTGGAAGGATTTGGAGGATGACGATAATTTATGATATTAATTAACCAACACCACCACCAAATCAACCCTACGATCAAATTGATTAACCAAATCACAATCCCATTAAAAAATTCAGGGTAGAAACAGAATGGCAGTTAATGTAAATAAATTGAAAATTGAGGTTCTCATCTATTCTATAAAGATATTAAAAGAGACAACTTTTTTTTTTTTTTTGACATAAGTCAAACGCACAGGACACGAGTGACCAAGGGCATTTGCTTCTACCCTCAGCACGGCTCAAAATAAAGGCAAGTAAAAGTTCTTTTGGCCAAGTTCACATATAATATATTTTTTATAAGAATAAAGCTTGTCCAAATACTGACCCCATCAATGGGAGTATAGCACGTGATCTAATTTGTGAGATAAATGTAAAGAGTAAAATAAAAAGGACACGTACTACACTTCTATTGGTAGGATCAGTATTTTTGGTACTAACCGGCTAATACCCAAGCACAATTTTTTTTTTTTTTTTTTTTTTTTTTTTTTTTTTTAAAGGATGCTAGAATCACTTCTTCTAACCCACTCTCTTTTTATATTATGACATGTGAATAGCATTCAATTTTACATATCAAAATTTGAGCTATTAGTTAATGGCCTAAGTTTTATTTTATTTACAATGCAAACCATCAATCAACTTACCAAATTGCCCTTTCTACTTTATTTTTATCAAGTCATTTAATATTTTTACCAACTATAAGCACCCAATAATAATTAACCTTATTAAATGAATTAACTTATTTTTATATATTTTTGTAAACCCATATCGTTACACCCAATTTCGTTTTAATAATGTCAATTTTGTTTTTGTTGATAGCTGTAGATGGTCAAACGACTCGGTACGTCAAATGGGTCGGGTAGTATCAGGCCCAAAGCAACTATGCTGGAAGTTGGTTGGTTGATGTCGACTGTCGTCTATCTATGGTCGTCTGAACTTCGCTGAACCTGCAAAAGAACTTTAAATAGAAATGTAACAAAGAAAAAGAGAGAGGTGGGGGTTTGATGATAGCCTTAGACGTGCTTAGGCTGAGCAATGCAGTCAGATGACTGATGAGTGGATTCCAATGGCCAGAATGTGGTGGAATCAGAGTTTCAATACGCTAATTATAAGCTTTTGTTGAGAGAGTTCAGAGAGACTTCCTGTGAAGGTGCCTTCCCTATTTATAATAGGTGCCTTGGTTCTAACGTCTACTATCAACATTTGATAGTGGACATGATTTATGAGAGATTTCCTCTTCAATGGGCAGTTACTTGATATTTTCGTACTGAAGACTTTGAACAAATCTTCAACGGTAGCTTCTGCTGGCACCTGTGTTGGGTCGACCCAACACAATGGCCTGGGTAGGACTTGTAGGGATTGGGCCTTGGCATGTTGGGCCATTGGGCCATTTTTGACTACCACAGTTTGTCCACCACTCTCTAAAGAGGAATATTGAGTTAGAGAGTGATTTTTGCTGAGCCAACCATCGTCGGATCGACCATTGTTTAACGAGCTCCGTATCAAATGGAATCACTAGTGATTTTTTCATTTGAGTCGAATATAGTCGACCGACTCCGTGTCGAGTGGAATTACTAGTGATTTTTTATTTGAGTCGACCATAGTCGACCGACTTCGTATTGAATGGAATCAATATCCATTTGCATATTGTTTTAACTGATAACCCTTATTGGAGAAAAGACGTCAAGTTGTTAATGATGATTTGTCGTTTGTCGTTAGATGATTGTCTTCTGCAGTTGATGGCAAATCGATGTGATGGGCTAAATCGATATGATGGAGGCGTTTGGGTTTCCCATGTTGACGTCAGCTGCATTAATTTCATGCGCAGTTCTCAAGAAAACTTTTCAAAATTTAAATTAGATAACTTACCTGGTTAACCGGTGGCTTGCTTGGGTTAACCGGCAGTTGAAGGGGCGTCGACACGTGGCAAGTAGGGTTACTTAAACCTATAAAACCCAAACCATTCCATTTTTTGCGTTCCATCTTTTGATAACCCACTTTCGCGAACTTGGACGGTCTCTCCATCTCTCCAACTCTTCACCGAGAACTTCTTCAACTTCTTCGTTGAGGCTTTGAAACTGAGGCGCTGCTCTTCACATCTTTTCTTTAATCTCTTCCAGGTTGGTAAAATTTTCCACCTAGTTTTTATTTTCTCCTTTCTGTGCATAAAACGAACTTGTAAATCTGTTAGGGAAGTAGATCTATATATTCTTTATGCTTGCCTGAAGTTATTCTTTTATTTTCTTGAGAATGCATGTTCTTCGCTAGTTTTTCTAAACTCCGATGTTTTGATCCATATCAAGTTGGTTTTATTTGCAAAGTACTGTTTCTGTTTTTGTATACGTCATTGTGATGAGTAGTTGTTTAGATTCGAAAAGAAGCTCGACAATGGGTAGACTCTTACCTTAGGATTTTAGGTTGGTTTTCGAGTAGAAGATAGTAAACCCTAGATTTTTGATCGAAAATCCTTAGGTTATGATTGTAGCATTTAGTTTCTATCTGACTTGTGCATTTCTTGCATCTGTCAGATTTTGGAGATACGATGTCGAGCGACCATACAACCTCTGATTTGAATATTAACTGGACTCCTAGTATCGATGATGGAGGAGTCGATAGTAGGACGCGTAACGTTGATAGATGGGTTACAATTGAGGATCCGTCGACGCCTGTCTCTATAAACGCTAGGGGCATGTTAGAGTAGGGTGTTGTGTATGCTATCGCGTCGGCTGTCGAACACCAAGAATATGTGGAGGTTCCTGAGGCATCGACATTCAGTCGTCCTTTAGGTATATTGAACGACAGTCCGGCTAGCTTGGTCATAGAGGATATGTTCCTGGCATCCGGACGATGTATGGTATTCCTGACGACGTTGAATTACGTGCACTAAGGGAACATGAACGTGCTGATTGGGATGTACCAGGATGGACGTGTTTTATGAGTACACCTTCCGTTTAGGTTTTAGATTCCCTATCCCTCAGCTCGTTCGACGAATGTTATTATATTACGACCTTGCCCCCGGTCAGTTGATGCCAAACACCTGGAAATACTGTTGGGCCTAGGAATATTAAGTGAGAGGCACAATGTCCAATTCGGGTTGGGATGTCTCCTTCACAATTATTATTTGAAGGAGCATCTAGTCGACACTGGTCGTTACTCGTTAGTGCCACGAAATAAAAAGAAGGAACTTATTATCGACACTAAGTCGAATGACAGACTCTAGAAAGATACATTCTTATTCGCAAAGGGACCCTCAGTCGATGGCCCATGGAGGATGGGGGAAGAGGAATATCAATATCGACGAGTTTGGAATCGTTATGGTAAGTTTTGAAATCTGTCGAGTAGATTGTCGTTTACACATGTATTGTTTATATGAGTAATTTGTTTGAATGCTTTATTTAACTTTACAGAAGTTAGAGGGGCAGGCAAAGCACCGTCGTGTGCCGTTGCACCTGAGCGTACTAAGATTTTATTAGAATCCCTGCAGCCCAAAGGAGTGTTAGTAGTTTGCTAACGGAAGGTAATTTCAGGCCTAGTCGACTGTGGAGGTGGTCGACGTTAAATAGATCGCACGCACCCTATCCTCACGTGAAGGACTTCTTATCGTATATATGGATTAGGAGGAGTTTTGAGATTCTTCAGTACAACATGAGTTTTTTACCGCCCCTAACTGATGTTGAATGTTGTTTCACAGTGACGACGATGGCGAGCGCAAAGATCAATGTTCCTGATAATGCAGAGACTATGAGGTTTACAGAGAAGAAGTCGCCAAGAAACGGGCAGCTGCACAAGCCAAGAAGAAATAGGTTGATGAGAAATCGATCGAAGGTGCTTTAGCAGTGGTCGATCAAATTTTGGATTCGTCGCCAGAGAGGAGTCCGTTGAAAAGAGGCAAAAGAGGGCTTCAGCTGTCGACCGACAAAAGAAAGCAGCAACCAGTTCGAAAGATAAGTCGGCTGGAGCAGACTTGAGCCTGACTCTCGATGAAGCTTCTCGCTTCTGGGCTCTCGTCATTCAAGGATCCTGTAGGATTTTTGAAGAGGTCGGACGACTTCACCCTTATTGACGACGACTTGCATCTAAAGAACGTCAATACGGAGGAAGTCTTTGACACGTTGCTCCTCTCAAATTTTCAGGTAGAAAGATTTCTATTTTTATTCTATCTTTATTGGTAGTATTCTTTGCTGACTTGATATCTCCTTTGTGCAGGCCTACCAAGCGACATTACATCTGCATGGTCGGTACAAGGCTGTTAACGACAAAAGTGTGGTGCTTCACAGGCGGGCGACGCTCTTAAAGCGGAAAATGCTAAGCTCTCCACTGAGAAGAGTGTGATGGAGCAACAAAAAATAGCCTTGGAGGCGCTAAAAAATGAGAGGGATCGACACCAGGTTGAGGTGGCGAAGCTCAAAGAAGCAGCTGATCAACAAGAGCAAACTATCGAGGCTTTAAGGGAAAGGGCATTGTCAATAGCAGTGGAAGCCGTGTGTAAACTAGGGTAGAGCTTTTCAAGGAATACCTGTCAGGCACCCACTCGAAGTGGAATACTCAAGAGAAGCAAGAAGAAATTGATACTTACGAAGATATGCAGTGTCTGAAACTTGAGGAATCCCAAGGAGGGGCGGGCGTCGAAGGAGATGCTGAAGATGTCGACAGGAGCCTTGGAGATAATGCAACGCTCGACAATGTTGAGGATGAAGCTGCTGCTACCGTCGGTCCTCCTCCAAAGGATGGCATATAAAATTTTCATTTCTATTTTGTAAAATTTGGATGATTTGGTCGACCTCGACCTATATATATTTTTTATTTAGTAGATGTACTGGATCTTTTGGTCGACTTCGACCGTTTGTCTATTTTTTAACTTTGCTTTTGTGATGATTTCTTTAAGAGTTATATTTTGGTCTGATACGACTCTCGCGCAGTGATAGCTTTGAACTTGCATGAAATGAGCCAAATGAGCCTGTAAACCCATGCCCAAACGTAAGATCGACATTATACAAGATTTGAATTTGTTATCTTGAATTTGTATAAGATAAGCCTGTAAACTCATGCTCATACGTAGGTTGGTTGACATAATTTTAAAGATGATTTCGTCGATAAGTTGATATACAATAGTAAGATTTTATTGTCGATGACTGTAACTAAGATTTGCTTTCGCGTGTCTTTCAGTCGACAAGACCTTTTATATAGAATTTTCGCCTACATGCGTCTGGTGGTCGACAAGACCTTTTATTTAGAATTTTCGCGTACATGCGTTCGATGGTCGACAAGACCTTTTTACATAGAATTTTCACGTACATGCGTTTGATGGTCGACAAGACCTTTTTATATAGAATTTTCACGTACATGCGTTCGATGGTCGACAAGACCTTTTTACATAGAATTTTCACGTACATGCGTTTGATGGTCGATAAGACCTTTTTACATAGAATTTTCGCGTACATACGTTTGATTTGCCTAAGTCGTCGCTTGCCCCCAGTGTTATTCCCCCACTCTTAATATATGATTGTTGAATTGAGGATATTGGGAGTTCGACGTCGATGTATTGCGGTCGTCAAAACTTTGTATCTGGAATAGTAAGTTTGCTTATCGAAGTCGACAGCTTTGTAAGTTGATAAAAAGTGTTTGTGAGCTCAGTTTTGCACTTAGTTGCACTAAGTTGTCATCATTGCTCTTCTCTGGTCGACTTGTTAGTAATGAGAAGTCGATGGAATAATAATAATGAAATCAAGAAATAAAGTTTAGAAATGGTACTGTTTTAGATGTAGGGCGTTCCAACTATTATAGTTCTCCCGCGGTCCCCTTAGCTTGTATGCCCCTCGTCCGAAAACGTCCGTTATTTGATATGGTCCTTCCCATGTTGGCCCCAACTTTCCGGCGCCTTCTTCCCTTGTGTTTGGAAAACTCTTCGGAGTACTCAGCTGTGGAGTTTGAAGACTCGGGTTTTTACCTTTTTATTGTAGTGTCGAGCGACTTGTTGATACGACTGAATTCTCAAAGCAACATGATCTCGTCATTCGTCAAGGTGGTCGAGTTCGAAACTAAGCTCCAAGTTGTTTTTTCTTTATCTAGATTTTCACTACGGGCGGTCGACAGTCTGGTTTCTATTGGGATGACCGCTTCTGAACCGTAGACGAGTGAGAGGGGAGTCTCCCCTGTCGACCGTCGTGGGGTAGTTCTGTACGACCATAAGATTTCTGAAAGCTTTTCTGCCCACTCATTTTTTTCAGCTTCCAGTCGTTTCTTCAACGTGTTGACAATTGTCTTGTTGGTCGACTCCGCTTGTCCATTTGCTTGAGGATACCATGGAGTCGAGAAACTTAGCTTGATTACGTATTTGTCGCAGAAATTCTTGAAGTCGAACGAAATGAATTGGGATCCGTTGTCGGTCACTATCTCCCTTGGAACTCCAAACCTGCAGATAATATTTTTCCATACAAAGTCGTGTACCTCAATGTCGCGTATTTGTTGATATGTCCCGACCTCGACCCATTTGGTGAAGTAGTCTGTCAGGACTAACATGTAGACAATGCCACCAAGTGCAGCCGGGAGCTTACCTACAATGTCCATCCCCCATTTCATAAAAGGCCATGGGGCCGAAATTGAATTTAACATACCTGGGGGAGGTGCGATACTGGTGCGAAACGTTGACATTTGTCACACGACTTCACGTGATTTTATGAATCAGTCCACATGGTCGGCCAATAGTACCCTGCTGTGATGGCTCTGTTCGACAAGCTACGGGCACCGGAGTGATTTCCGTATTCTTCATAGTGCAGACTTTTTAGGACGTCGTACGCTTCTCGAGGGGTTACACATCTCAAATAAGGACCAGTGAATGACTTCTTGTAGAGTTTACCATACAGGATGCAGAACTTAGCTGCTTTTGCTTTGATTTTCCTTGCTTCTGCCCTGTCGTCTGGTAGAATGTCTGCTTGGAGGTAATTGAAGATCGGCTCTATCCAACTTCTGCCGTTGTCGACTGGTGCCAATATTTCTGATTCTTGAATAAATGGAGACATGAGGTGGACAATAGGAACCGACTTTGAACTGTTTGTTGTCGTCGAACCAAGGCTTGCTATGCGTCTGCTCGTGTATTTTTGGATCTAGGTATTTGTTCGATTGAAAATTCGTCGAAGGTCGACTGCAACTGTTTGACTTTGTTCAGGTAGGCCGACATTCTCCGATCCCTTGCCTCGTATGTTCCACTCATTTGTCGAATGACTAATTGGGAGTCGCTTAGTACTTTGATGCTTTTCATGTTAAGGCTTTTTGCGAGGTCGAGCCCTACTATCAAGGCTTCGTATTCTGCTTCGTTATTTGTCGCACGAAAGCCACAGTGGATCGACTGTTCTATTATGTCCCCCTGGGGAGATTTAAGTATTAATCCTAACCCGCTTCCTTTGATGTTACTGGATCCGTCGATCGACAAAGTCCATTTCCCAATGGTAGTTTCGTTAGCGAGTGCCATTAGTTCCTGTTCAGCCTGCACATTTTCACATGGAGTAAAGTCTGCTACAAAATCAGCCAATACCTATGATTTCATTGCCGATCTTGGGTGGAATTGATGTCGTGCTCGCTGAGTTCTACTGCCCACTTCGTTAGTCGACCTGAAAGCTCGGGTTTATGTAAGATATTTTTAAGAGGGTAAGTAGTTAGTACCTTTATGGAATGGCATTGGAAGTATGGCATAAGCTTACGTGCTACGACGAGGGCCAGTGCGAGTTTTTCCAGTCGACTATACCTGGTTTCTACGTCGAGTAAGGTTTTACTCACGTAGTAGACTGGATGTTGGTTGTTTTCTTCTTCTCTGACGAGGACCGCACTGACAGCAGTGTCGGATACTGCTAGATACATGAACAGTGTTTCGTAGTCCTTTGGCGTCGATAGTAATGGTGGCGACTTCAGGTATGTCTTTAAGTCTTGCAGTGCCCTCTCACAGTCGTCGTTCCATTCGAATGCCTTATTTTTCTGAGGGGTTGAAGAATGGTAGACATCTTTCAGACGACTTAGAGATAAAACGGTTCAACGCCGCCACACGACCAGTAAGCTTCTGTACGTTTTTGATGCATCTGGTGATTCGATGTTCTCGATCGACTGTATTTGGTCTGGATTTGCTTCGACCCCCCTATGGGTGACCAGATAGCCTAGAAACTTTTTTGAAGATACACCAAAAGGGCATTTAGTGGGGTTCAGTTTCATACCATATTCGTCGAGAACGTCGAACGACTGTCTCAGGTGGACGATGTGTTGTTATGCGACTAAAGATTTAACCAGCATATCATTGATGTAGACTTCCATTGTTGATCCGAGCATCTTCGCGAACATTTTATTGACCAGCCTTTGGTAGGTTGCACCTGTATTTTTAAACCAAAAGACATTACCTTATAGCAAAATGTACATCGCTCCGTGACGAAGGCCGTTTTCTCTTTGTCGTCGGGTGCATTAGTATCTGGTTGTAGCCGGAGTATACATCCATGAAGCTTAATAAGTCGTGCCCTGCAGTCGCGTCGACTAACATGTCGATGTGAGGTAGTGGGAAAGAATCCTTGGGGCAAGCCTTGTTGAGGTCTGTGAAGTCGATGCAGACTCGCCACTTCCCATTTTTCTTTTTTACAACCACGACATTTGCTAGCCAGTCGGGGTATATTACTTCTCTTATTGAACCAATGTCGATCAATTTTTGGATTTCGTCGTTGATCACCTTGTTCCTTTCTGGAGCGAACCTTCTTCGTTTTTGTTTCACTGGTTGATGATCTGGGTCGACCTGTAGTTGATGTACTATTATGTCGGGGTCGATGCCGATCATATCTTCGTGTGACCAAGCGAAGCTGCTGCGACGTTCCTTGAGAAAGGCGATCAACTGGTTTCGGATGTCGTCCGATAATCTAGACCCAATATAGACTTTATGTTCTGGATGGTCCGGGTCGATGGACACCTCGTCGAGTTCCTCCATGTTTAGCCTGTTCTGTGTCGACTCGACTTTGGTTTCCTGTAATAGCTATAAGTCTTGTCTCTTCTTTTTCATGGCATTTTGGTAGCATTCCTTAGCGGCACTTTGCTCTCCTTTAATCTCTTTAACTCCCCATTTGGTTGGAAATTTGATCAACTGATGGTAAGTCGACAGGATTGCCTTCAACTCGTGTATCCAAGGTCTACCGAGTATGGCATTGTAAGGAGATTGGCAATCGAGCACGAGGAAATTGATGTACAGGTTGACTCCTTCAGCGTAGACTGGTAGCACAATCTCGCCTAGCGTACTTTTTTGTTCTCCACTGAATCCAGTTATCATAGTCGTTCGACGACTAAGTTTTGATTCGTCAACCTGCATTTCTCTCAAAGCACTGTTAAATAGAATATTGCAAAAACTGCCATTATCGATTAAAATGCGTTTGGTTAAACAATTAGCTATATGCAAAGATGAAAATATATATAAACGTGTCCTAAAGTAATCTAGGGGGGGTGGGTTTGGGGGGTGAATAGATTATATTCAATTCTTTTATCCAATTTTCAATATAAGTCAATTTTTACAAAATTTCCCCAAACAAGATACAAAGTGGAAAATAAAGGACACACAATATTTACGTGGAAACCCACACGGGAAAAACCACGGGCTGTTAAGTGCGCCACACCTGAACCTCAATCCACTAATTGTAATGGCAATTACAACCTAGGTTGACCACGTCAAACCTCACACGGTTACTAATCTACCACTACTACCCGCAGGCCTTCAAGAGTGAATCTAGTCCATGCTTGCAAAACTATCACAATAGTAATACAAGACTTGACTCTAAAAGAAGAGATAAACAACCTAATGTGAATATATGAATACTCAAGATGCTAAAAATGCAAGGTTAGACATTTAAGCTTATCTAGGCATGGATGAACATGTTAGACATTCATAAATATCATTTTGCTAGATGACATGCATATAATATAATTAACTAAGCAACCAAAATCCTATATGCACTATCTATCACAATACCACTCACAAACCACAATAAAAACAATCTTGAAACCAAGTCAAGTCATAATGATGCAATCTTGAATCAATTCAAGTGATAAAAGGCTATCTTGTAAAACAAAAACATATAGATATGAGAATGATGTTCTAGATACAAGTCATGTGAGCAATAATAAAAACCCTAAATGAAATCAACCTAGAATCATGCTAGATGATGTATGAAAGATGTAAGATGAAGGGTTTTGTGATTTGGAAGCTTAAAGATGAAGTCTTGATACCTTGGCTTGAAGATACTCAATGATGCTCTCAAAGTGTAATTTTTGCTCTAGAAATCGAGCCAAGGCAAACAAAACACATATATATGTGATCCAAATGAAGTGATGTCATTTTGAAATAAATGCCTAAAAGCGCGACATCGGCGGTTTAATTCGGCGGTCAGGCCACCGAATTAGACCGTAGAATATCAACCGTCTCGACTCAAACACTAGATCGGCGGTTTGGTTCGGCGGTCAGGCCGCCAAACACAACCGCACATTTCCAGATGACATTCTGGAATCATTCGACGATCGAGAATATGACCGCCGATCAAACCACACAATTGGGACAGAAACCACCAGGTCAAAACGGCGGTTTCATTTGGCGATCTGGCCGCCATTTTAAACCGCACAATTCCAATCATGATACTGGAATGATTCGGCGGTCGAGAAAATGGCCGCCGATTCAACCGCAGAATTGGAACAGTGGATCCAAATTCATTCAACGTTTCATTCGGCGGTCTGGCCGCCGAATTAACCGTCGATTCACCACTGTTGGTGAAATCAATGGAGAGGCCAAGGCAATCTCCAAAAGCGGTCCTCGCGCTAAACCAAGCACAGCATTGTGCATGTGCGGACATTTTCGAACCATCTTGAAAACGAATTACAACACACTAAAGAGACACAAACATGAAGTGCAAGTGTGGCTAGTAACATGTGAAAGCAACCTAGTGTCTAGCATGGCATGGTAATTATCAAACAAGGATGCAATCAACAAAGCATGCAAACAATGTGAGTGTGTGCAACTATATCTCTTCAAAATAGAGTAAGTTAAGAAATCTACCTTCCTTGAAGCTCTTGATTCCGCAAAGAAATCATTTGGCACTTGATGAAGTTTTCTTCAATTCTAAGCTACCCTTACAAATTGAATCCCATTGTGATTTTGTCAACGAATACGCCAATCAAAAGTGAGGCACTTACAAAAGAAATAACTAGTGCATCATGGTAGGGAGAGAACAAATCTGATTTATCGATAGACCGAAAGATGACAGTTTCATCGACTTTGGATGGATGTTCTCGATTTGACTGGATTTCTGTATTTGACACTTGCCGTGTATGTCTCTTGGCTGCTGAGTAGCTTACGCCACTGACTTCAGATCCACCCGAAATGCAATTGATTACCCTATCTTACCTAGGTGGTTCTGGAGGACTGTCAACTGCACCAGTTTGCCTCTGGTCGTCGCGTCTTGCATAAGTTTGTTTACCCTTGTCTGTTAGGAATTCCCGTAGATGTCCTTGTTTCAGCAGCTCGGTAACTTCAAATTTTAGGGCGATACAGTCTTCCGTGCGATGGCCGTGGTCACCATGGAACTCGCATCGAAGTTTGGGGTCCCGATGTTCGGGAAGCGCGTTCCTTTTTCATGGCCACTTGACGGTTTTGCCCATTTCTCTCATTACTGCAATGAGGTTGACTGGTTCGATGCTGAGGTTGTATTCTGGTGCTTCCACCTTTGGTCGACTCGACCTTGGAGTTCCACGCCCATAGGCGCCTCTCTCACCAGAACTCTCATGTCGTGACTGGATATTCTTTCTGTCGCTCGTCGGGTACGGTTCTGATCAACTGTCGTTAGACCTCCTGTATATGCGATCGTTTCGTCGCCCTCCATAATAGTTACTGTTAGCTTTTCCAACAAAGTTTGCCTCATCTTCTTCCCATTTGATTTGGGCCCATGCTTTTGCCAGTACATCTTCCATTGTCCTGCAAGGGTATTTGGTAAGTTCCTTGTATAAATCAGAATCAACCTGAGGCCTTTTCTGAAGGCGTAGATGGCAGCCGCCTGGTTAGCAATGCGGGATTTGCACTTTTTCTCTGTTGAAACGTCCAACATAGGCCAGTAGGTTTTCGCCAGTTCTTTACAGTTATAGTGTAGAGGTCGTCCGACAGTTTTTCCAGCTTGCGGCTGCTCGTAAATTGCTCCACGAATGTGTCTGTCAACTGCGCAAAAGAATCAATGGAATTATTAGGCAAATTAGTGTACCACTGTAAGGCAGGACCACTTAGGCTAGATCCGAAGGCTTTGCACATGCACGCCTCTCTGAGATCGCAGTGGGATTGCAGCGGTGAACATCCTCTGCTTGTATTGTGCTATATGGTGGTCCGGATCGGTTGTCCCTTCATACTGCTTCATGTTTGGGAAGTTGAACTTCTTGGGCATCTCGATAAGAGCAATTGCGTCGACGAAGGGTGAGTCAACGAAACTATTGGCTGTACTTTTCTTGATGGGAGCTGGGACTCCCGGGATTCTCTGGATGAGAGCCTCCATTCTATAAACCTGTGAGAGAATTCCACATTAGCAGATAAATGTAAGTCGGGCCTGGGTTTTACCAATCCCAGTGTCGACTGGAGAGACATAGTTGTCTTAAGGATGTTGTCTGGTCATTGATCCGTTGCTGGATCTTGTTCGTTCATCATATCATTCCGGGTAGGCATATCGTTGAGGTCAATATCAACCCTTGCGGTCTGAAATACTGGCTGATTCTGACGGTCGACCGGATTCATCTCGGGTCCATTGGGGTTGCCTTGCGCTCTTGGAGCAAGTTGGTCGACAAACGGTTCGCCGTTTGGTTCCAATGTTGGATGCTCCGATGTTGTTGAATTAGGCACCACTTCAGTCGACCAGCGCTCTCAATTCTTCATTTGCCACTCGGATTGCTGCGTTTTCTGCTTCAAGTGCTTGTAACCTCTCAGCGCTCACGGTCATTTGGGCGGTTAACGCAGCAATCTGTTCTTCGACGGTTGGAGCGGATCCACTTCCTGCCATGTTCAATTGTAGTTGGAGTAGACCGATTTGAACTTAAAGATAGTTGTAATGGGCCCCACAGTGGGTCGCCAAACTGTAGATAGTCGAACGACTTGGTACGTCAAATGGGTCGGGTAGTATCAGGTCCAAAGCAACTATGTTGGAAGTTGGTTGGTTGGTTGATGTCGACTGTTGTCTATCTATGGTCGTCTGAACTTCGCTGAACCTGCAAAAGAACTTTAAATAGAATATAACAAAGAAAAAAGAGAGAGGTAGGGGTTTGATGATAGCCTTAGATGTGCTTGTGTTGAGCAATGCAGTCAGATGACTGATGAGTGGATTCCGATGGCCAGAATGTGGTGGAATCAGAGTTTCAATATGCTAATTATAAGCTTTTGTTGAGAGAGTTCAGAGAGACTTCCTGTGAAGGTGCCTTCCCTATTTATACTAGGTGCCTTGGTTCTAACGTCTACTATCAGCATTTGATAGTGGACGTGATTTTAGGAGAGATTTCCTCTTCAATGGGCAGTTACTTGATATTTTCGTAACTGAAGACTTTGAACAAATCTTCAATGGTAGCTTCTGCTGGCACCTGTGTTGGGTCGACCCAACACAATGGGCCTGGGTAGGACTTGTAGGGATTGGGCCTTGGCATGTTGGGCCATTGGGCCATTTTTGGCTACCACAATAGCAAAATCCTAATTCCAAGTATCATACACTTCATACATGTAAGAGCAATTTGTCAATCTTGAATGTCAAATATCACCATTAATTCTCTCAGGAAGATGAAGATTAGCACTATAGACTTTGACCAATAATTTATCCCCAAATAGGTAGTACTACTCATCCAAACGTAATATTTTCTATTTTGATTCTTAGTGCATCTTCAAAAGACTCTTCTATTTTCACTCTTTAAATGTTGTTTTGCTTACCTATATGGCAATTTGAAGAGTAAAAAAGAGTAGTCCCTTCAAAAGACTCTTCAATTGGAAATATGTTATTATTTTAATGAAAACACTCAATTCCTCCCCCCAACAAATCTAATTACCCTCCAATTTTTTCAAGTTAGAAATAATAATATGTTATTATTAAATATTCATATTAGTCTCATTTTAAAGATCTAGATGAGACATTTCAAATGTTATAATTTTTATGATGATAAAATTTATAAATTAAAACTTATTATATATTAATTGAATTTAATTAAAAGATAAAAAGATATAGATGTAAAATATTAATGATGATTTGATATAAAAAATAATATAATAATAATTGAAGAGGAAGAAATTGCTCTTCAATATTGAAGAGAGAAGTAAAATCTTATTTAAAGAATCTCATTTGAAGAGTCTGTTGGAGCCAAATATGCTGATGTGACTCGTTTGACCTTAACAAATATCTCAATTGAAGAGCCTTTTGGTGATGCTCTTATGTTTTATATCTTCAATTTTTTCTTGATTTTTTTTATCAACAAATTTCTCCAGATTTTGATTCTTATGTTTTATATCTTTAAATTTTTCCATATTTTTTTATCAACAAATTTCCCAAATTTTGATTCTTATGTTTTACATTTTCCAATTTTTCCGGTACACAAAGTTATCTGTAATATAGAATGCTTCGGGTCAAGGGTGACCCAAAACACAAAATTTGTGTTTCAGACAGGGGTGACCTGATATGCAACTCGACCCAAAGCAATATATAATATTTTATATATTGCTTACAACTTTAGTAACTGATACAAAATAAACATGACTTTAAAAATTAAAAATAAAAACAAAATAAAAAATTTGTGCTTGAGGTCAGGAACTTCCGACAAATTTGCCCTCATCTTTTTGGAAATACATCAAAATGGTCCATTAACCAAAAAAAAAAAAAAAACAACGGTCAAACATAACAACTGTCGTGAAAGTACTATTTTACCCTCACTTTAAAATAATTGTATATTAAAAAATTGAAAAAAAAATTAATTAAAAATTAAAAAAGAAAAAAAATGGATCACCACCACCCATTAGCACCATAACAGATGGTTGGAGATTAAATAAAATTTAAAATAAATGTTTTATTAAAATAAAATAAAAATTCAAAAAAAAAAACTATAAAAAATTTAAAAATAATTAATTTGAATTTTTTTAAATAAATATTTTTTAAATGGAGGTGGAGATCAAATAAAAAGTTATAAATTTTTTTTATATTTATAAAAAAAATCGTTTTTAAACAAATAAAAGGGCAAAAAAAAAAAAAAACTTATATATACATATCTTCAACGGTTGGAGATTATTAAAAATTTTTTTTTTAAGAAACAATTGGTTTGGTGGAGATCCATCAGTGGAGATGGAGATCCGATGATATCCGGATCTCTATCATTTGTATTTAAAAATTGTTTTTAAAAAAATAAAATTGATCTCAACCGTCCATCATTGAGATGGGCGAATATTCATATAAATTTCTTTCCTATAGTTTTGACAAACTATATGGTAACCCCGAGCTTCTTTTGAGAAACTAATTTGTTTGTAGCCGGATGTACATTGATGAACAAACATATTTGTATAATAAGGAAATGACTTTTACACCCCGAATAGACAATAGATATATTTATAATTTCCTTTTGGGCTAGGCTTGGTTGAAGAACTGGGTTGAAATCTTACACTCATTTCTCTTGGGCTTGGGCTTGGACTTAATAATTTTTTATTTGTGCGTTATTATGACAGTATTACACCTAGAGCTTGTGCTGTGACTGTGGCTGCCTGGTGAGTAAAAGATAATAATATTGTTTTAATTTTAAAGTTGTAGCGAGTGATGAATTGTAGTGAGTAAAAGATATATGTATTCTTTAAGAAAATAATTAAAAATAATTAAATAAAATTATAAGCTAATATATATAAAGCTGAAATCCCTTGAAAATAGGTCAATATGGGCCGAGCCCATTATCGGCCTAACAAGTCCAACATTTATATAATATTTTTAATTTTGAATAGTACAGTATGACCTTTTATGGCTGACTTGGTTAGTGATGTGGGCAGTTGGTCATTGATGAGAGTCAATGGACTCTCTTTAATAACTGAAGTGGTTTAAGGTCCATTTTATTTTTGGCTTATTGATTCTAAAATCATTGAAGTGGGCCTTCTACTAAGGTTTTTAAAGCCAAATTTTGATGTTAATTGTTTTTTTTTATTTATTTATTTTATTTTATTTTTTTACCATTATTTATTTATTTATTTATTTATTTTTTTGAAATAAGTATTAACCATTAGTTGATGAGTCTAATTGAGTTAATTAGCCTTTGAGACATACTTTCTCCATTTAATTTGGTAATATAAAAAAATTTAATAATGTCCAAAATTAAACTAAAGAGAGCTGCAACATTGATGGAGTTTATTTGCCTTCTTGAGCTAGAACGGGAAAGGTGATCATTTTTAATGAAGTATTCTTATGTTTTGGCATATTGCTTTCGATGCAGGGTGATGGGGAGGGAGCTCACGAATGTAAACATGGATAAGAACCCATTTGGAGTTACATTGAAGCCAACTTCTCACAATAAAGTTCATGTTGCTCCCAAATTTCAAAAGGTAACAACAATGAAGCAAAGGACTTGGAATATTAGAGGGTTGGGTAAAAGTGAAAATGCAAGGTGGTTAGGAAATTGGTTTTTAGATATAAGCCTATTGTGCTCTTTCTTCAGGAATCGAAACTGAAGGTCTTTGATAGTGGGGTCATTCGTTCTTTAGGGGGCAATTTTTTGTCTAGAGGAGTGGGTGTGGAGGCTGAGGGGTCGGCAGGAGGTTTGATTACTCTTTGGAATGATGATCTTTTTAAGGTGAAGGCGTGTGTCCCGTCTAAGCGAAGTATTATTTTAATAGGTGAGTTAGTAGGAATCAACAAGGAGATTGCTTTTTGCAATGTTTATGCGGCCAATGTGGAAAGTGAGAGGCAAGAGATGTGGAAGTATTTAGTGGATGCCCAGAATTGTCTCCCAATTCCTTGGTGTTTCGGTGGAGATTTCAACACGGTCTTGGACCCGTCGGAAAGAAAAGGAAAAGGGTGTGTTTCGGGCTCTATCAGAAATTTCAATGAGTTTGTGTTGGAAGCTAAAGTGGTGGATCTTCCAATGGTTGGGATGCCTTTTACTTGGACAAATAATAGAGAATCGGCGGCGTGGGCGAGATTAGATCGCTTTCTAATTTCCCCTGAGATCCTTTTATGGTTTCCTCATTTGGTTCAAAGGGGAGCTCCGCGTTCGCTTTCGGATCACAATGCTGTTATGCTGGGTGAAAAGTTAGTGGATTGGGGACCCAAACCGTTCCGTTTTTTTAATGGCTGGATGGAGGACAAAGGTCTAATGTCGGAGGCCATTAAAGGTTGGAAAGGGAGTGTGGTGGAAGGATCTTATGGCTTCTCTTTAGCTGCCAAGTCTAAGGGAGCAAAAAGTTTTATGAAGAGGTGGTATTCGGATCATAAAGGGGCTGAGGTGGGTAGCAAAATTCTTGAAGATAGCTTGGCTCAAGTGGACGCCAAGGCTAGATTAGGTGGCTGGTCTGAAAATCTCAGGAAGGAAAGGATGTCACTTCTCACTAAGCTTTGGTTAGAACTCAGAAAAGAGGAACAAAAAGGAAGGCAAAAAGCGAGAGTTAATTGGCTAAAGCTAGGAGATAGAAACACTAGTTTCTTTCATAGTGTGGCAAACGGGAAGAAGTAGGAATCTTATTAGTGAGATTACGGTTGGAGGATCTAAGATTTCGGATCCAGTATTAATTAAGGAAGGGATTTGGAGGTATTTTAAAGATCACTTTTTGAACGTCAAGTGGAGTCGCCCAAAAATGAGAGGCCTCAATCTTAAGCAATTGTCGGTCTCTGAGAGAAGTAAGTTGGAAGATTTTTTCAAGGAAGAAGAAGTGTGGGCAGCCGTGTGTAGTTGTCATGGAAACAAGGCTCCTGGCCCCGATGGATTGAATTTGAATTTTATAAAAGCCAATTGGGAGGTGATCCGGGGCGATTTCATGCTTTTTATTCAAGAATTTCATGAGAATGGGAGGATTATCCAAGATTTGAACAAGACTTTCATTACGCTTATTCCGAAATGCGGTCACCCGGAGACTATGAAGGATTTTAGACCGATTAGTCTTGTGAGCTCGATGTATAAAATTCTTGCTAAAGTCTTGGCAAATCGTATGAAGTTAGTGATGAATTCGGTTGTGGGAGAGTGTCAAATGGCGTTTGTTTCAAATCGTCAGATTTTGGACAGCTTTGTTGTGGCGGAGGAAATTATTCATAGTTGGCGGAGAGACAATTCAGGTGGTTTACTTGTGAAAGTGGATTTTGAGAAAGCTTACGATTCGGTGGACCATTCGTTCTTAGACTTTGTTTTGGAAGAAATGGGTTTTGGTGGCAGATGGAGACAGTGGGTGAAATGGTGCATTGCGTCCCCTACAATTTCGGTTCTGGTTAATGGTAGTCCAACGGCAGAGTTTGCGGTTGAGAGAGGGTTGCGCCAAGGGGATCCGCTCTCTCCTTTTTTATTCAACTTGGTGGTTGAAAGTTTGAGCGCTTGTTTGAAGAAAGCGGAGGGTTTGGGTATGCTTAGAGGGGTGTCGTTTGGAGATAACGCAGTGCAAGTATCTCATCTTCAGTATGCGGACGATACAATTCTGTTTCTTGAACCAAAGGAGGAATATCTTGTTAACACAAGGAGAATTCTGAGGTGTTTTGAAATGGCGTCTGGGCTTAGGATTAATTTCCATAAATCCTGTGTGGTGCGTGTGGGGAAGGCGAAGGATGGGGAGTGTGATTGGGCTGCCTCATTTATGAGTCGGAAAGCTAAGCTCCCAATTACATATCTCGGAATGCCTCTAGGTGCTAAACCTAGATCTAAAGCTTTTGGAATCCGATTTTGGATCGTATTGGGAAGCGGTTATCGCCATGGAAGAGGAAGTTTTTAAGTAAAGGGGGGCGTTTGGTGTTGATCAAAGCTGTCCTCTCAAGTTTGCCTACTTATTTTATGTCGGTTTTCAAGGTTCCTTCGAGTGTGGCGCTAGCCATTGAAAGAGCGCAGAGGAGTTTTTCTGGGGTGATGGGGGTGAGAAAAGAAAGATACATTCTGTTGATTGGGGCTCCATCTGTATCAGCAAGAGAAGGGGTGGTTTAGGGGTTGGTCGGATTTTGGATAAAAATAGGGGTCTTTTAGCCAAATGGGTGTGGAGGTTTGGCCGGGAGGAGGCGTTATGGAAAAGGGTGATATGTGCGAAGTATGGAGCCAAAGCTTATGAGTTACAATGGAAGTGGAATTCTGGTGATAATGCCTCTCCTTTCTTCAAAGCCGTGGTGTGGGCTATTTAAGGAAGGAACAACTGCTGCAAAGGTTATCAAGGAAGGCATGAAAGTGGTGGTGGGATGTGGGGATAAGGCTAGCTTTTGGGATGATGTTTGGGTAGACGGAGTGTCGCTTAAAGTAAGGTTTCCGAGAATTTTTGCGCTGTCCAATTCTAAAGTGGCTCCATTATTAATTATGGGCAGTGGTGTGGTGATGTTTGGAGGTTGGAGGTGCCTCTTAGAAGGAGTGTGTTTGACTGGGAGGTGGATGTTTGGGTGGATTTTTGTTCTGTTCTGGACAGTGTCATCTTGAGGAGACATTTCTCAGACACCTTGGCGTGGAATTTGTGTCCTAACGGAATGTTCTCGGTGAGGTCTTTACAAGATGTCTTGAGGATGCCAATGTGGAGGACCATTTGGAGGCTGTCTCGGTGTGGAAAGGCTTTAGCCCTCCGAAGGTGGAACTTTTCCTGTGGCAGCTGCTTAGAGGGAGAATATTGGTCCGCGATGTCTTGAGTCGTTTTGGCGTTGTGTCTAGTGACCCTGGCTGTCCGTTCTGCGGTGACGCTAACGAGACGGTGGATCACATTTTCCTGTTTTGCTCTTGGTCTTGGAGTCTGTGGAATAGATGTATGAGCTGGTGGCTGGTTCATGGATGTGTGAATAATGGTATTAAGGATTGGTTTTTAGGGTGGTCAGGTCTTTGTCCTAGGCCGAGTCTGAGAAGAGCTTGGGAGACCCTTTTTAACACAGTGATTTGGTCCATCTGGGAGGCTCGAAACCAGCTGGTTTTTAAAGGCAAATCTACGGATTTGGTGGCTTTTTCTGATTTGGTGAGGTTTAGGGTGGCTTGGTGGTTTAAATTCCATGGGAAGGGATCTTTGGAACCTATAACGGTAATGATTGAGAACTTGGAAATCTGCTGCGATGAGGTTAAAAAGGGCAGGAAGGTTAATTCAAAGCCTTGGGAACCCCCTCCGAAGGAGGCTTTTAAGTTCAATGTTGATGGGTCGTTCCATAGTGAGTAGGGGAGGGCGGGGATTGGGGGAGTTTTACGCAATTCTAATGGGGAAATTTGTGTTCTTTCTCTGCTTTTGTTGGCAATGTTGATGCCACTGCAGCTGAACTTTTGGCCATTCATAAAGCATGTATTATTTGTGATTCTATAGAGATGATTGAGGGGAGATCGATCGTCATCGAAAGTGATTCTAGTGTTGCGGTTTCTTGGATTCAAGACGGTGACTTCGGTAATTTGGCCTTGTTGGATGTTATTTATGACGTGAGGTCAAAGCTGAGATCCTGCAGTAACATTTCTATGCGTTTTGTCTCTAGAGGCTCT
Organism: Acer saccharum; assembly: GCA_030490815.1. Taxonomy (NCBI): domain Eukaryota; kingdom Viridiplantae; phylum Streptophyta; class Magnoliopsida; order Sapindales; family Sapindaceae; genus Acer; species Acer saccharum. The sequence goes on from CM059867.1 coordinate 49,082,849, forward strand.
AATGGCTTGGCTGATGGTTTGGCCAAGAGGGGCTCTGCGATGGATGGGGAGGATGTTGTTTGGAGTGTGTTTTAGTTGTGCTGTTTGCTTTAAGTGCTGCCAGTGTGCTGTCTCTTGTGTGGGTGTTTGTTTCTGCGGTTGGCGGGGGTTTGGGGTTTGGCTTTCTCTGTTTGGGCGTGTGATTGTTGGTGTGTTTGTTTGGTTGTTTGCTGGCCTTTTGGCCCTCAAAAAGTTTGTATTGGGTTGCTGTTCTGTTTAGGATCTTGCCTTTGTTTGCATTTTGTTTGGTTGTTTCCTGGGTTGGTTTTTGTAAGGTTTTTGCCTCTTTTGGCTTTTTCAATAAATCGCTGTTTCAAAAAAAAAAAAAAAAAATCTCTTTTGATTTCAACCTACAGGAGAAAATGTTTACTGCAGAAGTTAGGAAAGTAAAGAATCAACCCAGATAAAGCAAAGCTAGCAAACTTACAATGCACAATTGCACATCACAAGAAAACCCTATTTGGAATGCCAAAGAATGAGCAACAAGGAATATACGAAATTTCAGGCCTTAAAAGTATTATAAGGTTTTCAAGTTTGCTCCCAAGGAGATCCTCTATGTAAAGCAGCACAAATAGAGGCAATTATATTATAAGAAACTAGGCTCGAGTACTTGAATTTGACCAATTAGACAATGGAAACATATGTTTCAACAATCAGACAACAAGACCAGATCATCTTGCTAAATGCATTGGACCAGGTATCAACTTCAATTCAATTGTAACATTAGATATTGATTCTGGAAGAATTGCTTGGGCAAAGCAACTGGGTGACTATGATGTTTTCTACTTTCCTTGTCTGGTTCCTGATAACCCCGACTGCCCACCGGGGCCTAACCTTGATGCCGACTTTGGAGAGGCTCCGATGCTTCTTACTATATATGCCAATGGGACAATTCGCGACGTTGTGGTGGCTGTGCAGAAGAGTGGATTTGCTTGGGCTCTAAACCGTGACAACGGTGAAATAGTCTGGTTCAAGGTAAGTCTACAGCTTATATTTCACAAAAAGTTCCCTTTGGAGTCAAAAATATTGGAAAGAAATTTACCCAAGACACTGTAATTTTGCAGTTGGCTGGACCAGGAGGCGAGGAGGGAGGAGGACAATGGGGTGCTGCCACAGATGGGAGATGAGTGTACACAAACATAGCCAACAGCAACAGAGTGAACTTCACTCTGGCACCAACTAGACAGACAACTACGGTTGGTGCATGGGTAGCTCCGGTTGCTTATACCGGGTAAATTCAGTGGTCCACGGCAAACCCCAGCAACAACACAGCAACCAGATAATGCAAATTCAAGGATTACAGTAACCTTACTTGGACAATGGTGAAAAAGTCACAACTGCTTTTTGCAGCTTCGAGTGCAATGTAAAAAAAAAAAAAAAAAACTCTCAACCTTTCCGTGTTCAAAAAGGCTCTTAATTGGGGATTAATACCAGGCCTTACAATCTAGTACTCATGGATTATTATATATCCCAGATGGATGGCTCCAAGGAGATTTTATTTAATAACATCTTGGTCACAGTGGTAAATTATCACACCACCCATCTCTTAGGTTGATAACATCTAATAGAATACATAATAATACAGAGTAATTAACTGAAAGTAGTCAATATTCATTATCACTAACAGTTTATTGATTAATTTTGCAATAGCTTAAGGTCTCATACATTTAGTTTATGAAGGCATGGAAACATTTCATTAAAGAAATAATATGACATTCGAAAGCCTTTTTGGGATGAAATAGAGGGAACCTGATACGAAAACTCTTTCCTACGCCGTTTATCTCTTAGTTCCGCGACAAATGAGAGAGAATCTTCACATACTTCAACCCAATCGCCATCATGGAAATTTTATGCTTTCCTTTCCAATGAAAAAGAAGTATCATCTATCCGTTTCTCCATCCCGCAATCAACAATTGGTCAACTATGTTCCAATATGTTTGTACTAACAAGTCCAATGGCAGCCAGATTTTTCACCATCTGTGGTAGAGAGAAAGCAAACTCTACCCCAGTGAGAACAGTCAATAAGATTCAATATCGTACAAACCAATGTACTACAGTATGCATCATTTCATGTTTAAAATGTAAAGTGCAAACATGTTTAATGACAGATTCATAAAAGGACTACAAATGACTAGCTCAATATTGGTGCAGACAACAGCAAGTTATGCACAGAACTTTAGGCAGCATTCTAGTTTCACTTTTAGGCAGCATTCTAGTTGCATCTTAAATATTTCTTAAAGTCGTTTGTGTTCTGTCTGTTTTTAAACCCAGAAAACTCCTCACCTTTAAAAACTACAAAATTTCACTATCAATCAATTTTATAATATCAAGCATTAGTAACCATGATTCATTTTACACATGACTACCTACGAGAAAAACATCAACATTTAAGATTTTTTTTGCATAGGGACAAAACACATAGGAAATAAAAATTGAATAAGTTCAGCAAAACTTACAGATATCTGACATCCCCAACCTTCCCTGTCTAGCTCTCCTCAAATCAACCATCGTTTGCAATGGATTTGCTCGCCCAAGATTTGCCACTACACTAGAAATCCTTTCCATTCGCTTATAAGGATGTGGCCGTGCTCCATCCTCCAGTTGAGCCATTGGTTACTATGGAAGCATCCAGATATCTTCATCTTTGGACATTTCTTCTAGTCTAATACTCTAATAATAAATCTGTTCCTCTTCATCTCTGACTCCAACCCTGATTACTTGAAACCCAAAGTCTCTTCATACAGATCTGCTCTTGCATCCGTGACCATGGCTTCAATTTCACAACTATCATCAAATAATTGCATTACGTATTCAAGTTATGTTCAACATTTGTTGGGCACACAACAAAAGAGAACAAATAATAAACTTGGAAATGAATAACAAACTTAAAAAAGGTCAATAAAACCACTCATTGTATTATATAGGATAACAAAGTCCAAAGAAAGGAATATACAGCTAATAATTGTGATACAATGAACATTGATTAGAAGAACATTAAATATACAGAAAAAGGCAAATAATTTCCATAAACAGAGCCATCAACAAAAGCAAATAATTTACATTACACATTGATAGTGGTTAGAAAGCATGTAATTTAGAGGGGGGAGAAATAATAATAAATTCATTTATTACTTCAGAAATCAAGATATATTAGAAAACAACCATCCACAATGTTCAAAACGGACAACATCCTTAAGTCTACAAATTTCTCGTCTGGCAGCCTGATCAAGTGAAAATAAAACCACCACTGGTAGCAGAATTGAAAGAAATTTGTTTTTCATATCCACTATTATGAGCAACTTGATTACACTGATAAAGAAAAAATAAAACTAATTTTTCCTATACAAATTTTGCTAGATAATAAATAATGACTAATTCACATTCAGAGGTTCAAGAATTTAAAGTCATTGTAAGAAATTCAGGCTCAAACCTTGCAGGTATTATACACTCTAGTGGCACTTCAAAACGGGTTGATAAAATAACCAACTGTCGAAGCATGTAATTTAAAGAATATCATCCTTAAAGAATCATACAGAAAATCAGTCAAACACTATCAGGTACTGTATGCCTAGTAAAAGGAAAAAAAAAAAAAAAAAAAAAAAAAGAGGAAATTCATATGAGATGAATTTAGTTACATATACAAATGGATGATATTTATATATATATTGTATAGATACTAATTAACAATATATATTTTTTGAAATATTACAGCTAATTAAAATACTTTAAAAAAACTAATTAATACGAATTTATGGCTTGTTGGAAAAAAAAAATTACGGCTTGTCTTTTAAACTTACCAAATAATGTAATATTTCAACAACAACAAAAAGAAAAAGAAAACCTTGATAATTAAAAATAAATTACCAAATATTATAATATATTTGTATAGATAACTAATTAACAATACATTTTTGTTTTTGAAATATTACAACTAATTAAAAATACTTAAAAAACTAAATAATACGAATTTATGGCTTGTTTGAAAAAAATTATGGAGTGTCTTTTAAACTTACCAAAAAATGTAATACTTCAAAAAAATACTTAATAATTAAAAATCAATTATGATTGGTTAAGAGAATTTATTCACTATCCTATTAATTACGTTGATTGACTTTTGATTACCTATAGATTTTTTATTTTAAAAATATATATTGTTAAAATTATTACAATTAATAACTTACCAAATATTATAATATTTATTGTATAGATAACTAATTAAGAGTACATTTTGTTTTTTTTGAAATATTACAACTAATTAATACTTAAAAACAAAAATAATTAATACGAATTTATGGCTTATTGGAAAAAAAAGTTACGACTTGTCTTTTAAACTTACCAAATAATGTAACACTTCAAAAAAATATATATACTACTTAATAATTAAAATCAATTATGAGATTGGTTAAAACAAATTATTCACTATACCCTTAATTATGTGATTGCCTCTTGATTACGTGTAGATTTTGGATTTAGGAAAAAATTATATTAATAAAAATTATTATAATTAATAACTACTTAATAGCTTTGGCAAAAATAAAATAAAATTTATAGCTTGTCTTTTAAACTTCCCAAATATTGTAAACCTTCTTATTCACTATCTCATTGATTACGTGATTGCATTTTGATTACCTATTGATCGTTATTTACTAAATTTTTTTTGGCAAATTATGGCTTGTCTTTTAAATTTACCAAATATGTAATATTTTACACTTATTTTCTAAAAACATTCCATTTTTTTAAATAACTAATTTCTAGATTTTTTTTTTCACACGTTTGTCTCTTAGATGATTCAATAAAATTATATAAAGGTGAAGACTTTTATGGAGAGGCAAATAGTAGTGGAATTATGAGTGAATTTCATATATTTAGAAAAAGAATCTATTGAATTGAGTGTAATAATTAATATTCTAATGTAATACCGTTTAATTTGAATAAAATTATTATTTATTAATTTTTGTTATAGTATCATTAATATATTACCATTGCTATGTTTTTAAAATTTACCATTGATTCCATAAAAAAAAAAAAAGGGATTACCATTAATTTGGTATAACAATTGTTATTGTTTTGAAAAATATTTATTTATTATCATTTATAAAAATTGGAATTCAAAGCATTTATTTTTGGTAATAATCATAGTGTATTTAATGCTTACTTAATTATTCTAAAAAACCAAAAGAAAGAAAAGAAAGAAAAGAAAAAGGCTAAAAATAGTAAGAAAAAAACCTATACAAAAAAAATTATTGCAAATTTCCATTAAAAACAAATTCGGGTATTGGATACTCGAAAACCTAGGTGGATAAGGAAACAATAGATGAAGCAAAGAATAGAATTGAGATACTATGTACATTCCATATATTTATTGATACTAACATTTATGAAGATCCATATACATATTGTAGATTGATCTCGATTCAGTTTGTATCTTTCTAGATTACAATAATAAAAATGGATAGTATGGTCGAACGATTCATTTTTGAATTGTTCGACCATACTATTACTATCGATCTTAGAGGCTATTGCGGATTCTAGTAACAAAGACTATAACACTAATATATTTGTAGTAATAGTCTGTCTATTGAATTTTCAACCGGTCTCATTGATTTTCTATATTGGTGGTGATGAGCGGGATGTTAGCTTTACCAGAGGGTTGCATAGCGAAGTGAACACCTTATTACAGATTCCAAAATACATTAAACAATAATCAGTCCAAAATTGCATTTACAACTACTAAAATGTTTCCTAAAAAAAAAAAACAATAAACAAAATTTCTAAAGTGTTTGAATCAAAAACATATATTGATGCTTTGTTTATAAGAGAGATACCTAAGAATGATGTTTGAGATAGGCTTTTGGCAATCATCACGAATTGAAAAAAAAAAAAAAAAAAAAAACTAAAAGATTAAAATTATTCAACCAAATATTTTTTTAAAAAATGTAGAAATTACTTTTACCACCCAATGCCATCCTGTCCCCCACCGTTTGGGTGTTTTGAGTTTGTCTGAGATGAAGTCAATGAATGAGATGGAAAAAAAAATGAGAACCTTCAAAACAATCGACTGAAAAATGAACTCTTACGTATCAAACAACAACAAAATACTGAACAAAAAGGATTGAACACAAAATCAGAAGGAAAAAAAAACGACAAAATCACCACAAAAAAAAAAATCCACTTACTGTGATGGCAGTGATGGCAAAAACAAATGTTTTCCTGAACCCATTTTTGGTGGAACCCAAAAATACCTGTGATTTATTGCATGAAAAGAACATAAAAGAATTTATATGCAAACAAAAGCAATTAATTGACTAAAAAATGAAGAGTTTTTGTGAATTGGATTTACAGGCAGACAAAACAATTAATTAGCTGAAAAATGAAGATTTATGGAATATGAAATGTTAGGGATTATTATCAGAATTAATTATTATTTTTAATTAATTTGATAATTTATTCATTATCCCATTAATTAGGGTTATTTATGAATTGAATTTATAAACAAACAAAAGCAATTAATTGGCAGAAAAATAAAGAGTTTATAAGTCAAATAATGGAATTAGATAGCTAAAAATTTCCTAAACTGACTCAATAATAACTATGTGAATTAATGCATAATTGGACAGCTAAAAAAATTCATAAACGAACTCAAATAACAATAATTAGACAGCTAAAAATTTAAAAACCGACTCAAATAACAATAATTCTTATTAGTATTGATATGGCCAAATCTCTTCCTATTTTACACCTACTAATCAATAAAATTAAATGCCAAGCATTCACACTATAACACTGTCAAGGTCAGGTTCCATTTTACTATATTATATAGATATCTAAGTCATTAATTTTTTTTTTTTGAAACCGTAATTTTATTCAAGCCAAGGCGGCGAAAATGAATAAAACATTACAAAAACAGTCCCCCATATCAGGAAAACTAGCCCCCAAAACCCAATAGAAGGAGGCACAAAACAGAGACAACAAAACACATAACGCCCCATACCAGCGACCACACAACACAAAAACAGTACACAGCAAACCACCAAAACTACAGATTAAAACAAACCAGAAAATTGAAACAACAGCCACCTCAAAAGTCATTCCATCACCCTCAAAATATAAACGAAAAACTACAAATTATAAACTCCACAACAGCCTATCCCCCAACCTTTTTGCACCCATTTTAGCCAAGCTATCGGCTACCGAATTACCACCACGATGTCTGAAAATAATAGAAGCTGCACTATACTTGATCAAAATTCGCGAATGTCATAGATGAGCTGAATAGATTCAAATTGCCAAAATCTTCCCCATTTGCCCATGCAACCGCCGACCGAGAGTCACTTACTATTGTCACAACTCTATCGGATAACTCATCATTGGAAGCAATAAGCTGACAAGCCCTATGTATAGCATACACTTCCGCTGAATTAGCATCAAGATTCCTATAAAGGAAGAAAACAAACACAATATCCTACCATCTGAGTTTCTTAGAACACCACCCATCCCCGCCATTCCAGGACACCCTATATTACTGAATGTGGAAGCAGATATATCCCAATTATAAGTCAATATTCATTACTCGATCTCAATAGACCTTAGATCGGTTCAAGAGCTAATTTTCTATTTCCCTGTCAAAAACCATTTCTCAGGAAAATGGTGTGTTCCCATCAATGGGAATGCATAGAAAATGAAAATGAGAATGATGATCTGACCTCAAATTCACAGAACAAAGCTTCTAAATAGAAACAGAAGTAAAATAAGAGTAATGATCAAAATATACAGATACCAGAATATGCCATTTACCAAAAGATAGAAGAGAGACAAGACTATCCAGCAGGCATACCCTGTAAAATTGCTAGATTTTAAACTTGGAGTTAGTAACTGTGATGCTCAAAGCTACTGACACCATAAGTTGGCCTTATAGAGGAGACACTAAGCTGAACAACTGATTTCGAAAAACCCACAATATTTTATCTATCACACCTAACAGTAAGAAAACATAACTCCATGAACATTTTATTCAAGCAAAATGAGAACACCCAGGAAACCTCAACAGAGCTCGGTTTCGAACTTCAACACAAATGCCCATGCTGAAAAGCTCTTGATACAATAATTTGGCCCCGTAAGGTACAACACCTTAACAATGTCACCTTCGGTCTCACAAAGGCGGCAATAAGGACCTCTAACCTTGTGACCATTACCCACTGAACGTTGGATCACGTTCGCCACATTCTTGCATTTCCAGCAGACATGCACCTGAGGGGAATCACTTAGCGTAAGAGGCGTTCATCAAGTTCACTGATACACCGTGGGCTATGAGGCAGTCACGCTCCATCTCACCAAATTTGATCCCACCAAATCGTTTCCTGTCTGCAACTGGCTGTCGAGTAAGCGGGTGGACTGGCTCAATGTTGCAAAATTTCACTTTGTCTTCAGCCATGTGAACGAGACGTTGGTAGAATGTCGGACCCATGAATATGAGTGACCGAACCATTTCACCGGTACGTCCATTATAAACTCTCTCTATTCCACTTTTGAAAAACCAGCCCTGCCACATTTATACAGCAAATGTAACTCCATCTGACAACCGTTTAAAGAACTAACAAAAATATAAATACTTGACTGTAATCCCAAGCCATGTAACTGAAGTTGGAGAAAAAAATGCAATTTGGCAACCAGATCATATACATGGAATGAAACAGAATCTCAGAAAAAAAAATGATTAAACCATATTTATGTCACAGGTAAGACTCTAATGCAGGATTTCATGATGCATACGACAACCACTTAAGATAGACGGAATCTAAACATTATCCCGTTTGTTATTTCTAAAAGGCTAAATTTCTCTAGATGTGAGTAAAAAGTTCATCGTTGACCTCCTATGTAGTGAGCTTCCTTACAAATTCCAAAAGATTTCAAGAAGTGTTCATAAGATTACAGCAAGTTTTCTAAATTCTAAAGAGTCACTAAATATCAGGGGCTATATATCGGACAAATTTAAACCCAATTGTGCTGATAAATTTTAATTTAATTGTGCTGACAATAAGCACGGTTTAGAGACTAGAGAGTTGAATGAATTTTACCCTTTCTAAAACCACTTAAATTAGGAATCAAGAAACTTATGCATGGTGCGGTACTACTGTAAAATCAACACTCAAGTACATAACATATTAACCTGTGAAGCTGCTCTGTTATGGCATCAAATGAGGGAGTGGAGAAAGGAGTAGCAGGCTATCCCCTTTCCTAAGGCAGCCTCTCTAAAAGTTGGGCAGGAGTTTGTCGTGCCCCACCCCCACCCCCCCCCCCCCACACACAACCCTTAAATCGGAATGCAAACTAAAATCCCCCCACCACACACAGTGGAGACCCGTTAATCGGAATGCAAACTAAATCCCCCCACACACACACAGTGGAGAACCCGTTAAATCGAATGCAAACTAAATCCCCCCCCAACACACACACCCACACACACACACACACACACACACACCCACACACACAAGGAGACCTGTTAAATCGGAATGCAAACTAAATTCCAACCACCCCCCCCCCCCCCCCCCCCCGAGAACCCGTTAAATCGAATGCAACCTAATCCCCCCCCCCCCCCCCCCCCCCCCCCTACACACACACACACACACACACACCCACACCCACACACACAGGAGAACCCGTTAATCGGAATGCAAACTAAATCCCCCACCCACCCCCACACACACACACACACAGAGTAGAACCCGTTAAATCGAATGCAACTAAATCCCACCCCCCACCACACACAACACATAGAGATACAAGGAGAACCCGTTAATCGGAATGCAAACTAAACCCCCCCCCACACACACAGAAACACAGAGAGGAAACCCGTTAATCGGAATGCAACTAAATCATCCCCCCCCCCCCCCCCCCCCCCCCCCCCCCCCCCCCCCCCCACACACACACAACACACACAGGAGAACCCATTAATCGAATGCACACACACACACACACAGAGGAGACCCGTTAAATCGGAATGCAAACTAACCCCCCCCCCCCTACACACACCACACCACACGGAGAGAACCCTTAAATCGAATGCAAACTAAATCCCTCCCCCCCCTCCCCACACACACACCACAGAAGACCCGTTTAATCGAATGCAAACTAATCCCCGCCCCCCCCGCCCCCCCCCCCCCCCCACCCACACACACACGCAGGAGAACCCGTTAAATCGGAATGCAACTAATATCGCCCCCCCCCCCCCCCCCCCCCCCCCACACACACACACACACACACACACGCATATATATATATACCCCAAGGAGATTTTATTAATAACATTTTGGTCATAGTGGTAAATTACCACTCCACCCGCCTCGTAGGTTGATAACATCTAATACAATACATAATAATACAGAGTAATTAACTGAACATAGCCAATATTCATTGCCACAAACAGTTTATTTAATTTTGCAATAGCTTAAGGTCCTAGATGCAGGCATTCATATTTGAACAATAGCAGCCTTATATTCCTTAGTTGAGATTCGAGAAAAACAAAAGAAGCTTCCTACATAATAAAGAACAACTTAATAATAAATTTTGTTAACGTACACCATTAGGGTAGACTTCAGCATTTGTAGGTCTCATACATTTAGTTTATAATTAGATTGTAAAATATACTAAAGAGGATTGAAAATTTTAAGCAATATACATTACTTGCACAAGCTACATAACAGTTAGTTTGCTTATGTACATTTTGAACCGATAGTGACTGTTCATTCAAATAAACTTTTCACAACCCGGATCATTCTGTTGGCCTCAACTATAGCACAGAAAGACAAGGAAAACATTTCATTAAAGAAATAGTATGGCATTTGAAAGGCTGTTTGGGATCAAATAGGGGGAACCTGATGCGGTAACTCTCTTAGCTCTGCGACAAATGAGAGAGAATCTTCACATACTCCAACCCAATCACCATTCATGGAAATTTTATGCTTTCTTTCCAATGAAAAAGAAGCATCATCTATCGGTTTCTCCATCCCCCAATCAAACAATTGGTCAACTATAGGTTCCAATATGTTTGTACTAACAAGTCCAGTGACAGCTAGATTTTTCACCATCAGCATCATTTCATGTTTCAACCGTAAAGTGCAAACATGTTTAATGACAGATTCTTGAAGGGACTACAAATGACTAGCTCAATATATGGAGACCAAACACCGTCACATTCAATCATTAGGCAAACAATCCATCTTTTGATGATGTGATAACTAAAAGTACGTGAAAATGTAAGAACCAATCAAAAGTTGACATGAACTTAAGAAGTGTGGAATTGGGATTGGGAGGAAGAGTTGCAATGTAAGGGTTAAAAAATAAAATGCTACTAGCTTTGAGCATGGTCCTCCTGGCCATAAAGTAGATCAGTAAGCTACTAGCTTTGAGGCAATTAAAGGAAGTTGACCTATTACATCTATCAGTTCACATTATCGGTGCAGACAACAGCAAGTTATGTACAGAACTTTTAGGTAGAATTCTAGCTTCACTTATAATATGCCGACCACACATTTTATACCAGAGGAGCTAAAATCAAAACACATAGATATTATACTCGTTTTAATGGAAGATGATACAAATTTACTTAACTCCCCTATACACAGCATTGCTAACTGTCATTCCTGACAGAAAACTCCTCACCTTTAAAAACTACAAAATAAAATGTCAACATTTAAGATTTTTTGCATAGGGAGAAAACTCATATGAAATAAAATCGAATAAGTTCAGCAAAACTTACGGGTATTTGGCATCCCCAACCTTCCCTGTGTAGTACTGAACCTGCTGTCTAGCTCTCCTCAAATCAACCATCGTTTGCAATGGATTTGCTCGCCCAAGATTTGCCACTACACCAGAAATCCTTTCCATTCGCTTATAAGGATGTGACCATGCTCCAGCCTCCAGTTGAGAATGCCCATTGGTTACTATGGAAGTATCCAGATAACTTCATCTTTGGACATTTCTTCTAGTCTAATACTCTAATAATAAATCTGTTCATCTTCATCTCTGACTCCAACATTGATTACTTGAAAACCAAAGTATCTTCATACAGATTTGCTCTTGCATCTGTGACCATGGCATCAATTTCACAACTATATACAACTATCATCAAATAATTGCATTACGTATTCAAGTTATGTTCAACATTTGTTGGTCACAAAAAAAAAAGAAAACAACTAATTAACTTGGAAATGACAGGATGATAACAAACTTTAAAAAGGTCAATAAAAGCATTCATTGTACTATATGTGGAGGTCAGGAAAAGACAGCAGGTCTTTTTTTTTTTTTTCCTTGGCCCTGTTTTGTTGTTGGTCTTGCTTTGTTTCTTTGGGGCTCTGCTTTCTTGTTGCTTGTTGCCCCTGCTCTCTTGTGTTCTTGCCTTTTTGGCTTTTCTATAAAATCTGATGTTCAAAAGAAAAAAGATTTGCTCTTGCATCCATGACCATGGCATCAATTTCACAACTATATACAACTATCATCATATAATTGCATTACATATTCAAGGTCAATAAAACCACTCATTGTATTATATAGGAGAACAAAGTCCAAAGAAAGGAATATACAGCTAATAATTGTGATACAATGAACATTGAATAGAATATTAAATATACATGTTAGTTTCAGAATCAGGGCACAGAAAAAGGCCTCCATAAACAGAGCCTGATCAAGTGATAATAAAACCACCACTGGTAGCAAAATTGAAAAAAAAAAAAAAAAATTGTCCAACCACCAAAAAATTTGCCTACAAGTCATATCCACTATTATGAGCAACTTGATTACATTGAATAAAGAAAGAGCAAAACTAATATTTCCTATACAATTTTGGCTAGATAATAAATAATGACTAATTCACATTCAGAGAATTTAAAGTCATTGTAAGTAATCCAGGCTCAAAACTTGCAGGTATTATACACACTAGTAGCACTTCAAAACAGGTTGATAAAATAACCAACTGTCGAAGCATGTAATTTAAAGAATATCATCCTTAAAGAATCATGTAGAAAATAGAATCATTAATAATTTTGACACTTATCCAATTGACGATACCTGCAACATATAATAATCTGATTTGAGAGCCAATGTAGCCTCTGCATTTGTAGCTGCTTTCTTAAAAGCTTTATTTACTCACTTATTATTTATTTATTTTTTCTATCTTTTTTATGATAGGAAACAAAAATACATCAATGCAATTGAGAGTATTAAGTATATATATCTAAATGTCAACTAGACTCGCTCCACGAATTAAGGTAAAATACAAATACAAACTCATTTACTCTCTAAACGGCAATGCTGCTTGGGGCAAAAATCTTGTCCATGAACTCTTCAGTTATTTCATGATTTACCACTTATAATCTAAATTAGTTATATTAAATCTAAATTATGTGCATTCATTGCTCACATAAAAGACATAGAAAGGTTTGAATGCTGCTGACCTATCTCGCAACTTGATGCATATTTATGAACACCAACCATTAATGCTAATTAACAGCTGGAGGGCAGAAATTTGGGCACTGCATCGAGATCATCTTCAAGTATTTCGACATCCATACGGTACCCTTTTTTCTAATTTCTTGACATGCAATGAAAAATGTGATCAGAATTTTGATTCCGCTAAAACATTAAACTATTGACAAGGGATTAAATTGGAATTAGAAGAGATTACTAAACATGAACAAAACAAAAGAATAACTAACTAACCATAAATCTAGGCACGGGAACATGAAGCAAGAGCTAGAAGATAGATTCTTCATTTTTACTTCCTTAAAAAGTTCATTTTTTCACTTGATGACAAAGCAAATTCTTTCAGAATTACATATATGAATGTAATCTTTATTGCCTATGATTTAGTTAATTTTAATTTTATAAAGATGCGATTAATCATTAATTTTATATATGATTTAACATTTATGAATATGAGATCTTTATTAAAAATAAAAAAATAAAATAAAAAATAAAAAAATAAAAAAAAGGAAATTCATATGAGATGAATTTAGTTACATATACAAATCCTAAAATCAACTTTTAATTGACTAGAAGAGTAGAGTAATAAAATTGAAGACTGATAGCTTGGTAGTAAAAGTAGAACATGCATTGTGCCATTTTCAGTCGGATTATCCACTAGTTTCAAACTATCCATAAAAAGAAAAAGTGTTTATTTCAAGTACCCTAGTGCTCTATTTCTCTTGACTGGCAGCAAACAAGAAATAGAAGTCATGCTAATGATAAAAGTTGAAGAATAATTTTGTACTCTACCCTCAAAGTATCACCTTTAAATAAACTTGTATATAAACAGGACTAGACTATCAAAGGTTCTAAAACTGTATTATAAAACCAGTAACTATGTATAGTTTGAAGTAATAAAGTATTAGGCTAAGTTAAATAGTGTGCAGAACTCACCTAGGGCAGCATTCAAAGAAACTTGTTCAATTTTCAATGCCTCTAAATAATATATCTGCATGGCCTCAAACTGGTCCAGGCAACCATTTCTTGGTATCAAAAAGTTGCTGACACATCTCACAACTTGGTGCATATTTGTTCAAAAATTAACTGCCCAAGGCGAAACAATCAGCACAGTATATATTAAAACATTAAAGATAGAAGTAAATACTTGTAGTTTCTTGAATTACCTGGAAGATGAGAAAGTCCATGACATATATGGTGAATGAACAAAAGTCCAACAATGGTGAATCAAATGTTTAATCTCTTTGGATGTGGTTCCACTTCCTCCTCTAGATAATCATTAGATGTCCGACTTCTCCTTATTCCACTTGTTTCCCCATTATGTTCAATTGGCTCTCCGTATTTCACTGTCTGCAAATTCTCATTCTCTTTGGGATGTGGTTCCATTTCCTCCTCATCAAATCTACTACCACTTGTGCCAGCCTCATCACTGTCAACAGTGTCAGAATCTTGATAATATATGGGGCATACCACCCAAGATTTCACTCTGCAATTAGGACTCTCCTCTGAAAGCCGGCACTCAAATGAATAATTCTTGATACATCCTTCACGTAACCCATATGAAGAACAATACCCGAATGCAACATGATCTGAGTCAATTAATGTTCTGTAATTTCTGTTTCTAGAAGCAACATATGCAGTCTCCGACATGATATTAGTTGGTGAACTTTGATCCCCATCACTACATGTGCCGTTAAAATGGACCCCCAATTTATGTTGACTATCACCATTGAAAAGATATTTCTCAAATGCAATAACAGCGCATACAGCAAATCCTTTGAGGTTAGGATCGAAAGTCTTTTGAAATTTTATCAACGATCCTTCAGTTGTATATCTGAACCACTTAGGAGCTTTCCTTCCCGGGTAACAAAATCTAAAACTAGTGAATACCTATAACATGAAAATCATAATTAATTTAGAGAGAGAGAGAGAGATGGAATAATGGATGGATTAACAGAGTAATTACCTTATGACTATATTTCACTGGTCGTTTCAATAATGGATGGATTAACATGTTGCTGACTGCTGTCTCTTCAAGGTTCATGCAGTTAGTAAATATGAACTCAGTAGGTTTTGGTTTTGATTTCGTTTTGATTATTCGTACAAAATCCAATGCATTTGGTATTGATTGGAGCTGCTTGCAATCACATGCGCTTAAATGTGTTAAATTTGGTGGAAGGTCTATTAATGATACAACCATATTGCAATTGTCTAAGTGCAGAAATTTCAAACAATAAAGTTCCCTCATGCTTTGTGGTAGACCATCAAAACTGTTTACACTTAGGTCTAATTCTACCAATGAGGATAAGCGGCCAATATCTTTAGGTATATAATTTAGATTGCAATCACTTAAAAATAGCCTTGTGAAAGAGTACAGAAAACCTAAACCTGATGAAAGTTTTTTCAAACGCTTCACGGAATATGGTAGTTGACATATGGCAATTCTGTCTGCTGAGAGATAATTCAAATATTTTAAATTCCCCAAGTTCTCTGGCAATATTTTCAATCTTGAGCAATCCGAAAGATCCAAGTGTTGTAGAGATGTTAAATTACAGAAGCCACTTGGAAGCGTCTCAAGATTTTCGCATCTCCTCAAAAACAATTCCTTAAGCCCATTCAGATGTGCAATGGAATGGGGTATCTCCTTAATTGCAGCTCTTTTCACAGAGAGATACTTCAAAGATTTCAAATTCCCCAAGTTCCCCCCCAATATTTCCAATCTTGAGCAATCTGAAAGATCTAGGTGTCGTAGAGATGTCAAATTACAGATGCCACTTGGAAGCGTCTCAAGATCTTCGCATCCCCCCAAAAACAATTCCTCAAGCCCATTCAGATATGCAATGGAATGGGGCAGCTCCTTAATTGCAGCTCTTTTCACTGAGAGATACTTCAAAGATTTCAAATTCCCCAAGTTCTTCGGCAATATTTCCAATCTTGAGCAATCCGAAAGATCCAGGTGTCGTAGAGATGTCAAATTACAGATGCCACTTGGAAACGTCTCAAGATTTTCACATCTCCCCAAAAACAATTCCACAAGCCCATTCAGATGTGAAATGGAATGGTGTAGCTCCTTAATTGTAGTACCACTCAAATCCAAGCTTGTTATATTATTACCGGAAATTTGTGGAAACTTTGTTATCGCAGTTACTAAGATCAAGAGATGTAAGAGATTCAAAATGAATATCACTTGGAAAGCTCCTGAGACTAGTGCAACCCCTAGAACACAAATAAACAAGGTATTTCGGATGTTGAGCAAGTAGGGGAATGTCAAGCAAGCTTCTGCAGTCTTGGAGATATATCATCTCAAGCAATGGAGATTTTGAGAGGTCTGAGATCTTAATGACACATGTACATCCCGATAGATCTATCAACTCAAGTAATGGAGATTTTGAGAGGTTTGGGATCGTAGTAACACGTGTACATCCCGATAGATTAAGCCACCTTAGTTTTGGGATATCCTATGTAACAAAAAAAAAAAAAGTAAAATCGTTACCATAAATAATTAAGATACAAAGAATAAAACATTTACTTAAAATGTTAGAATAATACCATACAGTCTTCCCAAAGTCTTTTAAGATTGCTACCACGTAGATCAAGTTCAACAAGGTTATTTGGATTAAAATTTGATGGCAGTGCTTGTAAAGGATATCCATGCCAAATGAGTGACCTCAGCTTGTCAGAAAGAACACTTAGACCTTCTAAAAAATTCACTTTAGAATAATCAGAGGAAGTAGAATTGTAGAACGGCGCATGTAAAGGATATCCATACCAATTGAGTGACCTCAGCTTGTCAGAAAGAATACTTGGACCTTTCAAAAAATTCACTTTAGAATAATTAGAGTAAGTAAAATTGTAGAATGGTGCTTGTAAAGGATATCCATGCCTAATGAGCGACCTCGGCTTGTAAGGGTCACTTAGATCTTCCGAACAATTCACTTTAGAATAATCATAGTAAGTAGAATCGTAGAATTTGAGTAATCTAAGATTGTACATTTTCTTGAAGACTTGTGGGCTCAAATGTATATCCTTATTTATCTTGATCATATCCAGGACTATACCTTGTACTTCGGGAGTTCCCTAAAGGCCAAACCAAAAGCAAAGTATCAGTTATATCATAAAATAATAATAATAATACTAATAATATACCGTATATTCTAAAATATTTGCATGTTGATTCTATTAAGAGCAACACTTGCTCATCATTTTAGCCCCGACAAGTTTGGTAAGCAAAAGCAAAGTATAAGTTAGAGACTCACATCATCATTTTTCAGTGTGCAAATAACATCCTTTTGCCTCCACAACCTGCTACGTTTGCCTATCTTGTTTGGAGATTCTTTATTAACAATATCCCTACCCATTTCTTCAAGCAAATCATGCATTTCTATCGTATGATCAGGTGAAATTGTTATTAGTGACTTGTCAATGAGAACACTCAGTGAGTAGCGACAGTCATCTAATATTTTTGCTACATAGTCTTTATTTCCCCCTTTTAAAAAACATGCAATATCAAGAAATACACCCTTCTGCATATCCGTCAATCCATTATAACTAATTTTTAACACATTAAAAATTCCACGGCTCAAATCTGTCAGTTCAAATTTGTTTACCACACTTTCCCACTCTTGTTTGCTCTTTCCGTATAATAATGAACCCAACACTTTAAGAGCTAACGGATTGCCTTTTGCAAAATTTACCAACTGGTTTACCATCAGATCTTCACTGTGACGGTTTTTGTGAAAAGCATAATTGCAAAAGAGTTGAAGAGCTTCATGATAGTTAAATCCCTTAACCTCATATATGTTATCATCATTCACACAACAATTCCGAAGTACTTGTTTATCTCTAGAGGTTATTATGATTCTACTTCCTTGGCCCAATCCACCAACACCTTTAACCAAATTTTCCATTTGTATAAAATCATCCACATCGTCAAGAACAATGAAAACCTTCAAACGATTGAGCCTTTCCTTGATTTTTGGAGGAATAGTAAGACTGTCTAATTTTACATCTCGATCCTTTAACACTTTAGAAAGAATATCCTCTTTCACAGAATCTAATCCTCCACATTTTTCTAATCTTTCCCTAACATTTTGAATAAAACAAACACCTTCAAACTGATTTAAATTTTGATTAAAAATGGCATTAGCAAGCGTTGTTTTACCGATACCACCCATGCCCCAAATCCCGATAATTCGAACATCTGTCATAACATGAAGACATAATGATGATCTAATCTGCTCAATTCGGGGTTTAAGTCCAATTATGTCTCCAAAATCAGGAGGTATATGATGTCCACTCGTCAATTTCTTGCAAATATCATTGACAATTTCCTCAACAAGTGTGGCGTCAGTTCTGCCATATGAAAATACCAAACAGTAATAAGCAGAAATAACCACAATAGAAGAAGTTTATTTATTTATTTATTTATTATTAATTTTTTAATTCACAGAAACAACAAAAGAATTCTAAACTAACTAGAAAGTTGAAATATAAGGACTCCCAAAGAATTTTGGTTAATGCTAAATATATGATCATATAAAAATTGTGTAGAGGTAATCAAAAGAACAGAGTTATACTCACATCAACCAGATCCTATATAATTTATCACAAGTAGTAGTTAGAAAGAGGGATGTTACACAAGTATATTAATTGACAAAATTATATTTAAAAACAATTGGTCTCTATTTTGAAAAGGAAAAAAGAAATAACATTAAAATTTTGAAAAATGAATGAATCTAGATATATTCCTCATTGTAGAGGAATATATTTACCTCATTGTAGAGGAATCCCATCCAGATAATTTGGATGCTTTAGTTAAAGCCTTTCGCCATGTTCGCACCTCGTCTTGCACATCGTCTTGCTCCTCTTCTTGCATCTTTTCTTGTAATTCTTTTTCATGCTTGACAAAAGAATCCTTGAAACTTCCAGACTGATAACGTACAATGGATGGATCAACCCGGTAGAAAACGGGTAAGACAATTTGGTTATTCATTTCCTTGCACTCTAGAATCTCTACGAGTTCTCGTAAGCACCATTTGGAAGTAGCATAGTCTTCCGAGAAAATAACTACCGAAATCTTTGATTCCATAATTGCTTTCATAAGAGCCGGAGAGATTTCATCCCCTCTTATGAGTCGGTAATCAATAAAGGTTTCAATTTGTTTTCGGCGCAAAGCTTCATAAAGATGACTAGTGAAACAATCGCGGGTGTCTTCACCTCTGAAACTGAGGAAGACATCATATTTTTTCCCGAGGGTGGTGTTGGTGTTGGAAGAAGAAGAAGTTGATTGTAAATTGCCCATATAGAAGAAATGAAAGACTTAATTTGAGCAGCAAAAATTGCAGGGCACAATACAAGAGATTTTTGGCGTGAGAGAAAGGAGAGAAGAGAGAAACAGTGGTGTTTCGGTCTTTGGCATGAGATAAAGGAGAGAGAGAGAGAAGTGTGCGACTGCCCTCGCTACACGTCATCGGTTTGTAAGAGTTGAATGTGACGGAAGTTAATTTATCAAAATGCCAATCTAATTTGAAAATTAAATTAAGAAAATTGCTCTCCAACAACTCCTACAATACTTTATGAAAACAATTCTAATCAGTTTTCTTGATTGTCTTAAATTTCATTGGAAGTTTATAATTAATTAATAAAAATTAAAAATTAAGGAACCCAAAACCGATGGATTTGAACCAAGCCATTAAAAAAAAAAAAATTAGAACTTCAATAAGATCTAATAGAAAAAACATTTGACAAGAAATTTTAAATTAAGAGAAAAAAAAAGTTACAAATTTAGGCTTCTGAGTTTTGAAATTTGGATTTTTGAGTTAACTGGTTTCTGAATTTTAAAGATGATAATTAATTAACCAACACCACCACCACCAAATCAATCCTATGATCAAATTAATTAACCAAATCACAATCCTCATAACTGAAATCAACTCCATATTCAAATCAATCAACTGAAGATGTGCATTCCTTTTTAATCAAAGATGTGAGTTTTTGAGTTAGAGAAAATTAAGGATAGAAACAGAATGGCAGTTAATGTAAATAAATTGAAAATTGAGGTTCTCATTTATTCGATAAAAATATTAAAAGAGACAAAAATAAATAAATAAATAAATAATAATAATAATAATTTGACAGAGCCTTATTTTATTGACTATCCTACCTATGTTCCCCTTTCCTTTCATTTTCTTGTGACTTGGCTTATAAGTCTTCACCTATGGCTACCTATAACTCTTCATCTCAATTTGTTCAAAAAATAAAAAGTCTTCACCTCAATTTATTTCTTGCCTCAGTCCTTTTCAACTTTTCGGTGAATTTCTTGGATCTTTCCTTTAATTATAGTTATTTGGATTAGACTATATTATATTAATTAAGGGATTTTAGCAACCAACAAAAAAAAAAAAAAAAGACCCTGTTTTGATTTCAAGTAAAATTACCCCTTTTATAAATAATAAAAAAAAAAAGTTGCAAAAATGCCTCAATTTCTCAAAAATACCCTCACTTAATTTACTAAAAATTTTATGGGTTGATAATATATGTTAATATTTTTCATTGAAACAAAAGTTTCAGTAGTGAATGTTTAGCACATATTATCATCAACTCATAAAAATATTAGTCGAAACAAAATGAATTTTACTTTAAAAAAAATATTGTTCAGGTCAGAGTGACCGGATATCGAGTTAACCCGACCCGAAGCACAAATTTCATAAACCCAATCTCCAAGCTCTTAAGTGATTAGGCGAAAGGCACAAACTCTCCCAACCCAAGAACCAATCCTGAAAAGAACCATTGACACAAGCCTCCACATCCCACCACCGCATACACCTATTCCAAATCTTCCACGTCCACGGGCATAGAAGGAAGAGGTGGTCAATAGTTTCATCCGCTGAATTACATAACAGACAGTCTACCCCGCCGGAAAGCCTACAACCAAACCGATCCAAAACTCCTTTAACCAGAATTCTGCCCCTTAAAATTTGCCACATGAAGACTTCAATCTTCGGAGGCACGACATGTTAAAAAATGAGCCAAAGGGGCCGGAGTATTCGGATCTCCGTCCCGTTCTTCAAGCTCTCTTCAAAACGAGCTCACCGAAAAGGCACCATTTGGACAAAACCTCCAGGCAATATCATCCGGAATATCCTTCCTAATAACCACATTATCAAGAGAGATTTGGAAGTTCTTCCATTGCTCCAATTCCCAATCGAAAAACGGTCTTCGGAAATCAATTGGACAACTGGTTTGAAGGAAGAATATTTCATGTATAAAATATCCATGTTGATTATCTTCCTAATAAAAAATTATGTTTTTATTGCGTGTGATAACTATATGGTACCAAGCATAGAAGCCCTGAGGCAGCGGAAGTTCATTGCAGCAAGAGTAGAGTTTGTGGTTTCGAGTTCCTTAAAGAAGTAAGTGGACTGCTTTCTTTTACTTGGTTTCGTTCAACAGCTTTGGAATGTCTCTGCAAAGTTGTGACTGCAGATTTGAACCTCAGTGTATGGACTGCCTTTAGAGAATCAGTATACAGAATACAGTTATTTAGTATTTAATAACTGTTCCTGCTTGCAAGTCGCCATTCCAAGGATGTTAAAGAAAGATACCGGTCAACTAGATGATAGGGTAAGACACCTCCTCTCTGTTCCAGGGTTGATGAAAAAGATGCACGCTGCAAGTTACTTATATAGCACAAGTTTGCATTTATCACAACTTGGTTTTTTCAGTTTGGGTTTGCAACATTGTTTTTGAAGTAGAGTTGAGCACTAATACAGTAATCCACTAATTAAAGTACAAACTTATACGCGAAGGAGTACAAAATCGACCTATCAAAGAAAATAGTCCCAAGAGTACCTATGGAACATCTGCCTTCCAGGTTTTTGAAGTAGAGTTGAGCACTAATACAGTAATCCACTAACTAAAGTTTTGAATCTTGGAGAGTTTCAGATTCATGTGACTCATATAGGCTTGGTAGAGCCTTTTATTGTATTGAGTTAGTGGGAGCCTTGTTTATTGAAATCAGTTGCAACTGTGTTAATGGATATTCTGTGTTGCCATATATATATATATATATATTATTTACTTGTGCACATTTATTGATTAAGGCGATATTGATGCATGGAGACATTCTGCGTTTAGTCTCGTGTGCATGTGAAGCAATGCATCTATTGACATCGTGGTATGAGGCATTCTACTTCTCATGTGCTTCTTTTGAAGCAATGCATCATTCCGTTAAGATGCATCGACCTTATGGAAATGGATATTTGATCACGTTATGCATATCATTTCCATTTCACACTAGCATACTACTACTTTATGGAGTGTCTATGTGTGTGTTCAGTCAACTTGAGAACATCGCTAAGAGTTCTGCAACTTCAGCAGTTGCCTGGGTTGGCGAGTCAGGAGGAGCTTATAACAGTGGCCATCATCTTGTTACTGATGCATTTGTGTATAGCTTCTGGTAAGGTGGTTAATTGGTTGCTTATGACCAAAATCTTTGGCTTTCATTACAACAAAAAGGGTCTTTCACAACATTCAAAAACTCTTAACAACATACATGTGCAAGTTGTCTATTAAGGAGTTACTAAAAATATTAGATGCTTCTACAACTTAGAGTGCATGTTGTTAACAACACGAAGTTCTACAATTTATAGTGCATGTTGTTAAAAACATGAAATTCTACAACTAAGAGTGCTTATTGTTAAAAGTTTATAAACAACAACTTGCAATGAAAGTTATACAAGACTAGACATTCGTAAATTCATTATGTTTCATTATATATCATCAAAAGATTAAAAAAAAAAAAAATCCTAAAATTAATATTTTCTAAAATAACCAACCAAATTGCAATACAACATTTTCAAATTAAGATAAAGTCATAAGTAAACCAAACTTTCGAACTTACGATTTTATAATATATTCTAATATTCCAACTTCGTTTCTATATCATATCCAAACTTATGCTAACTACAATAACCTAATGCAACTTTTAGGCCATGCAATTGTACTTCCTACAACTCCACCAAGTGTGCGAGCTTCATCGGTTGGTCGAACTAAATTCTTATACAAATGCTTGTCATCAAGACTCCCACTCTCCCAGGAGTAAAATAACCCATCAAGACTCCCAGGAGGCTGTAAAGGAGGAAGGTTCATTCTTCCCGATTTATGTTGCTTTGTGATCTCTTGATTCACTCTATCTCTCACCAGTTCCCAGCATCTGGCAGCTGAAACATGATCGAATACCTCACTCGAACAATTCTCCATGGAAACCTGAAAATTGAATGAACACATGCTCAATATGTACTGACTAATTTCAGTAGTTTACAGAACTTTTATATCACAAAGGCATTCAAATCTCACCCTTGTTAAACTACCGAAAATAAAAAAAATGAGAGATTTATTCCCTTGAAACTCAACTACCTTAGCCAACCCAAAATTCAATTCAACATTGATACAAAGAAGCTGATAATGGTAGAAGGAAGTTCATCACTTGATGCTGAATAATATGCCATAAGAGAGTGGCATACACAAGTACAATTCTGTATTATCTAATGTGCTAGACCATTCAAGCCAAATTTAAGTAGCTAGGTAGCTGTCAGCAGGCATATACTTCACTGCATTCAATGATTGTTTAGCAATTAGATATGTTTAAGAAATTATTCATTCAAAATCTTCTCTGCATTTCTCTTAAGTGTAAACCATCATTAAAAGATCTTCTCAAAACTATACAAAGGAACACTTAAGTGGCTACTGAAAAGGAGGTGGAATGGACAAGTCCAAAGTGACACTTAACCATTGCTGAAGACTCTTTTCCTAAATTCCTTCATTTGGTCATAGGCTTGTATAGGAAAATAAGTAGGACGAAATGATAGATTTATCAATATATAGAATCCTACGAGAGTATGAACGAGAAAAGCCTTTTGTTTAGCTGCTGACATGGCACCAAACAGTTTCAGAATAAAAAAAGATAAAAGATCATTACCATAAAAAGAGGTCCATCACGTCTTGCATCCAGAATTTCTGAGACATAGTAACCCGGCTCCTAAATCCTGCATCAGATAACATAATTTGCATTAGTACATCTTACTTGCTTTCACATAATCAACCATCTGTGTCAGAATTAATCATATATATAAAACCAATATGCATCAAACCTTTGGGAAAATTGCCTTGCTGTTACACCATAACTTTCCAGAAAGCACAACCCCATATTCTAGGGGCTCTACACTGCAATTGATCCTCCGCACTACCTTTGCAATACGAGGACCCTTCTAGCGGAAATATCTATCCAAATTATTTTGTGAGGTAAGATGTATCCCTGTAGTAATTCTCACGTTGCTTGCAAAATGTGAAGTGGAAATTGTTCCCACCTTTTCATGGTTATTCTCATTGTTAGGTTTTCCACTATTACATGGTGGCAGAGGCTGAAATGAAGGTTGCCCTCAACATTTGTCATGGTAATATCACTGGTATCTCTATTATTTGAGGAATCGATGAACCAATGACAAGCACTTTACTTCTGCACTGCTCATCTTATACAAAATTTCTTGTTATATATCTCAATTTCATCAAGACTCCACACCTATAAACCAATAAAAAATTAACTTGGGTGTTAGAAATACCAAATTAACTAAGAAGAATTCAAATATATAAGACTGTTGTTGTAAAAGCACTTTACAAGTCACACAAACAACCAAGAAGAGAGAACAGAGCCTTATTATACAGAGCATCAAAGTGTTACAAACACACTTTACCAACAATATCGATCATCAGCTGATCATGCCCTGATAGTTGATGACGACTAATTTTAGTTAAGTAGAGTTAATTGTTGATAATCATAATTAGTTAAAATAACTGATTTGGGCTATCCTAGTCAGCATCAGTTAGTTAGAGTTAGTTAGAGGAACTCATGATTTCCAAAAAATACATTTAGTGTGTGTTAGAAACAGAGTTTTATATACGTTTGTTATCAGATATTGTAAAGACTCTCTATTGAAGAAATAACAAACTCTCTCCTCTCTTGAATCTCCATTAATGGAGCTCATTTACAGAGTTAAATCTTCTCTGTGAACTTTTGTCAAACACCTTAGAGTGTTATATTCGAAGATTTGCCAAAGCAAACCTTAAAACACAAAACAAGAAAAAAACAAAAGTGAACATAAATGAAACAACACAAACAGCAATAGGTATTCAAATTACAGAAAATGAAATAAACTTTAGCAATAGATTTGAAATGAATATGAAAGACAATCATAGTGAAACCAGCAACAGGTTGGTTTTGACCCGCCCGTATTACAAACCGATCGAACCGTGGTCCCCAATCTCAAAGTGAAACCAGACACAACACTAACAAGTCTTAAAAACAATTTTTATTTTTATTTTTTAATTTTTTTTTATATACAGAATTGTTTGATCACTAACCATGCTCTAATTTGTTTGACCACCTATGGATCATGCAAAGGTGAAAAGGTAATATATATGGACAATTTCCACCTATGGATCATGCAAAGGTGCTAATTTGTTTGACCACCTTTGCATTTATAAATAATTCAGGAAAAATGGATGTGAGTGTTAGGATCTGCATGGCATCTTCTATATATGAAATCAATTCTTTGCTTCCTAGACTCTTTTTGCTAACCTCTAGTTTATTACCATATCCTTTAAAAAACTTTGGTCAAATCCTTCAAAGGAATTGAAAACAACAAGGACAAATTTCCGGACTGTCCTTTTTTAATGGGTGGAGGGAAGAGTGGATTGAATGGGAGGAATGATTGGATTTATAGTTAGCCTATTTTTAGGCCATGTTAACCAACCTATAACTGATTCTACGAATTATTAGGATTGACTGTTTCCCTTTTTTGTTTGTACACAGCTAGGGCTATATATACTAGGGGAATATACATGGATAAAATATGTTTTTTGATTTCTAAAATTTCAATTCACTTTGACAGCAAAATGGATATGGGATTGACTTTAAAAAGTTTTCTTGTGATTCTTGTGATGACATTTATTTGTAAGGTAACAATGGGGATAGACTTTCATCTTACGAGCAAGCACACGATCGTTATCAAGAACAGTTTCAAGTCGAATGCGAAATCCTTGTACATTCATTGTCGTTCCAAGGTCAATGATATTGGCCAACATTGGCTCGCCGTAGGCCAGACAATAGCGTTGTCGTTCCACTGACATGAATTTGGTAAAACCCTTTTTCATTGCTATGCTCAATGGGGAAACAAGATTAAACGTTTCAATGCATATGAGTTTGATGGTACAACTAAGTACTGTTGTCATGATAAAGGAAGAGTTACTTGGTTTCTCGGAGAAAATGGTCTTCGTGCAGTCGAAACCATTCCAAAGGATTACAAAGAATGGGAACTTACAAAACTTAATTGGGATTAATATGTTATTGATGAAATGTGTTTGGCTAAATTACTATTGCTATAAGTTATCAAAAACAGATATTTTCTTTAGTTAATTATTATAATATTTTGGGATTGGAGATAGGGTATGACTCGAACTCTCAATTTCTTGAATGTTGATGTAAGGGGCTTACTACCAAATCAAACTCATCTTGTTAGAAGCCATCTTTGAATGGGAGGGTAGTTTGTGGCCTGCCTTTTTTCGTTCTGTTTGGTTGGCTGGTGGTTCTCTCTGTTTCTGTTTTTTCCTGGCTGGGGAGTCCCCTGCTTTTCTGCTGGTTCTTTTTGTTTTTCTCTGTTCTGTTGGCTGGTGGTGCCGTTTAATAGCAGAAGATAGTTGACACTTGACATATGCTGTTCACGTGCACCTCATAAGATCCAATGACAATTTTATTTTGAGTTTATAATTCAAGTTCTATTTCAGTTTCATCCATACAATGCATGGTTGTGGGTTTGAGTCCTCTCTTTTGTGAAAAAAACCCCTCACAAGTCATACCTACATACGAGGTTGTGAGTTTGAGTACTACCCGTCCAAAAAAAAAATAAAAAAACCATAAATTATTATAATATTTCCACTAAAAAAAAAAAAAAATTCAGTTTCATTCCCGACCACACACTGCTACATTTTCCTTTGTTTGATTCAAAAATCAAATCTTCAATAAATAAGCAATCAAATTACCTTTTTTTTTTTTTGAAAAAAAAAAAACTTAAATTTACCCACAATTGTTTTTTTTTTTTTTTTTTTTTTAAATTAGACTGTCCTAAAGGGAAAAAACATCACAAGCACCCACAAATTACTGCTAAATATTAACCACACATCATTAAAAAAAAAATTCCAAAATCCAGTACCAATTAATATCTATTAAAAAAAAACCCTTAAATTCATTTTAGAACCCATCTTTATCTAAATATGTAATGTACAGTTCATGCACCTAAAAATATAATTTTTTCCGTAATTGCCATTTGGTAATCTATATTATTATATAGGTATAAAGACATGTCCATGTCTCCATGACCGGACATTAATGCAATTTATTTTCTTACTTTATCATTACACAAATCCAAAATCTTTTTTGCTAGTTACTGACTTACTGTATATATTCCAATACGTAGAAATATGGGGTTCTGTGGGTTAGCAAGACTATTGGTCTATCACCAATTTAAGAGCATTTCCAATGCAAAAGTAGCTTGTATACCAATAATCGTTGACATGGTAATAATGTCAAGAGACTTGCTTCCAGCATAAAAATAGACTTGATAGATAATCAATTTAAAATTTGGTCTCTAATGCTTTTGTCTAAAACACAATTTTTTTTAATGACCTGTCCAATTTTTTTTTTCCTGTTTTATTTTTTATTTTATTTCCTTATCAAAAATATATAAAAAATTATTGTCAGTTTTAAATGTTTGTTGAGTCAACCTAAAAAATAGTTGTGCAACAGACCATCTGAAAGTAGATGGTCATGTTGACAATGTCTAATATTTTTTTTACCATGGCAGCTTGAGGTTGAATATATACAGTTGCATTGGAGACACAATTATTAATAGAACGTCTATTTATCCCACGTGAAATCTTTTTTTTTACAAGTCACACTTGCATTAAAGATGCTCTAATAATTTGAGTTTAAATAGAACCTAGCTGTTATGGTGAATGGATGCATTCATAATTTTGATTTTTTCTTTTTCTTTTTTAATTTTTAGTTTTCCAATTTTTTGTTCTTCGTCTTCTTCATTGGACCTCCATTTGAGGTCTTTTTGTTTGACCTCTAATGTTGGAGGTCGATTTCATGCAGGATCTTTAAAATATTTGAATGCTATAAAAGGTAAGACATTTTTTTTTTTTTGTTATAACAACATTCTTTGAAATTACTAGCTCTCTACTCTCTTAGAGTTGCCTAAAAATTACATTTTGATTGATACTTCACTGCAGCTTTTTCGCAGTTGAAGATTAAATTGGGCAGTACCTTGCAAGATAAGGTCATAAATGGTACAGAAGACAATAAGCAACCCTGTGTTCAATTTGTCAAAAAGGATCAGAGATGTTTGGTTTCACTCAGGGATGTTTGCCAACGCACAGATGGGATGAACTCAATGCTTGCTTCAAGAAATCGGGGTATTGGCAATTTCGTTTCCTTTTCTTCGTTTACCTTATGCTTCTTGTATTGAAATCTGAATCGTTTAATTGTCCTTGTGTAATCATGTTTAACTAGGGACTAAGATTATTTTCGGATTAAATGCTCTCACTGGAAGGACTATACAGCCTGATAGTGCCAAAGGAGCTTGGGACTACACCAATGCTGAATCCCTTATACGTTATACAGTCCAAAAGAACTACTCTATCCATGGTTGGGAGCTTGGTAAGAACACTTTCCGTTTGTTTATGATCATTGATATATACCGAAAATTAAAGCTCTATGTAAAATTTCGAATTTTGATATATGTTGTGGGGCTGGTCAGGGAATGAATTGTGTGGAAGTGGAGTTGGAACAAGAGTTGCTGCAGATCAGTATGCTTCTGATACAATCTCTCTGCAAAATATAGTGCAGAATACCTATAAGATATGGAATCAAAGCCATTGACAATAGCTCCCGAAGGATTCTTTGATGCGAATTGGTTCAAAGAATTCTTAGATAAATCAGACAAATCCATAGAAGTGGTCACCCACCGCATTTACAATCTCGGGCTAGGTATCATTGGTTGGAAAAACATGATTTTGGAAATTTTTGTAGTCTCAAGTTTCAGAGTGTAGTTCTAATTTGACATTTTTTTTTATAGGGGTTGATCAGCACCTTGTCGATAATATTATCGATCCATCCTATCTCGATGGTGAGATTAATACGTTCAGTCAGCTTGAGAACATCATTAAGAGTTCTGCAACTTCAGCAGTTGTATGGGTTGGCGAGTGAGGAGGGGCTTATAACGGTGGCCATCGTCATCTTGTTACTGATGCATTTATGTTTAGCCTCTGGTCAGGTGGTTGGAATACGAGGCAAAAATGAAATCAATGGAGGAGATGTGGCAAAAGCAGATGGCATCTTTGCAAGTATGCATGTTGAGATATTAGCGCCATCATGAAATACTCGTATACCTAAGTTTCTTTTTTTTAAAAAAAAAAAAAATTAATTTAGGAGCCTGTAAGCAGTGAAAATAATAGAATTTAATATTGATGGTTACAACTAATATGCATGTACAGGCACATGAGTACTCGCCCATGATAAACTGCTAGCAGATAATAACACTGACCTTTTGTTTGAGACAAAACATGTGTTGTCCTGTCATTTTGATATGAATGATCTTAGTGAGGCCCATTTTGTATTGGGGATTCAGATCTTTTGTGACAGATCCAGAGGTGTTTCCGTTTTGTCTTAGAAGCCTACATTGATCGGTTTCGAACTTCAAACAAATCCCCATGCTGAAAAGCACTTGACACAATAATTTGGCCCTGTAAGGTACAGCAACCTTAACAATGTCACCTTCGGTCTCACAGATGCGGCAATAGGGACCTCTAACCTTGAAACCATTACCCACTGAATGTTGGATCACGCTCGCCACATTCTTGCATTTCCGGTAGACATGCACCTGAGAGGAATCACTTAGCATAAAGAGGCGTTCATGCAAGTTTGCTAATGCACCATGGGTGAGGCAGTCACGCTCCATCTCACCAAACTTGATCCCACCAAATCATTTCCTGTCTGCAACCAGCTGTTGAGTGAGTGGGTGGATAGGCCCAGGGTTGCGAAATTTCACTTTGTCTTCAGCCATGTGAATGAGACGTTGGTAGAACGTCGGACCTATGAATATGAGTGACCTAACCATTTCACCAATACGTCCATTTTATAAACTCTCCCCATTCCACTTTTTGAAAAACCAACCCTGCCACATATAAACAGCAAATGTAACTCAATCTGACAACCGTTTAAAAGAACATAACAAAAATATATATATATACACTTAACCGTAATCCCCAAGCCATGTAACTGAAGTTGGAGAAAACAAATGCAATTTGGCAACCGGATCATATAAACATGAAATGATTATGTCACAGGTAGGACTCCAGTGCAGGATCTCATATTATCCCATTTCTTATTTCTAAAAGGCTAAATTTCTCTGGAGATCCGAGTGAAAAATTTCATCGTTGACCTCCTATGTAGGGAGCTTCCTTACAAGATCCAAAAAGATTTCAAGAAAGTGTTCAGAAGATTACAGCAAAGTTTTCTAGATTCTAAGACCGAAACATACAACCCTCCATTGAGGCTCGGTTCATCACCAAGGAATCCTTTCGGTTCATCTCTTTTGATTTCAACCTACAGGAGAAAATGTTTGCTGCAGAAGTTAGGAAAGAATCAACCCAGATAAAGCAAAGCTAGCAAACTTACAATGCACAATTGCACATCACAAGAAAACCCATATTAGGAATGCCAAAGAATGAGCAACAAGGAATATACGAAATTTCAGGCCTTAAAAGTAAGTTTGCTCCCAAGGAGATCCTCAATGTAAAGCAGCACAAATAGAGGCAATTAATATTACAAGAAACTAGGCTCGAATACTTGAATTTGACCAATAAGACAATGGAAACATATGTTTCAATTTTCATTAGATTAAAAACCAGTAGCAGAGCAAGTTAAGAGGAGCAAAACAATCAGACAACAAGACCATATCATCCTGCTGAGTGCATTGGACCAGGTATCAACTTCAATTCAATTGTAACATTAGTTATTGATTCTGGAAGAATTGCTTGGGCAAAGCAACTGGGTGACACTATGATGTTTTCTACATTGCCTGTCTGGTTCCTGATAACCCAGACTGCCCACCGGGGTGTAACCTTGATGCCGACTTTGGAGAGGCTCCGATGCTTCTTACTATATATGCCAACGGGACAATTCGCGACGTTGTGGTGGCTGTGCAGAAGAGTGGATTTGCTTGGGCTCCAAACCATGACTGAAATAGTCTGGTTCAATGTAAGTCTGCAGCTTATATTTCACAAAAAGTTCCCTTTGGAGTCCAAAATATTGGAAAGAAATTTACCCAAGACACTGTATTTTTGCAGTTGGCCGGACCAGGAGGCGAGGAGGGAGGAGGACAATGGGGTGCCGCCACAGATGGGAGAAGAATGTACACAAACATAGCCAACAGCAACAGAGTGAACTTCACTCTGGCACCATCTAGACAGACAACTACGGTTGGGGCATGGGCAGCTCAGGATGCTTATACCGGGGAAATTCTGTGGTCCACGGCAAACCCCAGCAACGACACAGCAACCAGATAATGCAAATTCAAGGATTACAGTAACCTTACTTGGACAATGGTGAAGAAGTCACAACTGCTTTTTGCAGCTTCGAGTGCAATTTTCAAAAAAAAAAAAAAAAAAAAAAAAAAAAAAACCAAAACAAAACAAAACAAAAATCTCTCAACCTTTCCGTGTTCAAAAAGCCTCTTAATTGGGGATTAGTACCAGGCCTTACAATCTAGTACTCATGGAATTCATGGATTATTATATATCCCAAATAGATGGCTCCAAGGAGATTTTATTTAATAACATCTTGGTCACAGTGGTAAATTACCACACCACCCATCTCTTAGGTTGATAACATCTAATAGAATACATAATAATACAGAGTAATTAACTGAACGTAGCCAATATTCATTGCCACTATCAGTTTATTGATTAATTTTGCAATAGCTTAAGGTCTCATACATTTAGTTTATAAAGGCATGAAAACATTTCATTAAAGAAATAATATGACATTCGAAAGCCTTTTTGGGATGAAATAGAGGGAACCTGATGCGGTATCTCTTTCCTGCGCCGTTTATCTCTTAGTTCCACGACAAATGAGAGAGAATCTTCACATACTTCAACCCAATCGCCATTCATGGAAATTTTATGCTTTCCTTCCAATGAAAAAGAAATATCATCTATCGGTTTCTCCATCCCGCAATCAAACAATTGGTCAACTATGTTCCAATATGTTTGTACTAACAAGTCCAATGGCAGCCAGATTTTTCAACATCTGGGGTAGAGAGAAATCAAACTTTACCCTAGTGAGAACAGTCAATAAGATCAATATCATACGGACCAATCTGCATGTACTACGGTATGCATCATTTCATGTTTCAAATGTAAAGTGCAAACATGTGTAATGACAGATTCATTAAAGGACTACAAATGACTAGCTCAATATTGGTGCAGACAACAGCAAGTTATGCACAGAACTTTTAGGCAGCATTCTAGTTTCACTTTTAGGCAGCATTCTAGTTTCACTTACGGGTATCTGACATACCCTTGGCATTTTGTTGTTCAGAAAACCACAACAAAAATTTCCCAATTACTGTGACGAGCCCTACACACAATAGAGAACAACAACCCAAGCACTAGATTGCCCAAAATTAACCACACTAATATCAAAATAGCAACAACAATTCTTTGCTTGCAAAACCTAGCTATTCCAACACATGCAATTTTCGAAATTGGAAGCCCAAACATACAAATCAATCACAAAATCCATAAATCCTACTTCAATACATCAATTCATGAAGACCCAAGCAAGTAATAGTAAAACCCAACCAAATTCGTCCAAAGTTAGGCACAAATCCATAATATCCACTCCTAGTTCCTCTAATCCAACAAATTAAAGCAAATCCACAAGAAAATGGTTTCTAGAGACTAAAAAGTAGAGAAATAAGGAGAGAATTTCAGAATTAGAACAAAATTACCCATGTGGAGCTTGATCTAGGTTGATCTTGCCAAGGAGAGGTGTGGAGGAGAGTTGGAGCTGCTGTGGAAGTCTTTTTCCCCAAATGAGACCAAAAAAATCAGGTCTAGGGATTTAAAAATCCCGTCGGTCGCCGTCGGCAAGGTCGCCGTCGCCACGGCGAACGTGACAGCGACCTGCTGAAACGACGCCGTATCGAGGGCGGTCGCTGGCGCTGAAGTCGCCGTCGCGACAGCCAACCTCACGGCGACCTCCTTTTCTTCGACCGGGGCAGTGGTGTTCGCCGTCGAAGTGGTCGCTGTCCCCACGGCCAACTTCACGGCGACCTCACCTGGTCTTCAGCTTGAATGCTCCTCTTGACCTGATAGCAATTTCACCTAACTCATCCACTCAAAAAACAATTCAGCTCACACATTTGTTTGACAAAATTGGTACATTCAAGCTTTGACACCTATCAAAATAAAGCAAGTAAAATACTAATAGATAATTAAAATTGAAAAGAAAATAAAAACAAAAATAAAATTACCATCCCACCCCCAAACCTATATTTTTCTACACCATGCATTTAATAGCACAAAAAATTCCCATTTAAAGGTGTTGAACCACATAGCTTTAGAAATGAGGTAATGGACTTAAGTTGTCAAAATTAAACACTAAAATCTAAGCAACTAGTAAAATGAAAGGGTACCTAGGTGGGTTGCCTCCCACCAAGCGCACGATTTAACGTCTAGGCAAGACGGTTGATGAGAGCACTACGGCTCTTCAAGCGCAAGGACCTCCAACCAAGTGATTTCTCCCAATTTGTAAGGCTTGACCCTATGCCCATTGACCTTGAATTTGTCACCCGTCTTCTCATTCTCTACTTCCACCGCTCCGTGAGAAAATACTTGTGTCACCCGGAACGGTCCAAACCATCTAGACTTTAATTTTCCGGGGAATAACCTCAAGCGGGAGTTGAACACGAGCACTAGCATACCCGGGCGAAGCTCCTTACGGACTATCATCTTGTCATGGATCAACTTGGTTTTTTCCTTGTACAACCTTGAACTCTCGTATGCATCCAAGCGAAATTCTTCGAGTTCACAAAGTTGAAGTTTCCTCTCCTCTCCGGCTTTATCATCATCAAAGTTCAATTTCCGGACCGCCCACAAGGCACGGTGTTCAAGTTCAACCGGGAGGTGGCACGCTTTCCCAAAGACCAACCTATAGGGGCTCATCCCAATAGGTGTCTTGAAAGCCGTCCGATAGGCCCACAAGGCGTCATCTAGCTTCAAAGCCCAATCTTTCCTTGTTGAATTCACGGTCTTCTCTAGGATTCCTTTGATTTGCCGGTTGCTCACTTCCACTTGGCCCGAAGTTTGTGGGTGGTATGGGGTGGCTATCTTATGCCTCACACCGTATTTTTTCAAAAGGGCAACAAATGATTTGTTGCAAAAGTGTGTTCCCCCATCACTTATAATCGCCCTAGGAGTCCCGAATCTTGCAAAGATCGTCTCCTTCATAAATTTCACCACACATTTACTATCATTGGTCTTCGTAGCCTTTGCCTCTACCCATTTGGAGACATAGTCAACCGCCACTAGGATGTAGCTATAACCACAAGATGATGGGAAGGGTCCCATAAAGTCGATGCCCCACACATCAAAAAGCTCTATCACCAAGTCTAAGGATAAGGGCATCTCATTCCTCTTGCTTATGTTCCCCGTGCGTTGGCACCTATCACATGCCGAGCAAAACCGAACCGCATCCTTGAATAGGGATTCCCAAAAGAACCCGGATTGCAACACCTTCAATGCCGTCTTCCGTGCACCGAAGTGCCCCCCACATTGTAACTCATGGCAAAACTTCAAGATGTCATCTTGCTCACTCTCGGGAATGCATCTTCGAATTACCGAATCGGGGCCATGTTTATACAAAAACGGGTCATCCCAAAAGTACCTCCTTGCTTTTGATAAAAACCTCTTCTTTCCTTGTGAATTCAATTCTTTTGGAATGATGCCACTCACCAAGTAATTCACCATGTCGGCAAACCATGGCTCCTTTTCTTGCACCCCCAAAAGTTGCTCATCCGGAAAACTCTCTCTCAAGGGTAACTCATCCTCCTCCTCCGGATTTTCTTGCACCAATCTACTCAAGTGATCCGCAACCACATTCTCGCTACCCTTTTTATCTCGTATCTCTAAATCAAACTCTTGAAGTAGAAGGATCCACCGAATCAATCGAGGCTTGGCATCCTTTTTCTGTAGGAGATACCTAAGGGCTGCATGGTCGGAGAATACGATGACCTTGGCTCCCACCAAATATGCTCGGAACTTCTCTAAGGCAAAGACCACGGCTAGGAGTTCTTTCTCCGTGGTAGAGTAGTTCAATTGGGCGTCATTTAAGGTCCGTGAAGCATAGTAGATCACGTGCGGGACCTTATCAACCCGCTGCCCCAAAACGGCTCCGATAGCATAATCCGAAGCATCACACATCAACTCAAAGGGCAACTCCCAATTCGGTGGAACTATCACCGGTGCGGTTGTCAAGGCATCCTTCAAAGTGTCAAATGCCACCATGCACTCATCACTCATATCAAACTCCGTCTCTTTTTGTAGAAGCACACACAAGGGTCTTGTTATCTTCGAGAAATCCTTGATGAAACGCCGGTAAAACCCCGCATGTCCTAGGAATGATCTAATGTCCTTGACCGATCTTGGAGGTTGTAGGCTTCGGATCACTTCAACCTTGGCCTTGTCTACTTCTATCCCTTTGTGAGAGATCACATGCCCGAGAACTATACCCGATCGTACCATGAAGTGGCACTTTTCCCAATTCAACACCAAGTTGCTCTCTTCGCATCTTTGAAGGACTAAGGTGAGGTTCTTCAAACATAGATCAAAGGAATCTCCAAAGACGGAAAAATCATCCATAAACACCTCTATGATCTCTTCCACCATATCCGAAAAGATAGACATCATGCACCGTTGAAAGGTGCCCGGCGCATTACAAAGTCCGAACGGCATCCGTCTATAGGCAAACGTCCCGAATGGACAAGTGAAAGTGGTTTTCTCTTGGTCTTCCGGTGCTATGACTATTTGATTGTACCCCGAATACCCATCAAGGAAACAATAGTGACTATGTCCCGCCAAGCGCTCTAGCATTTGGTCAATAAACGGGAGAGGAAAGTGGTCCTTTCTTGTGGCCGAGTTTAGCTTCCTATAGTCAATACACACCCTCCATCCCGTTTGAAGCCTTTGTGGGACCAACTCATTTTGCTCATTCCGGACCACCGTGATACCCGATTTCTTAGGCACCACATGGATGGGACTAACCCATTTGCTATCCGATATGGGATATATGATCCCCACTTCCAAA
Organism: Acer saccharum; assembly: GCA_030490815.1. Classification (NCBI taxonomy): domain Eukaryota; kingdom Viridiplantae; phylum Streptophyta; class Magnoliopsida; order Sapindales; family Sapindaceae; genus Acer; species Acer saccharum. The sequence continues at coordinate 49,119,849 of CM059867.1, forward strand.
AGCTTCAAGACTTCTTTCTTTACCACTTCTTTCATAATCGGATTCAACCGCCTTTGAGCTTCTCTTGTCGGTTTGGCTTCTTCCTCAAGGAAAATCTTGTGCATGCAAACCGTTGGGCTTATCCCTTTGATGTCTTCAAGTGACCACCCAATTGCCGACTTGTGCTTTTGTAGCACCTCAATGAGTCTCTTTTCTTCCTCATCCTTCAATTCCGAAGCCACAATAACCGGATAGGTTTCATTCTCCCCCAAGTAAACATACTTCAATGTAGTTGGAAGTTCCTTGAGTTCCAACTTAGGGGGTGGATCTTTGGCAAGGCTCACATTTGAGACTTCAAGGTCTTCAAATTCTTCTTTTCTCTCTTGCTCTTCTTCGGATTCGGCATTTTCTTCTACCTCTTGGTCTTGATCCTCCCAATCCCATTCGGCCAACTCTTCCAAATCTTCATCCTTGAACACACCATCAACTCCGGGGTCTAGTATCCCAATAAAAGAACAATCATCTGCTCCCACCGGGTATGACGATGCCTCGAAGAGCTTGAACTCTATAGTCTCATCCAACACGGTCATAGTAAGTTTCCCATGTTGCACATCAATGAAAGTCTTCGCGGTTGCCATGAATGGCCTACCCAAGAGGATAGGTCTCATATTTGTTTCTCCGCTCACGTCATCCATATCCATGACCACAAAATCCGCCGGGATGATCAACTTGTCCGCTTGCACCAATACGTCTTCCACGATCCCTCTCGGATATCTCACGGACCCGTCGGCTAGAAGTAGTGACATGGTGGTCGGCTTTAGCTCATTTAACTCCAACTGCTTGTAGATGGCAAAGGGCATCAAATTGATGCTCGCCCCTAAGTCCAACATGGCTCTCTCAAGCTTGGCACCTCCGATCGTGATGTTAATACAAAAACTACCCGGGTCCTTGAGCTTGGGTGGGAGCTCCTTCTGTAGAACGGCACTAGCATTTCCCGTGATACACTCTTGGTGGTTTGGCCCAAACTTCTGCCGGTTGGTGTGGAGGCTCTTGAAAAATTTTGCATATGCCGGCATTTTTTCGATCATGTCAAGTAGGGGGATGTTTACATTCACTTTGGAGAGGATGTCAAATATATCCTTAAAAGACTTGCTCAACTTGTCCCTTGCTACCCTCCCCGGATACGGTATTGGTGGTATGTAGGGGTTTTGTGATTTGTGTAGAGTGGAGGTCTTTTTAAGGGTTGGTTCAACTACTACTTCTTCCTCCTCTCTAGTTTCATTGACCCTAGAGTCTTCAACTCGAGTGTCTTCCCCAATATCAACTTCGGACTCCTTGGGCTTTTTCCTCTTGGGTTCACCAACATCTCCGGTATCTAGCACACGGCCACTCCTCAACACGGTCATAGACTTGGCTTGCTCTGACTGGCTAGGGAATCTTCCCGGCTCATTTCGGTGTACCGTGTCGGATATTTGCCCCATTTGTGTTTCTAGCTTCTTCATGGAGGCCTCCATGTTGGTAAACTTCCGGTCGGTTGCTTGTATGAAGTTGTTGAGACTTTGATCAGTGGTTTGAGAACTTTGAGCAAGGGAAGTCACCATATCCTCCAACGATGGCTTCCTTGGTTGATAGGGAACATTGTCTCGGTTTGTGGAATTGTGCCATTGTTGAGGTGGATTGCTTGAACTTTGGCCTTGGTAATTTCCCCGGTAATTCCCTCGGTTGTACTCTCCTTGGTTGTTTGGTGGAATGATTTGATGGCTATTCAAGGCGGTGTTTGGGTCGGAATAGGAGAAATTTGGGTGGTTGCGTAATCCGGGATTGTAGGTATTTGAATACGGGTCATTTCTTCCCCTTTGGTAATTCAAGGCTTGTACTTCCTCGGGCTCCTCTTGGTTCTCACTCCTATAATGATGACCACTATCACGCACATGACTTGCTCCGGCTTGTAGTTTACTCACATTCTTAGCTAGAGCCTCCATTTGCTTGGTCATGGTGGAGAGTTGAATGGCCACTTCGGTATTTCGATCAACATCATATCTTCCTCCCTTCCTTGCGGTTGAGCCTCTGTGGTAGGAGTTGAGAGCTAGTGTCTCATAAATCTCGGTGATCTCGGCTGCGGACTTCTTTGTAAGCACACCTCCACAAGCGTTGTCAACAAGTGCTTGAGTGAAGGGTGTCAATCCATCATAGAATGTGCGAACCTTGTACTCTCCGGATATCATGTGGGGCGGGCATTGCTCTAAAAGCTCCTTGTACCTTCTCCATGCTTGATGGAAGGGCTCACCGTCTTCCTCATTGAAACTTGCAATCTGGATCCGGATATCCTTTGTCTTTGGGGCAGGGAAGAATCTACCAAAGAACCCTTGGCACACATCATTCCATGTAGCGAAAGTTCCGGACCTCAATGACCCGAACCATGTCTTGGCTGCGCCCTTCAAGCAATAGCGGAAGCACCTCATCTTCAATTGCTCCTCTGTGAGTCGGCCTATTGGGAAGCTCTCCACAACGGATAGATAATCCTTCATGAACTGAAGAGGGTCTTCACTATCTGTGCCATTATAGGTTGGAAGCATGCCCATGTGCATACTCCTCAATTCGTAGCTCCTTGCCGCCGCATCGAGCACGATAGGTGAGGGTTGGTCTCCAAGCATTGGTTGACCGGACTCCTTCATTGCCCGGATATCATCATCAAAGTCCCGTGTAGGGGAACCCGGTGGACTCCCATGAACATCTCGACCTTCTCTAACCCCTTGTCCACCATGAACACCTCGTTCATCTCTGTCACCCGGAGCGCCTTGCTCACCGTCTCTATCCATTTCTGTAGTAGAAATGTCGAGGTTGCCTAAATCCACAACAATGTCTAACCCCTCAAACTGTCTAGCAAGCTGGCCCACACGGTTGATGTTGTCGTTGGCAGGGAACAGAAATCCTCCTTGCGAACGGCGTCCGTGCATGCACCTGAAAAACCTGAAACACTAGAAACAAAACTACCAACGGAGTAAAATGATACAAAAACTAAAATAAAACTAAAAGGTAAAATGACACACACTACTCTAAAAAGAACTAACTAGATTCAACTAATGAATCTACGCCGATCCCCGGCAGCGGCGCCAAAATTGATGTAGTAAAAATTACTTTCAATTAAAATTAAGTTCGTTCACTGGGATCGGTGATTCAATTAGCTAAAACTACTTAGTCTAGGGAAAAATTAAAACTAATCTAAGTGCGTAAAATTAAATTGCATAATGCTTTTGAGTTGGGAAAGTGATTTTGGTTCTTGAAAATGCTTAAAGATGCAAACTTGTAAGCTAAAAATGTAAACTTGACACTAAAGATGCTATCTTGCAACAAAATAAACTAAGTTAAACACAAGAAACACACAACGTATGGATATATGGGAGAGAAACACTAGGGAATTAATATAACCTTCTTAGACCACTCAATGTCCTTACTTAGTCTCATTAAGCACTTCAAATCCAATTTTAGGGCTTGTTTATCATTAAGAGCTAGGTTCTTACCATTGCCTCCACAAGGTCATGTGCCAAGCAATGGTCATCACCCATTAATTGTATAAACTCTAAACCAAAACAACATGGCATGGTCATGCACATATTATCTTTCTCAATTACCAAACTCATAATTAGAATTAAGGTGGAAAGGTCTTTCACACCAAAACCCAATTTCATAGATAGTTTACACTACACACCCACATCAATTGTGGTCACAAAATAATATGAGTAGTAAATAAACTCAATTTAATCAAGTAAAAGAGACTAAAATTGAATTGAATTAAGAAATAGACTAATTAGTTCATAAAGTGGTCAAATACGATTACATTAATCCCCTAGCTAAATGATTAGTTACACATCAATGGAGAAATGAAAGAGAAAGCAAAAGAGTAGAGAAAACCCATTTTCTTGAGAGCTTCCTTTTCCTTGCAAAACCTCCGAAGATGGATGGAATGGTGGTGGAGAAGGAGAAAATGTGAAAAGATGATGAAAATGGTGAAGAAAGGTGGGAACTTGGGTGATTTTTGTGAGGTTGAAGATGGTGGAAGATGAGAGGATTTCTTTTGGGTGAGTGGTTATTTTGGATCTAGGGTTGAGAGAGTGTATGTGCTATTTTCAGCTAAGAGAATATGATATAAATATAGTGGGGAGCCAAAAAAACTGATGCTGAATTCGCCACTTTGCTGAGCTGGAAATGGGAGGTCGCTCCCAAGTTGGCTGTCGTGGGGGCGACCACTTTGGGAGCCAACTTCTCTGATCTATGAAGAAAAAAATAAAAGTGGCTGTCAAGTTGGCCGTGGTGGGAGCGACCACTTTGGGAGCCAACTTCTCTGATCTATGAGTGCAAAAAGGTGGCTGTCAAGTTGGCCGCCGGCCAATGTCACGGCCAACTCCACTTGGAAAAATATGAGCATGACTCCTCTTCACTTCGACTCGGAACATGAACCAACCAAATACGCCCTCGGCTTCCCCATCTTGCTCAACGTGCACACTTGCCTCTGAAAAACTGTAAACCTACGAATTAACTAATTTCGAGCCATTAGAAACTCGATTTTACCCGAGAATCGAACAAAAGCGACGGAAATGGGGGCCAAAATCTAGTATAGAAATGGCTCGATCAACAATCTCATTTACTCTCTAAACGGCAATGCTGCTTTGGGCAAAAATCTTGTCCATGAACTCCTCAGTTATTTCATGATTTACCACTTAAAATCTAAATTAGTAGCATTACTCATATTAAATCTAACATATTTTCATTCATTGTTCACATAGAAGGTTTGAATGCTGCTGACCTATCTTGCAACTTGATGCATATTTATGAACACCAACCATTAATGCTAATGGTTAATTAGCAGCAGAAATTTGGGCACTGCATCAAGATCAACTTCAAGTACTTCGACATCCATACGGACCCTTTTTTCTAATCTCTTGACATGCAATGAAAAATGTGATCAGAATTTTGATTCCGCTAAAACATTAAACTATTGACAAGGGATTAAATTGGAAATAGAAGAGATTACTAAATATGAATAAAACAAAAAAACGGTTCATTAATTAAATCTAAGCACGAGAATATGAAGCAAGCGCTAGAAGATAGATTCTTCATTTTTACTTCCTTAAAAGGTCCATTTTCTCACTTGATGACAAAGCAAATTCTTTCAGAATTATATTATAATGAAGTAATTTATCATTAATTATATAAATTAAACATATATGAATGTAATCTTTATTGCCTATAAAACAGGCGTTTATAAAGAAGTGATTAATCATTAATTATATATGATTTAACATTTATGAATATGAGATCTTTATTAACATTAAAAAAAAAAAAAAAAAAAAAAAAGTAGAAGAGGAAATTCATATGAGATGAATTTAGTTACATAAACAAATCATAAAATCAACTTTTCATTGAGTAGAAGAAGATCACATGTCTAGAGTAATAAAATTGAAGACCGATAGCTTGGTAGTAAAAGTAGAACATGCGTTGTGCCATTTTCGATCAGTCGGATTATCCACTATTTTCAAACTATCTATAAAAAGAAAAAGTGTTTATTTCAAGTACCCTACCCTAGTGCTCTATTTCTCTTGACTGGCAGCAAACAAGAAATAGAAGTCATACTAATGATAAAAGTCGAAGAATAATTTTGTACTCTACCCTCAAAGTATGCCCTTTAAATAAACTTGTATATAAACAGGACTAGACTATCAGAGGTTCTAGAATTGTATATTTTGAAGTAATAATAAAGTATTAGGCTAAGTTAAATATTGTGCAGAACTCACCTATGGCAGCATTCAAAGAAACTTGTTCAATTTTCAATCCCTCTTGATGATATATCTGCATGGCCTCTTACTGTCCAGTCCAGGCAACCATTTCTTGTTATCAAAAAGTTGCTGACACATCTCACAACTTTATGCATATTTGTATAAAAATTAACTGCCCAAGGTGAAACAATCAGCACAGTATATATTAAAACAATCAGCACAGTATATGTTTAATCTCTTTGGATGTGGTTCCACTTCCTCCTCCAGATGATCATTAGATGAGTGACTTCTCTTTATTCCATTTGTTTCCCCAATATGTTCAATTGGCTCTGCATATTTCACTGTTTGCAAATTCTCATTCTCTTTGGGATGTGGTTCCATTTCCTCCTCATGAAGAAACTTGATTTCAATCTCCTCTGAAAGCCGGAACCCAAATATATAATTCGTGAACCATCTTCTAAATTGCCAACGATATAAAGCATTACGATACCTGAATGCAACATGATCTGATATTAATCGTAGTGGGATCCACATCACTATGTGTGCAGTCAAAATGATATCCAGGAATTGTAGAGATATCAAATTATAGATGCCAATCGGAAGCGTCTTAAGATTTTTGCATCCCCCCAAACACAATGCCACAAGCCCATTCAGATGTGCAATGGAATTGGGTAGCTCCTTAATTGCAGCTCTGTTCGCAGAGAGATACCACAAAGATTTCAAATTCCCCAAGTTCTCCGGCAATATTTCCAATCTTGAGCAATCCGAAAGATCCAGGTTTAGTAGAGATGTCAACTTACAGATGCTACTTGGAAGTGTCTCAAGATTTTTGCATCCCCTCAAAAACAATTTCTCAAGCCCATTCAGATTTGCAATGGAATGGGATAGCTCTTTAATTGCAGTTCCACTCAAATCCAACCTTGTTATATTATTACCGGAAATCTGTGGAAACTTTGTGAGATTATTGCAGTTACTGTGATCAAGAGATGTAAGAGATTCAAAATGAATACCACTTGGAAGCGTCTCAAGATTTTTGCACCTCCTCAAAAACAATTCCTTAAGCCCATTCAGATGTGAAATGGAATGGTGTAGCTCCTTAATTGCAGTTCCACTCAAATCCAACCTTGTTATATTATTACCGGAAATCTGTGGAAACTTTGTGAGGTTATTGCAGCTACTGAGATCAAGAGATGTAAGAGATTCAAAATGAATACCACTTGGAAGCGTCTCAAGATTTTTGCACCTCCTCAAAAACAATTCCTTAAGCCCATTCAGATGTGAAATGGAATGGTGTAGCTCCTTAATTGCAGTTCCACTCAAATCCAACCTTGTTATATTATTACCGGAAATCTGTGGAAACTTTGTGAGGTTATTGCAGTTACTGAGATCAAGAGATGTAAGAGATTCAAAATGAATACCACTTGGAAGCGTCTCAAGATTTTCGCACCTCCTCAAAAACAATTCCTTAAGCCCATTCAGATGTGAAATGGAATGGTGTAGCTCCTTAATTGCAGTTCCACTCAAATCCAACCATGTTATATTATTACCGGAAATCTGTGGAAACTTTGTGAGGTTATTGCAGTTACTGAGATCAAGAGATGTAAGAGATTCAAAATGAATACCACTTGGAAGCGTCTCAAGATTTTCGCACCTCCTCAAAAACAATTCCTTAAGCCCATTCAGATGTGAAATGGAATGGTGTAGCTCCTTAATTGCAGTTCCACTCAAATCCAACCTTGTTATATTATTACCGGAAATCTATGGAAACTTTGTGAGGTTATTGCAGTTACTGAGATCAAGAGATGTAAGAGATTCAAAATGAATACCACTTGGAAGCGTCTCAAGATTTTTGCACCTCCTCAAAAACAATTCCTTAAGCCCATTCAGATGTGAAATGGAATGGTGTAGCTCCTTAATTGCAGTTCCACTCAAATCCAACCTTGTTATATTATTACTGGAAATCTGTGGAAACTTTGTGAGGTTATTGCAGTTACTGAGATCAAGAGATGTAAGAGATTCAAAATGAATACCACTTGGAAGCGTCTCAAGATTTTCGCACCTCCTCAAAAACAATTCCTTAAGCCCATTCAGATGTGAAATGGAATGGTGTAGCTCCTTAATTGCAGTTCCACTCAAATCCAACCTTGTTATATTATTACCGGAAATCTCTGGAAACTTTGTGAGGTTATTGCAGTTACTGAGATCAAGAGATGTAAGAGATTCAAAATGAATACCACTTGGAAGCGTCTCAAGATTTTTGCACCTCCTCAAAAACAATTCTTTAAGCCCATTCAGATGTGAAATGGAATGGTGTAGCTCCTTAATTGCAGTTCCACTCAAATCCAACCTTGTTATATTATTACTGGAAATCTGTGGAAACTTTGTGAGGTTATTGCAGTTACTGAGATCAAGAGATGTAAGAGATTCAAAATGAATACCACTTGGAAGCGTCTCAAGATTTTTGCACCTCCTCAAAAACAATTCCTTAAGCCCATTCAGATGTGAAATGGAATGGTGTAGCTCCTTAATTGCAGTTCCACTCAAATCCAACCTTGTTATATTATTACCGGAAATCTGTGGAAACTTTGTGAGGTTATTGCAGTTACTGAGATCAAGAGATGTAAGAGATTCAAAATGAATACCACTTGGAAGCGTCTCAAGATTTTTGCACCTCCTCAAAAACAATTCCTTAAGCCCATTCAGATGTGAAATGGAATGGTGTAGCTCCTTAATTGCAGTTCCACTCAAATCCAACCATGTTATATTATTACCGGAAATCTGTGGAAACTTTGTGAGGTTATTGCAGTTACTGAGATCAAGAGATGTAAGAGATTCAAAATGAATACCACTTGGAAGCGTCTCAAGATTTTCGCACCTCCTCAAAAACAATGCCTTAAGCCCATTTAGATGTGAAATGAAATGGTGTAGCTCCTTAATTGCAGTTCCACTCAAATCAAACCTTGTTATATTATTACCCGAAATCTGGGGAAACTTTGTGAGGTTATTGCAGTTACTGAGATCAAGAGATGTAAGAGATTCAAAATGAATACCACTTGGAAGCGTCTCAAGATTTTTGCACCTCCTCAAAAACAATTCCTTAAGCCCATTCAGATGTGCAATGGAATGGTGTAGCTCCTTAATTGCAGTTCCACTCAAATCCAACCTTGTTATATTATTACCGAAAATCTGGGATCCAAACTTTGTGAGGTTATTGCAGTTACTAAAATCAAGAGATGTAAGAGATTCAAAATGAACATCACTTGGAAAGCTCCTAAGACTATTGCAACCTCTCCAATCCAAATAACGAAGATTTTTGAGATGTTGAGCAAGTTGGGGAAAGTCAAGCAGGCTACTGCAGTCTTTGAGATTTATCGACTCAAGCAATGGGGATTTTTAGAGTCCTTGGATCTCAATGACACGTGTACATCTAGATAGATTAAGCCACCTTAGTTTTGGGGCTTCCTATGTAACAAAACAAAAAAAAAAAAAAAAAAACAAAGTAAAATCATTACAATAAATAATTAAGATACAGAGAATAAAACATTTACTTAAAAATTAAAATTCAAGAATAATACCATACAATCTTCCCAAAGTCTTTCAAGATTGCTATAACATAGATCAAGTTCAATAAGGTTATTTGGATTAAAATTTGATGGTAGTTCTTGTAAACCAAATGAGAGACCTCAGCTCATCAGAAAGATCACTTAGACCTTTCGAAAAATTCACTTTAGAGCGAGTAGTAGAATCGTAGAATTTGAGTAATCTAAGGGGGGTATATTGGATTGAGATTTTAATAGACAATTTTTTGGTGGCAAGATTTTATAGATTTTTAGGATTTTAAAGACTATTAGGATTATATGGACTAGACTTTCAGGATTTTGGAATTCTTTTTAAAAGAGTCTCTAAACTTTATTTATAGACTATTAGGATTATCTAGATTTTATTTATAGACTATTATGATTATCTAGACTTTATTTATAAACTATTTAGATTATCTAGACTTTATTTAAAGACTTTTTGGATTTTTTTTTTATTTTTTTATTTTTAAAATATAGGCCCTATAAATTTGCTAGCTAACACATATACCCAAGTTGAGAAACTCAAACTAGGTAGCTAGTCTGAGTTGAAAAAACCTATATAAGATGTACTCTAGAACATGCATCAACACACAATGAAAATGTACATAAACAAATACCACAAAAGTATGAATAATAGCCATCAACACATTTGAAATTCTAAAAAACAAGCACAAGAACCATTTTATAGGTATCATATTGTTTAATATCTCTCAAGCCATCTAATTAACAATCACATATATTTCTACACATAAATTCCAAATACAATCACAAACAAAAAAAAAAATCTATAAATTAAAACTAAATTAATAAACAAAAAGTTTCAAAAAAATAAGTTTGAAGATAATGAGCTCAAAATCAACCAAGCAGCCAGTGATACAAAAAACTGGTGACAGAGGACCTGTATAATTTATTTTTTCAACAGAGAAATGTAAAAAAAAAAAAAAAAAAAAAGGTTATGTTTGAAAATAGATGGAATTTTTTTTTTTAGTTTTCCAATTTTAGTACTCCCATAATTGAATTAAAAAAGCATATTGGAAATTTCCGGTGAAGTTCATACATAACAAAAATAATAATCTTATAAAAAAATAACCATATCTGTCTCAACCATGTATAGTTGAATCATCTTAGAAATAAAAAATAATCTTATAAAAAATAACCCTAAACCCTAACCTTAAAAATAAAAACAAATTTTTGTTGTAACGATCATCCTATCCATCTTGAAACTCTAACCTTAGTATATAATATGCTAATACTAGTAAATCATCTTGAAAATATATATAGTTGAATCTATCTTGAACCAGTAATTATTAACCATATAACCATCATAGCATGTGGATTCGATTGATAGAAATATAGGAGCCTATAATTGATGATTTTGTTTATTAGTTCACTTGTTAAAAAATATATATCCTTTCAGAGTCAGGTGGCGTGAAGAAAACAATTGGGATCATGAAAGTGGTGCATGTACGTCTACACAATTGGGCAAGTTTCTTGGATTGTTAAAATTACGACAACCAAGTTCAATTATATGTAACCCAATTACAAGAATATAGGCCGTGCAAGATACGATATGATCATTATTGAATCTGGTATGTTGTTAGGGTTCACAGCCTTGTTGCTATTTTCCGAAAAGTCTTGAGCGAGCATAAAAAGTCTGATGGGTGAGGGCAATACAATTTTAAGGTCTAGCTATTTATATTTATCACTAAAAAGTCTAGAAAGTCTATTTTGTCATAAAATCCTACAAATCTTGATCTCAATCCAATACCACTAGACAATTTGCTGCCTCTTGAAAGTCTGGATCCAATGCCACAAGATATTATGGACTTTTTAAAAAAATCTTGAAAGTCCAGATCCAATACCACAAGATATTATGGATTTAAAAAAAAAATCTTAAAAGTCCTAATCGAATACCACCAGACTTATTTAACTTATTAAAAAATCTCAATCCAATACCACCAGACTTTTACTTCCCAAAATTGTCTATTAAAATCTCAATCCAATACACCCTCCTAAGATTGTACATTTTCTTGAAAGCTTGTGGGCTCAGATGTATATCCTTATTTATCTCAAACATATCTAGGAATATCCCTTGCACTTCAGGAGTTCCCTAGCAGCCAAACCAAAAGCAAAGTACAAGTTATTTCATAAAATGAAAAGTATAAGTTATAGCAAAAGCAAAGTATAAGTTAGAAACTCACATAATCATTTTTTAGTGTGCAAAGAACATCCTTTTGCTTCCACATCCTGAAACGTGTGCCAATCTCGTTTGTAGATTCTTTATTAACAATATCCCTACCCATTTCTTCAAGCAAATCATGCATTTCTATCGTATGATAACGTGAAATTGTTATTAGTGACTTGTCAATGAGAACACTCAGTGAGTAGTGACAGTCATCTAATATTGTTGCTACATAGTCTTGTTTTCTCCCTTCTAAAAAACATGCAATATCAAGAAATATACCCTTCTCTTTGTCCGTCAGTCGATCGTAACTAATTTTTAATATATCAAAAATTTCAGAGCATAAATTTGTTGGTTCAAATTTGTTTACTACACTTTCCCACTCTTGTTTGCTCTTTTTGTATAACAATGAACCCAACACTAAAAGAGCTAATGGATTGCCATTTGTAAAACATACCAACTCGTTTACCATCTGAACCATCGGATCTTCAATGTGACAGTTTTCGTCAAAAGCATGATTGCAAAAGAGTTGAAAAGCTTCATGATAGTTAAATCCCTTAACCTCATATATGTTATCATCATTCACACAACATTTCCGAAGTACTTGTTTATTTCTACTAGTTATTATGATTCTACTTCCTTGACCCAATCCACCAACATCTCCAACTAAAGTTTTCATTTGTGAAAAATTATCCACATCGTCGAGAACAATGAAAACCTTCAAGCAATTGAGCCTTTTCTTGATTTCTGGGGGAATAGTTAAACTGTCTAATTTTATATCTTCATGCTTCAACACTTTAGAAAGGATTTCCTTTTGCACGGAAACTAATCCTCCACTGTTTGCTAATCTTTCCTTGACATTTTGAATAAAACAAAAACCATCAAATGCATCTGAATATTTATTAAAAATGTCATTAGCAAGAGTTGTTTTACCGATACCACCCATACCCCAAATCCCGATAATTCGAACATCTGTCGTAACATGAAGACATAATAATGATATAACATGCTTAATTCGTTCAATTCCAATTCGTCCTTCAAAATCAGGTGATATATATCCATCCATCAATTTCTCCCAAATATCATCGACAATTTCGTTAACAAGCGTAGCGTCAGTTCTGTCAAATAAAAATATCGATCAATAATAAGCAGAAATAACCACAATAGAAGAATTCTTGTTTTTTTTTTTTTTTTTCTCGACAGACACAACAGAAGAATTCTAAACTAACTAGAAAGTTGAAATATAAGGACTCCCAAAGAATTTTAGTTAATGCTAAATATATGATCATATAAAAATTGTGTAGAGGTAATCTAAAGAACAGAGTTATACTCACATCAACAACGGGATCATATATAATTTATCACAAGTAGTAGTTAGAAAGAGGGCTGTTACACAAGTATATTAATTGACAAAATTAGATTTAAAAATAATTGGTCTCTATTTTGAAAAGGCAAAAAGAAATAACATTAAAATTTTGAAAAATGAATCTAGATCTATTCCCTAAAAAAATATGAGATGAGGGGAGGAGGACTCTAGTTTACTTATTTTCAAAAAAAAAAAAAAAAAATAGGACTTTTAATTTTTATAAATATTGAATAAAGTAAAATAAAGTAATAGTTAAATTTACCTCCCAACAGAGGAATGCCATCAAGATATACCGCATGCTTCAGCCAAAGCTTCTCTCCATGTTTTCACTTCTTTTTGTAAATTTGTTTCATGCTTGACAAAAGAATCCTTGAAACTTCCGGTCTGATGACATACATCGGATGGAAAAACCCGGTAGAAAACGGGTAAGACAATGTGGTTTTTCATTTTCTTGCACTTCAGAATCTCTACGAGTTCACGTAAGCACCATTTGGAAGTAGCATAGTCTTCCGAGAAAATAACTACTGAAATCTTTGATTCATTAATTGCTGTCATAAGAGCCGGAGAGATTTCGTCCCCTTTTATGAGTTCGTAATCAATAAAGGTTTCAATTTGTTTTCGGCGCAAAGCTTCATAAAGATCACTAGTGAAACAGTCGCGGGTATCTCCACCTCTGAAATTGATGAAGACATCATATTTTTTTTCTGGGGATGGTGTTGGAAGAAGGAGATGATTGTAAATTGCCCATAGAGAAGGACTTAATTTGAGCAGCAAAAATTGCAGGGCAAAATACAAGAGATTGATAATTAAATAACACTGGAATTGTGGAGAATCCGATTTGTGTAGTGAGAGAAGAGATACAAACAGGTTTTTGGCTTGAGAGAAAGAAGAGAGAGAAGAGACAAACAGTAGTTTTTTGCTTTCAGACAAGAAAGCAAAAGCAAAAGCAAAAGCAAAATAGGCAACTTTCTTGTCTTTTTGGAATCCAAAGTAGAATTCACACTATACCTAATTTTAATATCACGCTTTCCAATGCGAGTACAATTCATCACTATCAAAGAGCCGTGGGCGACTGCCCTCGGTACACGTCATCGGTTTGGAAGAGTTGATTGTGATGGAAGTTAATTTACCAAAATGCCAATCTATTTTTAAAATTAAATTAACAAAATTGCCCTCCTACTCCCACAGTACTTTATAAAAACAATTCCAATCAATTTTCTTGATTGTCTTACATTTCATTGGAAGTTTATAATTAATTAATAAAAATTAAAAATTAAGGAACCCAAAACCGATGGATTTGAACCAAGCCATTAAAAAATAAATAAATTAGAACTTCAATAAGATCTAATAGAAAAAACATTTGACAATAAATTTTAAATTAAGAGAAAAAAAAAAAGTTACAAATCTAGGTTTCTAGGTTTTGAAATTTGAATTTTTGAGTTAACTGGTTTCTAAGGATTTGGAGGATGACAATAACCGATGATAATTAATTAACTAACACCACCACCAAATCAACCCTATGATCAAATTAATTAATTAACCAAATCACAATCCTCATAGCTGAAATCAACTCCATATTCAAATCAATCAACCAAAACCAACACCCTATCAATTAGCCCTCCTTTCTCTCTCCTCCATTAGCACACTCCATATTCAAATCAATCAACTGAAGATGTGCATTCTTTTTCAATGAAAAATGTGAGTTTTTTAGTTAGAGAAAAATAAGCGTAGAAACAGAATGGCAGTTAATGTAAATAAATTGAAAATTGAGGTTCTCATTAATTCGATAAAAATATTAAAAGAACAATTTTTTTTTTTACAGAGCCTCATTTTATTGACTATCCTACCTATGTTCTCCTTTCCTTCCAGTTTCTTGTGACTTAGCTTATAAGTCTTCATATACCGATAAGTCTTCATCTCAATTTGTTTCAAAAAAAAAAAAAAAAAAAAAGTCTTCAGCTCAATTTAAGTCTTCATCTCAGATTTTTGTGTGGTACATCGGTTGCACCCAAGTTTTTCTCCCGAAAGAGAAGCAAGGCCAGTTACATAACAAAAGCAGGGTGCATTTTTATAAAACTAATGGGCCCATTTTGTTTTATTATTTAAAATATATATATATATATATATATATATATATATATAATTATCTTTTATTGGATGATTTTGATTTTAATTGATGTTGTTAAAGAAAATTTAAATTGCACATCACCTCAAAGTAGTGACGGTAGTGTACTTTTCTTTCACACTTAGTGGTCAGGGGTTCAAGTCAGGCCATATCCCTTTTATAAGTTTGTGTGTGAAGTTTTCTCTCACCAAACAGTCTTATTGTAATAATTGTAAATGTAATACTTTAAAAAAAAAAATTATTTGAAATTAGTATATAGAAGAGGAGGAGCTAGGGTTTAAGAAAAAAGATATGGTTTACATTAGTATTACAACTATAAATTTTTTTCATTAATTTCACTACAGGGTAATATTGAGATTTTTTAAGAAAATTAATGATTTAATGTGTATATACAATTTTTTTTTAAAAAAACAACAACCAGACAGGGTTAAATTTTATGAGTAATGATACTTTGCTCAAATTTAATGTTCAAATGATATGGTAACACTATAATCCATTCATTTAAATCAGGCAAATATGATACAATTTAAATTGATGGATTACAATGATGTCACATCATTTGGGCACCAAATTTAGACAAAGTAGCATTATTGAATGTTTATTAAGAATATTGAGATTAATATAGGCAAATAACTAACAAAAAAAAAAAAAAAATTGACTTGAGTCATGAGCTGGTCAACTGGTAAAGTCATTTAAACCCCACTATGGATGCTCTTAGTCTTAGACCCTTGGTTGGGTTAGTATTATTGGAAACGTTTGTCAACAATGGTTGTGTGGAAAATTAAGTTCATTATTTGAAAAGATTGAATTTATAAACGTGTGAATCTTGAAAGTTTAAATCAATTATTCAATTACAGCATAGCGTCTAGATGGGGAGAAAAACTGGTATGGGACGGTCTCATTGACGTGGCAATGGGACCATCCAATGAAGGTATGCCATATATACATTGGGAGAATCCCATGTGGCATACATTCATTGGACGGTCCAATTGCCACGTCAATGAGACCATCCCATTCAAGTTTTTCTCCTAGATGGGGTGGGGACATGGGGTAGAGCCGTAGAGGCGTAGAGCCAACAAAGATGACTTGACGAGATATGCCCGAGTAAATAAAATAATGTGACATGATTTTTATATATAATACTAGATTGTCTCAACATGATTTTTTTTTTTTTTTTGAAAAATGGAAAGAGAGTAATTAGGAGAAAGTGTTTAATATGGTACTAACAAATTTAGGAAAGAGAGTTTAATACGTAATATTTAATCTAAGAGTAATGCTAGACAACCCAAAATTTTAGCCCAAATTTCAATGGCAAGTAAGTTGTCATCACCACACATAATATGAGATGATGTGGTTAATGAAAAAATCACTTGTCACATCATTTGGGTTGAAATTTGGGCTAAATTTTTGGGTTGTTTAGCATTAGTGTTAATCTAATGATTTAGGAAAGAGAATTTATCTTTTTAATAATTTAATTAGTTTTGAGTGTTTTTAGAATTTTTTTTATTTTGTTTAGTAATTTTAATTCAGGTTAAAATTGTTATTAATAAAAAAAAAAATTTAATTGAAATGTAAATAAATAATCTGTGGATTGTAAAGAGAAGCTCTATATTAAAAGAAACAAATCTTTTTATTTTTTTTTTATTTTTTATAGAGCCTTATTTTATTGACTATCCTACCTATGTTCTCATTTAATCTTAGTCTCATCTCAATCCAATCAAATCCCACACACCAACGGAGCCTTATTTTATTGACTATCCTACATTCCTACCTATGTTCTCCTTCCCTTCCAATTTCTTGTGACTTCGCTTACAATTTTCTACCTATAAGTTTTCATCTCAATTTGTTACATTAAAAAAAAAAAAAAAAAAAAAAAAACAAATGACATTGTTTTGCGTTCAAGTTGTAAAATTACCCCTTATATAATTTTTTTTTGCAAAAATGCCCCAATTTTTCAAAAATACCCTCATTTAATTTACTAAAAATTTTATGGGTTGATAATATATGTTAATTTTTTTTCAAGATTGAAACAAAAATTTTAGCAGTGAATGTTTAGCACATTTTATCATCAACTCAAAAATATATTAGTCGAAACAAAATGAATTTTACTTTAAAAAAAAAAATTGTTCGGATTAGGGTGACCCGATATCGAGTCAACCCGACCCGAAGCACAATTTCATGCTTCAGGTCAGACCTGAAGCACAAATTTTGTGTTTCATACAGGGGTGACCTGATATGCGACTCGACCCGAAGCAATAAATAAATATTTTATATATTGCTTACAACTTTAGTAACAGATACAAAATAAATGTGACTTTAAAAATTAAAAATAAAAACAAAATAAAAAAGTGTGCCGCTGTGACTTAAGTTTTCAATACTCATAATTTATTCTTTTAATACATTACTGCATAATTTATTGTATCTTAACAAATATACAATTTTTTTTTGTTTTTTATTTCATTTTTATAAATTCTTAACTGGTGTACACATCAACCCAGTGCATTTTTAAAAATAATTATTATATTTTAAGACGTTATATGTAAGATATGTTGCTTTTCCCCCTTAGGTCAGTCCAATTTCATATATTAAATAAATAAATTTATAAAAAAAAAATGTTGTAGGTAATATATAATTAAGATATGGGTCCACAAGAAAGTGACAAATACAATAGTGTGTAAAGAGAGGAGTGGATTAAAGATTTAAGCTGGAATGCAAATAATTAATGGACACTTATTTTATTGACTATCCTACCTCTGTGCTTCTTCCCTTCCAATTTCTTGTGACTTCTTCTTGTCTCGTTCCTTTTCAACTTTCCGGTGAATTTCTAGGATCTTTCTTTTAACAAATAGTTATTTGGATTAGATTAATCAATAATGCTACTTTGTTCAAATTTGGTATATAAATCTGTTGTCTAACTGATGTTGCATCATTGTAATTCATTCATTTAAATTGTATTAGATTTGCATGATTTACAGGGACTTAAAAGGACAAATGATGTGGTATCATTGTCCAAATGACTTAAAGGGACATACAATTTAAGCAAAAATATCTTTTACAAAGTAAATCTAATAAAACCTCACATTCCTTTTCCAAAAAAAAAAAAATCAACTAACCTTGTTTCTTGAATTTATTTTTTTCTTTAACTCTTAAACCCTAAAATTTGCTTCTTACATACATACAAAATATTATGGAAGAATTGTCCGAGAACGATATCAAAAATCTGCAAGAAGAATCAGATACAAAAGGAAGAAATAGATAGTGAAACTCAACAATAAAAAGGGTCTCTCTCCTTTAAAGATTCTGAGACAAATCCCAGAAAGTGGAAATTTTTTTTGTGTGTGATTTTTTTGGGGGATGCAGAGAAAAAAATGGAATTTTGGCCAGAGTTTTTAGCTAGTAGTTGGGGGAGAGAGTTTGTGGCAGGTGGGTTTGGAGGCATTGCTGGGATAATCTCAGGTTACCCACTTGATACTCTGAGGATTCATCAACAGAGCTCCAATTCTGGGTCGGCTTTTAGGATCTTGAAGAATATGGTCAAAAATGAAGGCCCTTCTTCTCTTTACAGAGGCATGGGGGCTCCATTGGCTTCTGTCACCATTCAGAGTAGTCGCTATCCTGGAATCTCACTGGAGATATACCAGCTTTCGATCAATGAATGCGATAGTATTCCAGATGTACGCTATCATGTCTCGAGCATTCGACACTTCGGTTCCCCTCAGTGAGCCTCCTTCCTATAAAGGTGTTGCTCTAGGTGGATTTAGTACAGGGGCAATTCAGAGCCTGATACTTGCTCCAGTAGAACTTGTAAAAATCCGCCTACAGTTGCGGAGTTCAAACAATACAAGGCCAGGTCAAGCAGAACGCCATAAGGGTCCTATAGATGTTGCCAGAAGCATATTGAGACGTGAAGGATTGAAAGGGATTTACCGAGGATTCACTGTCACTGTCCTCCGAGATGCACCTGCTCACGGCGTCTACTTCTGGAGTTACGAGTATATAAGAGAACAGCTTCACCCTGGTTGCCGAAAGAACTGCCAAGAAAACGTAAGAACAATGCTGGTAGCAGGAGGGCTAGCGGGAGTTTCCAGCTGGGTTTGCTGCTATCCGTTAGATGTTGTGAAAACCAGACTGCAAGCTCAAACACAATCTTCACAAAAATACAGTGGAATCATCGATTGCTTTCGCAAAAGCGTGGAAGCAGAGGGGTACGGTGTGCTCTGGCGAGGATTAGGAACTGCAGTTTCAAGACCGTTTGTGGTGAATGGGGCTGTTTTTTCTGCTTATGAGATTGCATTGAGGTGTATATTCAGCAATGGAAGCATTCAAACAGAGAATAATACAATCTAGGAGTCTCACAGAGATCATCTGTGTAATGATATTATTTACAAATGCATTTTTTTAATAATCATTGAACAATGCATATGATGTCTGTCTATAGTGATCAATTCAATGAAAGGGCAATTCTGTTGCCAGGTTTTTTTCAAAAAAAATCTGCAAGAATTGTCAGAATGATATCAAGCATCTGGAAACAATTCTTTATGTAGAAGTAAGTTTGAAGTTTACTTTTTCTTTAGAACACTACAAAAAATTTGAGCTATAAGGATGAAATTTTTATGAACGTATTTTTTTTGTTCCAATAGGATGTTTATTGGGATGAAATAATTTATTCATCCCAAAAAAATAAAAATCTAAAAAAACTTTTAGAGACGAAAAAATTTGTCTCAATAGAATGTCTATTGAGATGAAAGAAATTATTCGTCTCTAAAAACAACAAATCTGACAAAACCTTTGGTGACGATTTTTTTTTTTCCCTATAGAATGTCTATTGGGACGAAAAAAATTATTTGTCTCAATTAACTGTCTATCGGGACAAATTTCGTCAAAAGTGGTAAGACTTTTAGGGACGAAACATTTTTATCCCAATATAACGTCTATTGGGACGAAATAAATTATTTGTCCCAATAGACTGTCTATCGGGACAAATTTTGTTTCGTCCCAAGAGGTTTTCTTTTTATTTAAAATTATAATAATTAATTAATTTAGTTGATATTCTTGATTTTTTTTTTTAAAGTTTTTCCTAAGAAACAGATTAATATAAATTAGAAAATGAGGGAATATGACTTATTTTGTTCTTCGAAAGTGGTTCTCCACAATCTTAAATATGTTGTGACCTTAAATATTACAATTCACAACCACTTTTAGGAGAGTGGTTGTACATTTCCCTTTCTCATTTGTGATAGGAATTCGAGTTTTACATTTTTTCATTAAATCACAAGATATAGAGAAACATCTCCCTATAATGATAGTTGCATTCTAAATCATGCTTATAACAATTAAAGTTATTAGGCTTTGATAGACCTCTAACTCGATTGTATATGATTTAAAAATAGTTTTATTAAATTCTCAAATAAACATTTTTAAAAATTTTTGATTAGTGGAATGAATTTAAAATTTTCAAACAAGGTTTTTTTTTTTTTTTTTTTTTTTATATATATATTTTTTTTATTTTAAATTGTTCCAACAAATTTTGATTTAAAATAAACAATGAAAATTTGACAACTTATATATGTTATATATAAATATTGTGTAACAGTTAATAAAATTGAACCCGTGGCCAAGTGGTAAGTGGTCCCACTGATTTTAAGTCGTTGGTCGTTGGTTCGATTCTCACATTTGACAATAGCTTGAGGAGCTAGTTGGGTGGGGTGGGGTGTAGGTAGGATAGGCGGATAGAGTTAAATAATTTTTTTATATATTTTTTTTCATCATTCCGTCCCAATAGATTATTTAAAGGGACAAAATTATTTCATCCCTATAGATTATCAAAGGGGACGAAATTATTTCGTTCCCATAACTTATTTTTTGTCCATAAATTAAATTTTTTTTTTTAAAAAAAATTGTGTTTCGTCCCTATTGATACTCTTTGTGGACGAATTTGAATTTTCATCCCAATAGACTTATTGCGACCCACCTAAGGCAACATATTTTGGGATGAATTTCTTTCGTCCCAATAGGTCTCCATGGACGAATTTTGGGCTATTGGGATGAAAAAAAAAATCGTCTCAATAGCCTTTTTTTCTTGTAGTGGAATGATATCAAGCTATCGTTGTATTGAAGCGACTGTTCTTTTTTCTTTTTACTTTTCCACCATTAAATAAGAAGAAAAACTCAAAAATAAATAAATAATTAAATAGTTTATTGGAGGTGAGAGAGAAACATATACAGATCAGAGATAGAGACAGATGGAGTGTATTAAGTTTGAAGAATAAGTAAAAATTGTAGTTTTGGAAATAAATCAAAAAAATTAATAAAAACATTTAATTTTATTTAATTAAATAAAATTTTAAAAAAATTAGGCATAAATAGACCGGTAAGGGATGTGCAAATAGCACCACACTAAAAAGAGTTGCAAAAATACCTCAATTTTCCCAAAATACCCTCACTTCATTTACTAAAAATTTTATGGGTTGATAGTATATGTTAAATTTTTTCAAGATTGAAACAAAAGTTCAGCTGTGAATGTTCAATACATATAATCATCAACTCATAAAAATTTTAGTTGAACAAAATGAATTTTAACTAATACAAAATAAACGTAACTTTAAAAAATTAAAAATAAAATCAAAACAGTGTAATATTACCCAAAAAAAATTAAGAAAAAATTGTGTTTCGGGTCGAGAACTTCCAACAAATTGTACACATGATTTTCTGGCTTGTCCCGAAGCATTCTTGGTTGCTATCGGATCAACCTATCGGTTTCGGGTCATGGAATCACAAAACCATCACTCCCAAGTTCATCACAAGATTCCCCCAAATCCCATCAAATTTCATCATTTTTTTCCCTAAATCCAATAAATTTATCCGATGTATATATCCGATGTACATTCATCAGGAGAAGAAGATCTCCATTGACATCCCCTGAATTTCATGTAAACAATGTAAGTTTATATAATAATTAATTTCTAATGAAAACTTCCATGTTCATACTGGCATGCTCACGCAGTTCATCTTTCCTCCTTGTAAAATCAGTGTTCCGCTCTTGATAATTTTCTATATATATGGAAAACAAAAGTATTTCAAAAGTCAAAACATTGATGATCATTAAAACAAAGTAAAAATGTCAAAGTAAAAATACATTGCAACTTGGAAAGTTGCAAGGTTGTTTTGTAGTAGTCTACCAGACTGCTACCAATTTCAAGATTTTTTGGGCAGATAATGGGCTCCACCCAGTAATTATTATTTCATTGGAGATCTTGACGTGCCTGTGCACAAACGTTGCCGTTGGGTACCATTTCAATATCACTTGGGCCTCTAGACTTATTTGGGCTAGGCCCATATTGACATATTTTTTAAAGGGATTTGAGCTTTTAGTATATTTGCTTATATTATTTAAAAAAAAAAATATTTGCTTATATTATTAAAAAAAAAAATTATTACTTCTTAAAATCAAATCGGTTATGTTTTTAATTTTACCGACCTTAAAATAATATGTATAATACCTGTCTATTTTTGTCACATAGTTCACACCTCACATCCACACCGGGTAAGCACAGACTCACTAAGTAGATATTGTCCATTATGAGCTTCACACACGCGTCATTCATTCTTATGGATTTTTTTTAGATCATGGGCTTTACATAAGCATCCTTCGCCTATAACCCAAAACACATTTATTTAGTTATGAGGGACCAAGACTTATATACAAGTGATAGGCCTCACTCGCTACATTTTCTTTGTAAATAAATCAAAATAAAAAATACCAATTATGTGAGACTGCACATCCCTACCCCTTTCACTTTTAGACTTTTAGTGGTGCACACCTCTCTTTCACATTTGCGAATCAAGTCCCACCGAGACATGTATAAAGAGTTTTCTCTTTAGTATTTTTAATTAGATATATCCCGATAATAAGAGTAAATATCTAAATCATTAATGTATTACTGGTATTACTGAATGGAAGTAGATATATCCCAATTATAAGTCAATATTTAAGACATTCATGCATTACTCAATCTTGATAGACCCTTGATCGATTCAAAAGCTAATTTTCTATTTCCCTGGCGATATATATTTGATTCATTAGAGTTTATACAACAAACATCAATCCTTGTTCGCGAATTTTGCAAAATCCTTACCTTATGGTCTACTGACAAGGGCCTTGGCAGTTTGCCGCGGCACAGACCAAAAGATGGACGAGAGACAAGACCATCCAGCAGGCATACTCTGTAAAATTGCTGGATTTTGAACTTAGTAACTGTGATGCTCAAGCTACTGACACCATAAGTTGGTCTCATAGAGGAGACACTAAGCTGAACAACTGGTTTTTGAAAAATCCATAAGAAGTTTCGTCTATCAACATCTAACAGTAAGAAAACATAACACCATGAACATTTTATACAGCCAAAATGAGAAACACGAAACCTCAACAGAGCTCGGTTTCGAACTTCAAACAAATGCCCATACTGAAAAGCTCTTGACACAATAATTTGGCCTCGTAAGGTACAGCAACCTTAACAATGTCACCTTCGGTCTCACAAAGGCGGCAATAGGGACCTCTAACCTTGCGACCATTACCCACTGAACGTTGGATCACGCTCACCACCTTCTTGCATTTCCGGCAGACATGCACCTGAGAGGAATCACTTACTGTAAAGAGGCGTTCATGCAAGTTTGCTGATGCACCGTGGGCTATGAGGCAGTCACACTCCATCTCACCAAACTTGATCCCACCAAATCGTTTTCTGTCTGCAACTGGCTGTCGAGTGAGCGGGTGGACAGGCCCAGTGTTGTGAAATTTCACTTTGTCTTTAACCATGTGAACGAGACGTTGGTAGAATGTCGGACCCATGAATATAAGTGACTGAACCATTTCACCGGTACGTCCATTATAAACTCTCTCCATTCCACTTTTTGAAAAACCAGCCCTGCCACATTTATATAGCAAATGTAACTCAATCTGACAACCGTTTAAAAGAACATAACAAAAATATATATATACTTGACTGTAATCCCCATGGCATGTAACTGAAGTTGGAGAAAACAAATGCAATTTGGCAACCAGATCATGTAAACATGAAATGAAACAGAATCTGAGAAAGAAAAAAAATGATTAAACCGTATTTATGTCACACGTAGGACTCCAGTGCAGGATCCCATGATGCAGATACAACAACCACTTAAGATGGACAGCATCTAAACATTATCCCATTTCTTATTTCTAAAAGGCTAAATTTCTTTGGAGATCTAGTAAAAAATTTCATCGTTGACCTCCTATGTAGGGAGCTTCCTTACAAATTCCAAAAAGAATTCAATAAGTGTTCAAAAGATTACAGCAAAGTTTTCTAAATTCTAAAGAGTCACTAAATATCAGGGGAGCTATCTGACAAATTTAAACCCAATTGTGCTGATAAATTTTAATTCACTTGTGTTGACAATAAGCATAGTTGAGAGACTAGAGAGTTGAAAGAATTTTACCCTTTCTAAAATGACCACTTAAATTAGGAATCAAAGAAACATTACTACTGTAAAACAACACTCAAGTACACAACATATTAACCTTTGAAGCTGCTCTGTTATGGCATCAAATGAGGGAGTGGAAAAAGGAGTAGCATATTTCTTCAAACCACCACAGGCTATCCCCTTTCCTAAGGCAGCCTCTAAAAGTTGGGCAGGAGTTTGTCGTGACTAGTGAAAGAAAAGCATGTGGATTTATCACAACATCTGGGACTACATCTGGGACTATTCCCTGTATTGTGAAAGGAAAATTCTCTTGAGACTCCAAAAAACCTAGAACACCCTTTTGCCCATGCATACTTGAGAACTTGTCTCCGAGAGTTGGGGATCGAATCTGCATTGAGAAATCTAAAAAATCAACCTACATTGATGGCCAGTCATAACTTTTTTTAGGAGCACCTATTAAATCAGAATGCAAACCAAATCATTCAATCCCAAACCACTCTTACCACATAAAAATATATATTTTTTAAAGCTATGTAATTTTGATTTTCTATCACTGTATTACATGTCATCTTCTACATACACATTTGTTGTACAAATCACAAAAGTTTACATGCATCTACAGAAGCGTGTGTATGTGTGCATATTGTAAATACAAGTGACACAGTGGCAGACTTTACCTGTCTGAGAGATACTACTGCAAAATTCTTGCCATCATCATTAGAAGATAAGACCACTTTTTGAACCAAGCCCCCGTTCAGTGTGTTTCAGTTTTTAATACTGTGGTCAGCAGATTCTGTACATTTCCCTATGACAATGTCACCACTCTGAAGGTTGGCACCAACGTAAGGGAAACCATCATCGTCAAGGCAGTCAACTTGTCCAATTTTACTCGGTACCTTGCTGAAGTTCACCAAGTCATAAGCCTTCCGCCTCTTGTCCTGTGTCTCCTTGTTATCAACCTCTGCCTTGTAGCTTCTGATATGCTCAGACCGAAACATACCACGCTCCATTGAGGCTCGGTTCATCACCAAGGAATCCTCTCGGTTCATCTCTTTTGATTTCAACCTACAGGAGAAAATGTTTACTGCAGAAGTTAGGAAAGTAAAGAATCAACCCAGATAAAGCAAAGCAAACTTACAATGCACAATTGCACATCACAAGAAAACCCATATCAGGAATGCCAAAGAATGAGCAACAAGGAATATATGAAATTTCAGGCCTTAAAAGTATTATAAGGTTTTCAAGTTTGCTCCCAAGGAGATCCTCAATGTAAAGCAGCACAAATAGAGGCAATTAATATTATAAGAAACTAGGCTCGAATACTTGAATTTGACCAATTAGACAATGGAAACATGTTTCAATTTTCATTAGATTAAAAACCAGTAGCAGAGCAAGTCTGCAACCAGATAATGCAAATTCAAGAAAAACAAAACAAAACAAAAATCTATCAACCTTTGTGTGTTCAAAAAGGCTCTTAATTGGGGATTAGTACCAGGTCTTACAATCTAGTACTCATGGAACTCATGGATTATTATATATCCCAGATAGATGGCAGCGAGGAGATTTTATTTAATAACATTTTGGTCACAGTGGTATTATTACCACTCCACCCATCTCTTAGGTTGATAACATCTAATACAATACATAATAATACAGAGTAATTAACTTAACGTAGCTAATATTCATTGCCACTAACAGTTTATTAATTAATTTTGCAATAGCTTAAGGTCCTAGATGCAGGCATTCATATTTTGAACAATAGCAGCCTTATATTCCTTAGTTGAGATTCAGAAAAACAGAAGAAGCTTCCTACATAACAAAGAACAACTTAATAATAAATTTTGTTAACATACACTGCCAAGGCAAGACATTCACCGTTAGGGTAGACGTTCAACATTTGTAGGTCTCATGCATTTAGTTTATAATTAGATTGTACAATATATTAAAGAGAAATGAAAAAACAATTAAGCAATATACATTACTTGCACAAGCTACATAACAGTTAGTTTGCTTATACACATTTTGAACCGATAGTAACTGTTCATTCAAATAAACTTTTTACAACCTGGTTCATTCTGTTAGCCTCAACTATAGCAGAGAAAGGCATGAAAAACATTTCATTAATGAAATAATATAACATTTGAAAGGCTGTTTGGGATGAAATAGAGGGAACCTGATGCGGTAACTCTTTCCTGCGTCATTTATCTCTTAGCTCCACAACAAATGAGAGAGAATCTTCACACACTACAACCCAATCACCATTTATGAAAATTTTATGCTTTCCTTACAATGAAAAAGAAGCATCATCTACCAGTTTCTCCATCCCACAATCAAACAATTGATCAACTATAGGTTCCAATATGTTTGTACTAACAAGTCCAGTGACAGCCAGATTTTTCACCTTTTGGGGTAGGGAGAAAGCGAACTCTACCCCAGTGAGATGGGTGTCCGTAACAAGAAAATCAAATCATAACGATTGATTGCCATCCTGCCGTACATCTCAACTACCAATAACAATCAATAAGATTCAATATCGTGCAAACCAATCTGCATTTACTACAGTATGCATCATTTCATGTTTTAAATGTAAAGTGCAAACATGTTTAATGACAAATTCATGAAAGGACTACAAATGACTAGTTCAATAATTGAGAGACCAAACACAATCCATCTTTTGATGATGGGATAGCTAAATGTAAGTGAAAATGTAAGAACCAATCAAAAGTTGACGTGAATATAATGAGTGTGGAATTGGTATTGGAGGAGGAAGAGTTGCAATGTAAGGGTTAAACAATAAAATGCTACTAGCTTTGAGCATGGTCCTCCTGACCGTAAAGTAGATCCGTAAGCTACTAGCTTTGAGGCAATCAAAGGAAGTTCACCTATTACACCTATCAGTTCACTTTATCGGTGCAGACAACAGTAAGTTATGCACAGAACTTTTAGGCAGCATTCTAGCTTCACTTATAACATCTTATACCAGAGGAGCTAAAACCAAAACACATAGATATATAGGCCAACATATCTTCGAAAGAAAGATCAAACTTGTTTCATCTATCATACTTGTTTAAATGGAAGATGAAACAAATTTACTTTACTCCCCTGTGCACAGCATTGCTAACTGTCATTCCTGACTTGCAGTTAGATATTTCTTAAAGCCGTTTGTGTTCTTTCTTCTTTTAAACCCAGAAAACTCCTCACCTCTAAAAACTACAAAATTTCACTATCAATCAATTTTATAATATCAAGCATTAGTAACCATGATTCATTTTACACGACTACCTACCAGAAAAACATCAACATTTAAGATTTTTTGCATAGGGACAAAACACATAGGAAATAAAATCGAATAAGATTAGCAAAACTTACGGGTATCTGGCATCCCCAACCTTCCCTGTCTAGCTCTCCTCAAATCAACCATCATTTGCAATGGATTTGCTCGCCCAAGATTTGCCACTACACCAGAAATCCTTTCCATTCGCTTATAAGGATGTGACCGTGCTCCAGCCTCCTGTTGAGCCATTGGTTACTATGGAAGCATCCAGATATCTTCATCTTTGAACAATATTTCTTCTAGTCTAATACTCTAATAATCAATCTGTTCCTCTTCATCTCTGACTCCAACCCTGATTACTTGAAACCCAAAGTCACTTCATAAAGATTTGCTCTTGCATCTGTGACCATGGCATCAATTTCACAACTATATACAACTACCAATAAATAATTCCAAGTTATGTTCAACATTTGTTGGGCACAAAACAAAAGAGAACAACTAATAAACTTGGAAATGGCAGGATGATAACAAACTTAAAAAAGGTCAATAAAACCACTCGTTGTATTATATAGGATAACAAAGTCCAAAGAAAGGAATATACAGCAAATAATTGTGATACAATGAACATTGAATAGAAGCACATTAAATATACAGAAAAAATCTTGTCCATGAACTCTTCAGTTATTTCATGATTTACCGTATGTGCATTCATTGTTCACATAAAAGACATAGAAAGGTTTGAATGCTGCTGACCTATCTCACAACTTGATCCATATTTATGAACACCAACCATTAATGCTAATTAGCAGCTGAAGGGCAGAAATTTGGGCACTGCATCAAGATCATCTTGAAGTATTTCAACATCCATACAGTACCCTTTTTTCTAAACTATAGACAAGGGATTACTAAACATGAACAAAACAAAAGAATAACTAACCAACCATAAATCTAGGCACGGGAACATGAAGCAAGAGCTAGAAGATAGATTCTTCATTTTTACTTCCTTAAAAAGTTCATTTTCTCAATTGATGACAAAGCAAATTCTTTCAGAATTATATTATAATGAAGTAATTTATCATTATTTATATAAATTAAACATATATGAATGTAATCTTTATTGCCTATAAAACAGGAATTAATAAAGAAGCGATTAATCATTAATTATATATGATTTAACATTTATGAATATGAGATCTTTATTAACAAAATAAAAAAAAACAAAAAAAAAAAGTAGAAGAGGAAATTCATATGAGATGAATTTAGTCACATATACAAATCATAAAATCAACTTTTCATTGAGTAGAAGAGGATCACATGTCTAGAGTAATAAAATTGATGACTGATAGCTAATTGGTACTTGGTAGTAAAAGTAGAACATGCATTGTGCCATTTTTAGTCAGGTTATCCACTATTTTCAAACTATCCATGAAAAGAAAAAGTGTTTATTTCAAGTACCCTAGTGCTCTATTTCTCTTGACTGGCAGCAAACAAGAAATAGAAGTCATACTAATGATAAAAGTTGAAGAATAATTTTGTACTCTACCCTCAAAGTATACCCTTTAAATAAACTTATATAAAAACAGAACTAGACTATCAGAGGTTCTAAAATTGTATATTTTGAAGTAATAAAGTATTAGGCTAAGTTAAAAAGTGTGCAGAACTCACCTATGGGCTATGGCAGCATTCAAAGAAACTTGTTCAATTTTCAATGCCTCTTGATGATATATCTGCATGGCCTCTTACTGTCCAGTCCAGGCAACCATTTCTTGGTATCAAAAAGTTGCTGACACATCTCACAACTTTGATGCATATTTGTTTAAAAATTAACTGCCCAAGGCGAAACAATCAGCACAGTATATATTAGAACATTAAAGATAGAATTAAATACTTGTAGTTTCTTGAATGAGTTACTTGGAAGATGAAAAAGTCCACAACATATATGGTGAATGAACAAAAGTCCAACAATGGTGAATCAAATGTTTAATCTCTTTGGATGTGGTTCCACTTCCTCCTCCAGATGATCATTAGATGCACGACTTCTCCTTATTCCACTTGTTTCCCCAATATGTTCAATTGGCTCTGCATATTTCACTGTCTGCAAATTCTCATTCTCTTTGGGATGTGGTTCCATTTCCTCATCAAATCTACTACCACTTGTGCCAGCCTCATCTCTGTCATCAGTGTCAGATATGGGCCATACCCCACAAGATTTCAATCTGTAATTAGGACTCTCCTCTGAAAGCCGGAACTCAAACGAATAATTCTTGAGCTTTCTTTCAAATAGCGAACTATACGAAGCATAGCAATACCCTAAAAATAGCCTCTGAAGTTCTTTCAAACGCTTCATGGAATACGGTAGTTGACATATGGCAATTCTGTCTGCTGAGAGATACTCCAAAGATATTAAATTCCCCAAGTTCTCTGGCAATATTTCCAATCTTGAGCAATCCGAAAGATCCAGGTGTCGTAAAGATGTCAAATTAAAGATGCCACTTGGAAGTGTCTCAAGATTTTCGCATCCCCCCAAAAACAATTCCTCAAGCCCATTTAGATGTGCAATGGAATGGGGTAGCTCCTTAATTGCAGCTCTTTCCGCAGAGAGATACTCCAAAGATATTAAATTCCCCAAGTTCTCTGGCAATATTTCCAATCTTGAGCAATCCAAAAGATCCAGGTGTCGTAGAGATGTCAAATTACAGATACCACTTGTAAGCGTCTCAAGATTTTCGCACCTCCTCAAAAACAATTTCTTAAGCCCATTCAGATGTCCAATGGAATGGTGTAGCTCCTTAATTGCAGTTCCACTCAAATCCAACCTTGTTATATTATTACCGGAAATCTGTGGAAACTTTGTGAGGTTATTGCAGTTACTGAGATCAAGAGATGTAAGAGATTCAAAATGAATACCACTTGGAAGCGTCTCAAGATTTTCGCACCTCCTCAAAAACAAATCCTTAAGCCCATTCAGATGTGAAATGGAATGGTGTAGCTCCTTAATTGCAGTTCCACTCAAATCCAACCTTGTTATATTATTACCGGAAATCTGTGGAAACTTTGTGAGGTTATTGCAGTTACTGAGATCAAGAGATGTAAGAGATTCAAAATGAATACCACTTGGAAGCGTCTCAAGATTTTCGCATCTCCTCAAAAACAATTCCACAAGCCCATTCAGATGTGAAATGGAATGGTGTAGCTCCTTAATTGCAGTTCCACTCAAATCCAACCTTGTTATATTATTACCGGAAATCTGAGATCCAAACTTTGTG
The DNA here is from genome assembly GCA_030490815.1 of Acer saccharum. Taxonomy (NCBI): domain Eukaryota; kingdom Viridiplantae; phylum Streptophyta; class Magnoliopsida; order Sapindales; family Sapindaceae; genus Acer; species Acer saccharum. The sequence continues at coordinate 49,150,852 of CM059867.1, forward strand.
AGGTTATTGCAGTTACTGAGATCAAGAGATGTAAGAGATTCAAAATGAATATCACTTGGAAAGCTCCTAAGATTATTGCAACCACTCCGATCCAAATAACGAAGATTTTTGAGATGTTGAGCAAGTTGGGGAAAGTCAAGCAGGCTACTGCAGTCTTTGAGAGTTATCGACACAAGCAATGGGGATTTTGAGAGTCCTTGGATCTTAGTGACACGTGTACATCCAGATAGATTAAGCCGCCTTAGGTTTGGGGCAGGCTATGTAACAAAACAAAAGAAAAAAAAAAATCATTACAATAAATAATTAAGATACAATGAATAAAACATTTATTTAAAATGTTAGAATAATACCATACAAAGTTGGGGAAAGTCAAGCAGGCTACTGCAGTCTTTGAGATTTATTGATTCAAGCAATGGGGATTTTGAGAGTCCTTGGATCTCAGTGACACGTGTACATCCAGATAGATTAAGCCACCTTAGTTTTGGGGCTTCCTATGTAACAAAACAAAAAAAAAAAAAAACAAAGTAAAATCATTACAATAAATAATTAAGTATTCATCAGCTATAGAAAAGAATTAAACATATACTTAAAATGTTAAAATAATACCATAGAATGTTTCCAAAGTCGTTTAAGTTCAAGATTTTATTAGACAATTTGGGGAAATAAAAGTTTGACGGTATTAGATTGAGATTTTTTAACAAGTTAGATAAGTTTGGTGGTATTTGATCAAGGCTTTTAAGATTTTTTTAAAAAGTCCATATTGTCTTGCATTATTGGATCTAGTTTTTTAATATTTTTTTTTAAAAGATCATATTGTCTTGTCATATTGGATTTAGACTTTCAAGAGACAGCAAATTGTTTACTAATATTGGATTGAGATCAAGATTTTTAGGATTTCAAGACAAAATGGATTTTACAGACTTTTTAGTGATATGTATAAATAGCTTGAACCCAAAATTGTCTTGCGCTCTCCCTCAATACTTTTCAGACTTTTTATTTGATTTCAGATATTTGGTGGGTGTATTGTCAAACATGCAAAAGACAGTATAAAACTACATTTGAAAGTCGAGTACCAAATAAATGATAAAATGCCTCTATGAGTTAAAAATAGTTTTATGCTAGATTTCCATGATCCCACCACCACCACTAGTATTTAAAATCTTTAGGACCACTAGTAAAAATTGATCAAATGCTTTATCTACATCTATAAAAGATGAATTTGACAAAAAGTAAAGATAAAGAGGAAGTTTATATATATATATATATATATATTTGAACAAACTGGAAATTCTATTATTTTCCCCCATCTATCATGGAATAGACAAAAGTACATGGACTCAAATCCATCAGCACTGACACAGGCGTCATTTGAATGCAGAGGCAGAGGCTCGCCAATCTTCTTTCCTAAATACACCATCAATCTTTTTAAAAATCTTTCTATTATCAAATTATTTCTCTTCGCTTTTTATCTACAATGCCCTACCTATCTATTAAATCATTCTCGGTTACTTTGAAGTGTTGGGGCTGCTGCCCCAAGCATTGCAGATTCCATATTTTGAAGTAACTCCTCTCCTGATTCTTCACCTAACGTGTTGTGTCAAATAGATATCAATTTTTGTTGTTTAGTGACTGCCCTCAACAAGATTATAGAGCACTGGAACTTTGGGAGAAAATTGAATACTACAATCGACTCTTGAAAGTTGATATTTTCAAAAGTCCAAAAAATCTTGAAATAAAATCTAGATAATCCTAATAGTTTATAAATAAAATCCAAAGACTCTTTCAGAATCTTAAAAGTTTAGTCCATATAATCCTAATAATCCTAAAAGTATAATCATAATAATCCTAATAGTCTTACAAATCCATAAAATCCTTGCAACCCAAAATTGTCTATTAAGATTGCTCCTACCACTTAAATCAAGTTCTACAAGGTATTTCATATGTTGAGCAAGTTGGGGAAAGTCAAGCAAGCTACTGCAGTTTTCAAGATCTATCTTCTCAAGCAATAAGGATTTTGAGAGGTCTGGGATCTTAGTGACACGTCTACATCCCGATAGTTTAAGCCACCTTAGTTTTGGGACATGCTACGTAACAAAACCAAAAAAATATAAAATAATTACAAAAAATAATTAAGATACAAAAAATAAAACATTTACTTAAAATGTTAGAATAATACCATACGGTCTTCCCAAAGCCTTTCAAGATTGCTACCACGTAGATCAAGTTCAACAAGGTTATTTGGATTAAAATTTGATGGAAGTGCTTGTAAAGGATATCCATGCCAAATGAGACACCTTAGCTTGTTAGAAAGAACACTTGGACCTTCCGAAAAATTCACTTTAGAATAAATAGAGCAAGTAGAATCGTGGAGTTTGAGTAATCTACCATTGAATTTAGAATAAGCAGGGTAAGTAGAATGTAACAATTTGCGTGATCTACCATTGACTTTAGAATAAGCAGGGTAAGTAGAATGTAACAATTTGCGTGATCTTCCATTTTTTTTTGAAGCAGCAATGAATGTGCGTGATCTGCCATTGAATTTAGAATAAGTAGAATCGTAGAATTTGAGTAATCTAAGATTGTACATTTTCTTGAAGGCTTGTGGGCTCAAATGTATATCCTTATTTATCTCAAACATATCTAGGAATATCCCTTGTACTTCAGGTTTTCCCTAACAGCCAAACCAAAAGGAAAGTATAAGTTATTTCATAAAAATGAAAGTATTAGTTATAGCAAAAGCAAAGTATAAGTTAGAAACTCACATCATCATTTTCTAGTGTGCAAAGAACATCCTCTTGTCTCCACAACCTGCTACGTTTGCCTATCTTGTTTGGAGATTCTTTATTAACAATATCCCTACCCATTTCTTCAAGCAAATCATGCATTTCTATCGTATGATAGGATGAAATTGTTATTAGTGACTTGTCAATGAGAACACTCAGTGAGTAGTGACAGTCATCTAATATTTTTGCAACATAGTTTTTTTTTCTCCCTTTTAAAAAACATGCAATATCAAGAAATATATCCTTCTCTATATCCAACAGTCCATCGTAACTAATTTTTAACACATCAAAAATTTCACGGCTCAAATTTGTTGGTTCAAATTTGTTTACCACACTTTCCCACTCTTCTTTGCTCTTTTTGTATAATGACGAACCCAACACTTTAAGAGCTAACGGATTGCCATTTGTAAAATTTAGCAACCGGTTTACCATCAGATCTTCCCTGTGACAGTTTTCGTGAAAAGCATAATTGCAAAAGAGTTGAAGAGCTTCATGACGGTTAAATCCCTTAACCTCATATATGCTATCATCATCTACACGACAATTCCGAAGTACTTGTTTATCTCTAGAGGTTATTATGATTCTACTTCCGTGGCCCAATCCATCAACACCTTTGACTAAAGTTTCCATTTGTAAAGAATCATCCACATCGTCAAGAACAATGAAAACCTTCAAACGATTGAGCCTTTCCTTGATTTTTGGAGGAATAGTAAGACTGTATAATTTTATATCTTCATCCTTTAACACTTTAGAAAGGATTTCCTTTTGCACAGAAACCAATCCTCCACAGTTTTCTAATTTTTCCCTGACATTTTGGATAAAACAAAAACCTTTAAACCGATTTGAATTTTGATTAAAAATGGCATCAGCAAGAGTTGTTTTACCGATACCACCCATGCCCCAAATCCCGATAATTCGAACATCTGTCGTAACATGAAGACGTAATAATGATATAATCTCCTTAATTCGGGGTTCAAGTCCAATTAGTTTTCCAAAATCAGGCGGTATATATGTACTCATCAATTTCTTCCAAATATCATGGACAATTTCGTTAACAAGTTCGGCGTCAGTTCTGCCATATGAAAATACCAAACAGTAGTAAGCAGAAATAACCATAATAGAAGAATTCTTTGTTTTTTTTTTATCGACAGACACAACAGATGAATTCTAAACTAACTAGAAAGTTGAAATATAAGGACTCCCAAAGAATTTTAGTTAATGCTAAATATATGATCATATAAAAATTGTGTAGAGGTAATCTAAAAAACAGAGTTATACTCACATTGGTGGATCATATATGATTTATCACAAGTAGTAGTTAGAAAGAGGGCGGTTGCACAAGTATATTAAATTGACAAAATTATATTTAAAAACAATTGGTCTCTATTTTGAAAAGGAAAAATGAAATAACATTAAAATTTTGAAAAATGAATCTAGATCTATTCCCTAAAAAATATGAGACGAGGAGAGGACTCTAGAGTTTACTTATTTTCAAAAAAAAAAAAATAGGACTTATAATTTTATAAATATTGTATAAAGTAAAATAAAGTAATAGTTAAACTTAAATATACCTCCCATTGGAGGAATGCCATCCAGATAATTTGGAAGCTTTAGTTAAAGCCTTTCTCCATGTTTGCACCTCGTCTTGATCCTCTTCTTGAACCTTTTCTTGTAATTCTTTTTCATGCTTGACAAAAGAATCCGTGAAACTTCCGGTCTGATTACGTACATCGGATGGATCAACCCGGTAGAAAACAGGTAAGACAATTTGGTCCGTGCACTTCAAAATCTCTACGAGTTCACGTAAGCACCATTTGGAAGTAGCATAATCTTTTGAGAAAATGACTACTGAAATCTTTGATTCATTAATTGCTCTCATAAGAGCCGGAGAGATTTCATCCCCTCTTTCGAGTTGGTCATCAATAAAGGTTTCAATTTGATTTCGACGCAAAGCTTCATAAAGATGACTAGTGAAACAATCGCGGGTGTCTTCACCTCTGAAACTGAGGAAGACATCATATGTGGTGTTGAAAGAAGAAGGAGATGATTGTAAATTGCCCATAGAGAAGAAATGAAAGACTTAATTTGAGCAGCAAAAATTGCAGGGCACAATACAAGAGATTGATAATTAAATAACACCGGAATTCTGGAGAATCCGATTTGTGTAGTGAGAGAGAGAAGAGAGAGAAGAGAGAAAAAGTAGTGTTTCGGTATTTGGCATGAGAATAAGATTAAGGGGAGAGAGAGAAGAGAGAAAAAGTAGTGTTTCAGACAAGCAATATCAGATGGGATCTTTGGAAAGAGTGACATGGGCTCGTATTGTGTGTGATGTTACCATATAGATTTGGGTCTAAAATTTGGGTCACTTTTTTGGATCCTCTAGCATTATTGTTTTTTTTTTTTTTTTGGTAAGAGAAACATCACTCTTTCCTATGTGGGTAAAACATATTAAATTCTACTAATCCAATTGATTTTGAATCTCTCTCTTTTGTCATATCACTCTTACCGATGCTAGTAAAACATATTAAAATTTGGGTTCAAAATTTGGATCACTTTTTTGGATCCTCTAACATTATTGTTTTTTTTTTGGTAAGAGAAACATCACTCTTTCCTATGTGGGTAAAACATATTAAATTCTACGAATCCAATTGATTTTGAATCTCTCTCTTTTGTCATATCACTCTTACCGATGCTAGTAAAACATATTAAAATTCATCACTCTTTCCAATGTCGGTAAAACATATTAATAAATAATATTGTTGATTTTGAATCTCTCTCTTTTATCATATCACTCTTTCCGATGCTTGAAAACATATTAAAATTCATCACTCTTTCCAATGCCGGTAAAACATATTAATAAATAATATTGTTGATTTTGAATCTCTCTCTTTTGTCATATCACTCTTTCCGATGCTAGTAAAACATATTAAAATTCATCACTCTTTCCAATGCCGGTAAAACATATTAATAAATAATATTGTTGATTTTGAATCTCTCTCTTTTGTCATATCACTCTTTCCGATGCTAGCAAAACATATTAAAATTCATCACTATCAAAGAGCTGTGGGCGACCGCCCTCGGTACACGTCATCTGTACTTTACATATCAAATTTTGATCTATTAGTAAGTTTTCATTTTATTTACGATGTAAACCATCAGTCAACTTACCAAATTGCCCTTTCTACTTTATTTTTACCAAGTCATTTAATGTTTTTACCAATTACTAGGTATTGGGGCATATACAAGACATATGTTTAAATTAGTATTTGAGTTTCATATTTGCAAATATACATATCCTTGAAAAATAAGAGATGTTAATATAACACGATATAGTTTTAATTCATATAAATGTTATTACATTGATATAACACCCTGAGGAAGTCTTAAATTCATGGGTTTGACAAGAAGCTCTTCTACACTTGCCTCAAAAGAGATTCTTCTCACGATGATCTAACAATGGTAATCTATAAATAATTGTTTGCAACTTTTATTGAACATCTCAACAATTTAAATTCAACAACTAAATTATATTTTTTTACATCCAAAAGTATTTTTCGACTAAATTGCATAAATTGTGATGAAATGATTATTTAAATCTTTAATAACTAATATCCATATCTTCCTAATCAGATGAATCCACCGCTTGCAGTCAAATCCATTTTATTTTATTTTTTCACTTTACAAATTTCCCCTGTATATATATTTATATTTAAGTCATCAAGTTGCATGTCAAATTAAATTTATACCCCTATAATATTTCTTATTCCTTTTCAAGTCATTAAATATAAAATTATATTTTCATCCCCTATCTCATTTTACAATATAAAATAATCATCAATCCAAATACCTATTAATTTGGGTCTAGTCCATATCATTATGTGTCACTATTACTAAGACATTTCTATTAAGTAATTCTACAAACTCAAATAAATTCCATCTAAATTTATAATAATTGGGGTAAACTATTTAACAATGATTTAACCTGTTGACGGTGAAATTTGGATTATCACGTGACCAACAATTATATCAAAGTGAATAGTAAATAAGAAAGATAACAATACATGCAAGAGACAGGTTTTACGTGGAAAAACCTTTGAATGGGAAAAAATCACGGCGCCCCAGAGGGCAGAAAGATAATACTCTGATTTGCTATTTGATTACACACTCAAATCTCTCAAATAATTGCTTTTCTCTCTCTAGGTTTTCGAACCCATCCCTTGTGGGATAGGTGGTTCTATACTACTTCTATTTATACACAATAATTAGGGTGTTGGTGGTAGGATTTCTTCTTTGATTTGTGTTAGGAATCCCACGTCGTAATGGATTAGGATTTACTTCCTATTCTGACTTCTTCGGGTTGAATTTGTCTTTCCTTCTCTTTTTATGATTTCTCGTCGTGTGGGGTCTTCTGGAAGTGTGGGTGTTTATTCTTGTGCATTTACCGAGTCAGTTTATGCCCAGTAAGCTGATGCGGCAAGTACCTTCACTCCTGGGTACTGTTCTATTGGCGACCACGTTTTTATCCCTGGCGAGCATGTACCTAGGTTTGGTGAACACGCCTATGACTTATTGACCTAGGACTTATTGGTGCGTTGACTGGTCCGCGTTTCCCCTTTGACTTGGTCAACAAGTGACGTGTCAGCCTTTTCCTTCGCATTTATTGACTTCTTTGATGACATGTCTGCTTGACGAATTTACACATACAACAATACCCCCATAAATACTTCAAGCCGAGCATATAATTTGGTCTTCCAGTTTGTTTGTCTCTACGAGTAGTATTTATACCTGCACTTAACCTTTGATTCATTTCGTACACAATTTTCTCCTCCTCTCTCTCCCTTTTTTTTTATATTATTTTTTTTATATCCACGTGTTGTATTTGATGATTGATTCTTTCGGTGCAAGCCTTCATTTCTGGCCACAAGATTTCTAACGCTTCTACTTGCTCTGACACCGTGAGATGACGTCTTTGACTGTTGGGTGCACCCTGAGGCGCCACATGTCCGTTATTTGGTGGGTGACATTGCGACTGCCCACTGTAACCGTCGTTCACCTTAAAAACACCCCCCTTTTTATTTTCAAAATTTAAGAACTCCCTCTTTTTATGTCAAAACTCTTCTTCTTCCCCTCAACCTTTTCATTTTCTTAGAACAGAATCCCTTCGTTGCTTGCTTGCTTTTATTTTGCTTTCTTCTCCGCTTGAAAAATCTGTAGTAGTGTCCTCTCTGTCTCCGATTGTCAGATAGTCTGACGAACTTAGCTGTGCTTACTCGTTGGCACGCCCAAATCCTTTGTGCATCTTCCACTTCTAGGGTTTTTCTTTTTCCGGTGAGTTCTCATGGATCCCTCATTGTGTTCTTCTCTTTTTAATCAAATGATGCAGGCTTTAGAGCTTGGTGATAAATGTACTGCGGATAAAATTGAATCTTTGATCCGTAATTTTCACCCGGATTCCCCGACCCCAATCTCTGTTTACATTCCTTCTACTGAGGAAAACTTTGTTCCTGACGTTTCTTCTCCCTCATCTTTTGATATTGATTCTTCGGTAATGACGAGGTCTTCAAAGCCTGGTGGCAATAAACGAAGGACTCCTAGGGCTCCCCGAGAGTCTTTATTAGATGCTCAGACGATTGTTGACTCAGATGTTGATGACCACCAACAGGATAGATTGCATTTTTCGTTTGATTGCCCGAGTTCCTTCGATTGTGAAGTAAACGTGGTTGGCGAGGAGGAGCTTCGCAAGTATAAAAGTCGCTTCGAGATTCCAGATACAGTGACTTTGATGCTACCCCCATGATCGAGCGGAATCCTCCACAAAATGCAGTCGATATCTATGGCGCAATGCTCAACTGTGGGGTAACACTTCCTCTTCAGCCTTTTATCGCCAGATTTCTTGCGGAGGCCCAGATTGCGCCTGCCCAACTCGCCCCTAATAGTTATAGGATTTTGATGTGCTTATGCTTGATGTGGAAGCTCAAAGGCTATGGCCCCCTACTCTTCGTGAGATTCGCCATTTCTACACTTTGAGGCAATCGGGCAATAGTGGCACGTATTTCCTTCTCTCTTCAGTCGTGGATGACTGGATTCCCGAGGGTGCGGTGAACCTTGGGCAGGTGGAGGTTTCCAGTGATGAGAAGAAGAAAGGCTTCATTTGGGGTTTCCCTACCTCAAACAAGAGATGGAAGAATAGTTGGTTCTTCGTTAGTGGTGCGTGGGGCAGAGATGTGCCCACCAACGCTCGCCGTAACCTTTTAGCGGGGAGAGTTCCTAGACATTTCACCTCTTCCGACTCCTAGTCAAAGACAGTCCCTATTCTGTTGGATGACGAGATCTCTCATATTGCCGCGGCGGTTGTCCTCCCCTTAGCTGAGAGAGATTGATCATTTCTCTTGGATGAAAAGAAGATGATTGCTCAGCGGATTTTTTCGCGCTTACCCGCTAGGCTTCATCGCCGTAAGTTACACTTGCTTTTCTTTGACATTACTGTTTTGTTTATTCTGTTAGTAACATCTGGTTGTCCTTTGCAGTGTGTGACTTTGACACGGTTTGTGATTTGCAAGCCCGGGCGATAAAAAATTCGGAGGCCGCTAGCAAAAGGCATGCTGCTGGTTTAGCTAAGGAAGGGATCGCCAGTCCAGATGGGGGTGATCCTTCGAATGGCGAAGATGTTGGTGACGATCTTAGGGGAGGTGTCGAAACAGGTCAACCCCCTATGCATCAAGAAGTTGCTGCGAGTACCCCTGGTCGTAAGGGCAAATAGAAGGTGGGTGCTTCAAGGGTAAGCAATGACATTCCTGTTTTTGATGCAAATGTCCCTAAGACTCCCCCCGATCCTGCATGTGACTTGAATCCTAAAACCAGCAGGGGAAAGCGCCCGGTTGAGAGTACCCCTGATCACACTGCTCGACCCCCTAAACAGGTGTCACGGGTCGTGCAGTATGTGGTTTCTTCAGATGAGGAGGGTGCTGGTGAACCTGTACCCGCCGAGGCTGCTATGGCTCAAAAAGCTACACATGAGGCTCCTATTGAGGGAGTAACTGCGGTGGCGTCTCCGCTTTCTGAGGAGGCTAGTGAATCAAATGTTCTTGCTTCCGGCCCCCCCAAAGACCAGCTTCTCCTCCAACGGCTGTAGGTGAGTCGAATATTTCTTCCGCTGATCAGCCAAGGCTAGCTAGTCGGCTGGGGTCAGCTGGTCAGCCTGGGCCTTCAAAACAACCGGGGGCGTCTACGTCTGTGCCTGCCTCAAGTTCAGGTGTTGCCCATGAGGTTCCTCCTGTGGGTTCAACTGAGGCTGGTGAAGGATCCGGTTATGTCTCCCTTTCGGACTTCTCAACTGCGGAAATTTGCTCCCACTTGATTCATCACAACGTCTATATTGGTGAAGGTTGGGAGCATGTTAAGGATAAGTCATGCAATAGGAAGATGGAATTCTTCTTCAACTGTCATTCTTTGGTAGGTCTTTTTACAGTACATTTGTTGCATCTTTTCTTATGCACACTTCCTGATTTGTATGTCTTCTTTTCAGATGATGTCTGAGTTGGCAGACAACTACAAGTGCGGGAACATAATTTCCAGGGAACATAATTTCCAGGGAAAATAGACGCCTACGAGAACAAGCCTCTGTCTTGACGGCTGAGAAACTTTCTGTTGAGGAATCTTACACTCAGCAACTTGCCCAGTTGAGGGAGTCAGTTGATGGATTTCTATCTGCTCAATTGGCTGCTGAGGAAAAGTTATCTGCTATTGAGGAGGAAATCTATTCGCTGAAGCAACAGCTGTCTACGAGTCAGGATTCACTCGCAGTGCGCTTTGAAAGTGAGAGGTTGGCTGAAGAGGCCAGAGAGAAGGCTGAACGTGAGTCGCAAGATTCATAAAATCAGTTGTCTTCTAAGGATGTCATCTTCGGGGATTTGAAGGCTGAGTTAGAAGTCTAGGCAGTGGATCGGTTTAAGAGGTCTCATGCCTATAATGCGCTTCTCTTACGTGAATTCGAACGCGGCATGAGGCAATCGAGGAAGTTCTTTGCGATGAAGGATCATTCGAATGAGAAGGCCTTAAATCGCTTTGACAAATCCTTTAAGCGGCATATGGATTCAGCGGTTGATTCTGTCAAGGAGCAAATCAAGCGATGGAAAGCTCATTGTCGCCATACAAGGACTGAGCCTCATCCGATGTACTTGGAGGTCCCTACTAAACGCGCGTTCAATACTTACTACTCTGGTAAGAAGGGTAGTCTGACCAGTTCTGGTGATGAGCCTGACTTAGGCCCTGTCTCCGGTCAGGACTATAGGCCTTTTATACCAGAACAGGATAAGAAGATAGCTTGGCCTTCCGAGGATGAGGTTGAAGATGAGGAAGACAGTGAAGGACCCCCAACGGCCAGTTGAGATGTATATTCTGTTCTTGTATTTACCTGTAGACAATGTTTATATAATTTATAACATTTACCTTTGGTTTATCGCATTTGGTTTTACTAGTATTGGATTTTTGATTTAATTTAATGCTCGTCTGGACGTGCCCAATTATACACCAACTTTTATCGTGTCGCTGAATTGTCTTTTCAGCGAATATTTTTTATCATTCAGCTACCATTGCTGAGTTTCTGGTGTACCTAGTGTTTGTCAAGACGTATCCGACCATACACCAAGTTTCTTCGAGCATACTATTGGGACGTCTCCCGCTTTTGCTCTTTTTTTCTTTTTTTTTTGTTTGCTAGCTCATTCGACCCCAGAGTTTTTCTTAGAACATATCTTCGTACGCTTTCGGTTGGTCGCTTTATATGCATTTTCTAAGGTCATGTTTGACCGATGGTAGCGATCACCAGTCAGTTTCTATAACATGTTACTCAGGCTATGGTGATGTATTCGTCTTTAGCCTGCTTTGACTTGGGATCATCCCGCTCGCCTTTAGTGTTGTTGAGCGTTTTAAATTTGTCTCCTCGCAACGGCGAATAAATCAAATGATTGTTTTATGTGGTGGCGAGCACAACAATAGCTGGTTACTTTGTCAGCTTGCGAGAATGTGAATTTGTAGTAATAAATTACTCTTTATTGAATATTTCCTGCCATCTTTGACAATAAAAAAGAAAAAGAAAGAATGCTAAAAAGGAAAAATGCTTTAAAAAGAAAACATGGTAATAAAACCTAAGGAAAGCCAAGAAGTCAAGGGTAATATATCTTCAAGTACTGCGCATTGCATGGTCGGGGTAGTTCGCCAAAGCCTTTGCTAGCTATGCAATATGCTCCATGACCAGCTATGCCTGTAATATGGTAAGGCCCTTCCCATTTATCTGCGAGTGACCCTGCAGCTTTGTCTTTGGTTCCCGGGGCCACTCTTTTCAGCACTAAATCGCCAAGCGCGAACCTCCTTTCACGCACATGTGAGTTATAATACCTGGCTGCCCTTTGTTGATAGGCGGCGTTCCTTATTTGAGCGCGTTCCCTTCTTTCTTCTAACTCTACCAAACCGTACTTTAGCATATCAATATTGAGTTCTGGTTGGAAGAGTTGTACTCTTGGCGAGGAGAAAGATGTTTCCACGGGGATGACACCTTCAGCTCCGAAAGCCATAGAGTATGGGGTCTCACCTGTTAAGCTTCTTTCTGTTGTTTGATATGCCCATAATATCTGCGGTAACTTTTCTACCTGGCTTCCCTTCTTCGCAGCCAACTTGGCTTTCAGGTTGTGTTTTATGATCTTGTTTACTGCTTCAGTTTGGCCATTTGTTTGTGGATGCGTTGGGGACGCGTAGTAGTTGTTGATCCCGTACTTGTCACACAGCTCTCTGAATTTCTTGCTGTCGAACTGGGTTCCATTGTCGGTGATGATCGTGTTTAGTATCCCAAATCTGTACAGGATATTTTTCTTCACAAAACTGGTAGTATTTGCTTCTGTTATGTGCACCAATGATTCGGCTTCTACCCACTTTGTAAAGTAATCTACAGCTACAATGACATGTTTCGCTCCTCCGGGTGCTGTTGGCATTGGGCCGATCAGGTCAATTCCCCATATGGCGAATGGCCAAGGGGAAGTGATGCTCTACAAGCGTTCAGGTGGTTGGCGAATGTTGTTTGCAATTTTCTGACATGCCTCACACCTTGCTGCTATCCTCTTTGCATCGGCGAACAACGTTGGTTAGTAGAAACCTTGTCTCAACGTTTTGTGGGCTAAACTAATACCCACAGCATGGTTTCCACAATTTCCACTGTGTATGCTCTTTAAGATCCCTTCTGCTTCTTCAAGTCCGATACACCTCTGTAATACTCTTGAATAGCCCCTCTTGTACAGTTCTCCATTGGGACTGAATATCTTGTAGCTCTGTACTTTAGTCGTTTTGCCTCTAATGGATCACTTGGGAGGACGTCATTGACAAGTGAAATTCCCTTAAGCAATATAGTGTAATATATACCTAGGGGGGAGGGGTGAGTAGGTATAGGTCCAAATTCTTCCAATATACAAAAAATATGCGGAATACAACAATTAAAAGCATACTTGATGAATCTTAACAATTGAATTGATTTAATCAACACATGTGAAAATCAATATACAAGTAATGCAATCAATACAAACATATGGAAGATAAAGAAACATAAAAACGAAACTTGACACAAGTATTTTTACGTGGTAAAACCTCAAAGAGGAAACATCCACGGGTTGATACCACAACCACCGGCAAAGCAATCCACTATATGAAAAGGACTTACACACTCAAGATATCAACACATGATATCTGCTCAAGCTATCACCTCCTAATCTACCCTCGGGCTAGTGAACTACCAAGCCTACTTCCTATCCAAGATGTGTCCTACACCTCTAGAAAGTAACTTTCTATCCAAGACGCTCACCTCTCTAGGAAGATTTCTTGCTTGTCTATCCGGATCCTCCCGACCCTAGACAAGTCTCCTTGCTTGACTATCCGAGTCCTCCCGACTCTAATCAAGACTTCTTTGCTCTATCCACAAGCTTCACTCACTTTGCTAGAGACTTCAACCTTATACAAGGCAATGATCTAAATGATGCAAATGATGCAAATCACAATCAAATAAAGTATGATGATCAATCAAACTCTATGAACATGCTTAGAGATAACCTAGGATATGCTTTCAACACACAATCACAAAAAGTACCTAGAAATCAATGCATGTAAAATCAATAAGAACAAGTCAAGAATATTCAATGTATCACACTATAAAACTTGTTCTTAGATTATGAAATTAAACCTAGAACATGTCATGAGGCACATCACATATAGCATTTCTAGAATCAATTTCAAGGAAAAATCAAGTTTAGCAAACTATGTTCAAATGTGAATCACAATGCTAAAACTCAACAAACAATCAATCATAAAATCCTAGCATATGATCTAACATCCTTCTCAACATATTTCATCAATCAAATAGTAAGATTAAAAGAGATGATCAAAGATGAAATGAAAAAGAAAAGGTTGAACATACAAAGTTGAACCACGTACTGAAATCAGTCAACTGGGAAAAATCACGAGGTCAACTGACTCCAAAAATGCTTGGGGTTTGTAGCTCTCGTCGAGACCAATATTTTTGGATTTTGGATCACTCGATTTCGAGTTCGTATGAAAAAGTTATGATTGAAATAAGAAAACTAAAATCATGAAGAATTCTGTAGAAATTTTCTTCAAGTTATGTTTGGAGGGAGAGAAAATCATATTTAAATGATTCAAGGAGGGAACCAAAAACGACCCAATCGAAGGCGGCCACATCACCAATCCCTATGGGGGGCGCGTGGGCCACACGGGACCAGAGGGGTGTTTTGGCTGTGGGTCCCATGGGCTCCACACGGGGTGGCCTATGCATGGCCTTTGGCCATGCTTGCCTCACGCGCGCTCCCTTACGTTCTTCAGCCGTATCTTGGGCATCCAAACTCCGATTTTGAATCCGTTTTTGGATTACAAACCATGACTCCCTCACGCACGACTACGACTACAAAACTTTGAAAAAAGATTGAGAATTCATCTCGGAAAATGACGACGAAGACAACTCAACAAATGAGAATGCAAAGTAGCGTAGCTACATCATTTGGACTCGAAACCTTATGAATGAGTAACCGAAACGACCGAGACTCAATAAGGAATCATATAAGAACATGTTCAAGTCCAAAATACAATTAACACAAACAAATAAATACAAATTCACACAAGTATGCCATATCAAAGAGATAATCATAAAATATGCAATTCTACAATGTTTGTCTATAAGAGACCAATGCATGTGCATACTCAAAAGTGTGTGAATGTGTTATACCAAATGTTTGCACTACGATGCAGGGACACACATGTATGAATTGTGTGTGTATGCGCTTACGCCTTGCAAGAGGAAGAAGTATTTTGATACCTTAGCATCCAAGTAAGCGCATTTCCTCTTGAATACGATATTTGCATGAAAAGTTGCCTTTCTTCTTTGAATTTTCTTTTCACCAAGAATCACCTAAACAACTAACCATTACAAATAAAGAGTGTTTTGCAATGGAATCAAGCCAACACAAATCTAAGATCTTACAACAAGGTATTCTTTGATCGGTGTCATCCAACTGTCTGTCTCGTCGAAGATTGCCCCGACTTCTATTTGCTTGATTATGCTTGGCTGTAATAGGTGGACCATGGGGATGGTTCTGGGCCAGATGTTGATTGTGGCGGACGCCAATTTAGCCAAGGCGTCAGCTTGCTCGTTTTCTTCTCTAGGGACCTGAACGATTTTTTACTCTTTGAATCTTCCTAGCAGCTCTTTTGCTAATTTCAGGTTAGCAATCATGCTTTCGTCTCTCGCCTGGTACTCATCTAGCACTTGATTGACGATGACTTGGGAGTCGCTAAAAATTTCCACCTCATCGGCTCCTAAAGCTGTGCAAACTCTCAATCCTGCTAAAAGTGCTTCATATTCAGCTTGGTTGTTAGTAGCTTTGAAGTCAAAACGCAGGGCACATTCAACTGAATCTCCTTCCGGGGTTAACACCACTACCCCTGCCCTGCTGCCATACGTGTTTGACGATCCGTCGACACAGAGTTGCCATCTGAATTTTTTCTTTGCTTGTTCCACCATCATCCTTGCCACTTCCATGTTTGGTTTGGTGTGGTGAACTCTGCCACAAAGTCTACCACCGCTTGGCCCTTGATTGCTGTCCTTGGGAGATATTCTATATCAAACTCACTCAGTTCGATCGCCCACTTCGTTAGTCTGTCAGATACTTCAGGTTTCTGTAAGATCAGTTTTAATGGGCAGTTAGTGTATACTCCAATTTTATGAGCCTGGAAGTACGGCCTTAACTTCCTCGCCGCTGTCATTAGGGCGAGTGCCATCTTCTCGGCTGGCGAGTATCTTGTCTCAGCTGGTAGCAGTGCTTTGCTTGTATAGTACACCGGTTTTTGGACTCCCTCTTCCTATCTCACTAATACAGAACTTGTAGCTGCTTCGGAGACAGATAGGTACATGTATAACGTTTCTCTGTCTATCGGTTTTGATAGCAGTGGTGCTTGCCCGAGGTATTCTTTTAAGGCTTGAAAGGCCTTTTCACAGTCTTCACTCCACTCGACTCATTTACCTTTTTTGAGATCTTTAAATAATGGTAAACACCGGTCTGTCGATTTTGCTATGAACCTATTCAATGATGTCAAGCACCCTGTGAGCTTTTGGACGTCCTTCAGGGTCTTTTGGGAGACCATTCTAGCCAGTGCTTGGATCTTGTCAGGGTTTGCCTCTATTCCTCTCTGATGCACCTAGTATCCGAGGAATTTACCAGACGGCACACTGAATACACATTTTGTAGGGTTTAGCTTCATTCCATACCTAGTCAATACGTCGAAAGTCTCTCTCTGGTCATCTACATGCTTGTCAGCTGTGATGCTTTTTGTCAGCATATCATTGACATATACGTCCATGTTCCTCCCTATTTGTCTGGTGAACATCCTGTTGACTAGGCACTGATAAGTTGCTCCAGCGTTTTTCAAGCCGAATGACATGATTGTATAGCAGTATAACCCTTGATCCGTTTAGTGTGTGTTAGAAACAGAGTTTTATATATGATTGTTATCAGATATTGTAAAGACTCTCTATTGAAGAAATAACAAACTCTCTCCTCTCTTGAATCTCTATTAATGGAGCTCACTCTTGTTTTTGATTTACAGAGTTAAATCTTCTCTATGAACTTTTGTCAAACACCTTAGAGTGTTATATTCGAAGATTTGCCAAAACAAACCTTAAAACACAAAACAAGAAAAACAAAAGTGAACATAAATGAAACAACACAAACAGCAATAGGTATTCAAATTACAGAAAATGAAATAAACTTTAGCAATAGATTTGAAATGAATATGAAAGATAATCATAGACTAAACTAGAACGATAATCTAATGTCACAAAAACAACAAAGATGAAGAAATTACTGTAAACATAAAAACAAAAGTAGAGAAAAGAGAGACCTTGAAGAAGATAGAGAAAACCACAACGAACGGAGTTTGAACGCTGACGCTGGATCTTCTAAGCTTTGGAAGAAGACGATGAAGAAATGTGAGCTTCCATTGAGAAACAAAATCTGAGATAGAGAGTGAGAGGAATTTTAAAACAAATTAAATATTAGAGAAACAAAATCATAGTCATAGTGTGCACCAGAGTCACGATGACGTTGTTCGAAGAAGATAGAGAAAACCACAACGAAATCATACTGCCGACAAACATTAATTGGAGGAAATTACTGTTTACTCAACAAGTACCACGACCTTTGTACCAAACCATCCAATGACGTTTTTAATCAATCAAATTTGTTCAACAACAACTATATATACGTGTTTCAAAAAAAAAAAAAAAAAAAAAAAAACAACAACAACTATACTTCGTTGTTTGTCTAAAGCTGACCTCATAAGTCATAAATAATATAAAATAAAATTGTGTAATGCGGGCTGCAGGTTGGTTTTGACCCGCCTGTATTACAAACCGATCGAACCGTGGTCCCCAATCTCAAAGTGAAACTAGACACAACACTAACAAGTCTTAAAAACAATTTTTATTTTTTTTTAAAATTTTTTTTTATATACAGAATTGTTTGACCATTTTGTCAAACAACACTAACCATGCTCTAATTTGTTTGACCACCTATGGATCATGCAAAGGTGAAAAGGTAATATATATGGACAATTTCCACCTATGGATCATGCAAAGGTGCTAATTTGTTTGACCACCTTTGCATTTATAAATAATTCAGGAAAAATGGATGTGAGTGTTAGGATCTGCATGGTATCTTCTATATATGAAATCATTTTTAAATAGTTTGTTTCAATTCTTTGCTTCCTAGACTCTTTTTGCTTGTGTTTTCTGCTTTCAATAAAAAAAAAAAAAATCAGGGTTATTTGTTCTTCATCATTCAAACAGAAACTCAATTTGAGGTGGACAGAGGATACTTAAAAAAAGTATGGAGTCTATTTTGAAAGCTAGAAACCTTTGTTTACACTCAATAAAGTATTCATTAGGCCATTGTCACATCGTTTTTCCTAAGCCTTCTCTAATCCATAAAATTTCCGGACTGTCCTTTTTTAATGGGTGGAGGGAAGAGTGGATTGAATGGGAGGAATGATTGGATTTCTAGTTAGCCTATTTTTAGGTCATGTTAACCAACCTATAACTGATTCTACGAATTATTAGGATTGACTGTTTCCCTTTTTTGTTTGTACACAACTAGGGCTATTACGGCTATATATACTAGGGGAATGTACATGGATAAAATATGTTTTTTGATTTCTGAAATTTCAGTTAACTTTGACAGCAAAATGGATATGGGATTGACTTTAAAAAGTTTTCTTGTGATTCTTGTGATGACATCTATTTGTAAGGTAACAATGGGGATAGACCTTCATCTTACGAGCAAGCACACGATCGTTATCAAGAACAGTTTCAAGTTGAATGCGAAATCCTTGTACATTCATTGTCGTTCCAAGGACAATAATATTGGCCAACATTGGCTCGCCGTAGGCCAGACAATAGCATGGTCGTTCCACCGACATGAACTTAGTAAAAGTAAAACCGTTTTTCATTGCTATGCTCAATGGGGAAACAAGATTAAACGTTTCAATGCATATGAGTTTGATAGTACAACTAAGCACCGTCGTTATGATGAAGGAAGAGTTACTTGGTTTCTCGGAGAAAATGGTCTTCGTGCAGTCGAAACTGTTCCAAAGGATAACAAAGAATGGGAACTTACAAAACTTAATTGGGATTAATATGTTATTGATGAAATGTGTTTGGCTAAATTACTATTGCTATAGGTTATCAAAAACAGATATTTTCTTTAGTTAATTGTTATAATATTTTGGGATTGGGGATAGGGTATGACTCGAACTCTCAATTTCTTGAATGTTGATGTAAGGGTCTTACTACCAAGTCAAACTCATCTTGTTAGAAGCCAGCTTTGAATGGGAGGGTAATTTGTGGCCTGCCTTTTTTCGTTTTGTTTGGTTGGCTGGTGCTTCTCTCTGTTTCTGTTTTTTTCCTGGCTGGGGAGCCCCCTGCTTTTCTGCTGGTTCTTTTTGTTTTTCTCTGTTCTGTTGGCTGGTGGTGCCGTTTAATAGCAGAAGATAGTTGACACTTGACATATGCTGTTCACGCGCACCTCGTAAGATCCAATGACAATTTTATTTAGTTTATAACATTCATTTTATTTTTCTGTCCAATGACAATTTTTATCAATCAAATTTGTTCAATGACAAAAATCTAAAATAAATATGTGTCAGGCGGGCTGCTGGTCAGGTTATACCTGCTCGTTTTGCAAACCGAACAAGTCAGTTTGACCGTAACTCTTTTATTAAAGAAACCTAATTCTAGTTCGATTTCAGTTTCATCCATATACTCTTTTTTGTGAGTTCGAGTCCCCTCTTTCTCCAAAAAAAAAAAACCCCTCACAAGTCATATCTACATACGTGGTTGTGAGTTTGAGTCCTACTCATCCCAAAATAAAAATAAAAACCATAAATTATTATAATATTTCAAAAAAAAAAAAAAAATTCAGTTTCATTCCCGACCACACACTGCTACATTTTCCTTTGTTTTATTCAAAAATCAAATCTTCATTAAATAAGCAATCAAATTACTTTTATTTTTAAAAAAAAAAAAAAAAAAAAAAAAAACTTAAATTTACCCACAATTGTTTTTAAAAAAAATTAGACTGTCCTAAAGGAAAAAAAAAACATCACAAGTACCCACAAATTACTGCTAAATATTAACGACACATCATTAAAAAAAAAATTCCAAAATCCAGAACCAATTAATATCTAATAAAAAAAAAAAAAAAACCCCTTAAATTCATTTTAGAACCCATCTTTATCTATATATGTAATGTACAGCTCATGCACCTAAAAATATAAATTTTTCCGTAATCTATATTATTATATAGCTCTATAGGTATAAAGACATGTCCATGTCTCCATGACCAGACATTACTGCAATTTATTTTCTTACTTTATTCTTACACAAATCCAAAATCTTTTTTGCTAGTTACTGTATATATTCCAATACGTAGAAATATGGGGTTCCGTGGGCTAGCAAGACTATCGGTCTATCACCAATTTAATAATTTGAGTTTAAATAACACCTATTATGGTGAACGGACAAAATTTGATTTTTTCTTTTTCTTTTTTAATTTATAGTTTTCCAAATTTTTTTTTTTTTAAATTTTTGTTTTTCATCTTCTTCGTTGGACCTCCATTGGAGGTTGAAATCAAGCTCCATTGGAGGTCTGTTCGTTTGACCTCTAATGTTGGAGGTCGATTTCATACTGGATCTTAAAAACATTATATTCTTGAATGCTATAAAAGGTAAGACATTTTTATTTTTATTTTGTTATAACAACGTTCTTTGAAATTACTAGCTCTCTACTCTCTTAGAGTTGGCTAAAAATTAAATTTTGGTTGATACTTCACTGCAGCTTTTTCGCAGTTGAAGATTAAATTGGGCAGTACCTTGCAAGATAAGGTCATATATGGTACAGAAGACAACAAGCAACCCTGTGTTCAATTTGTCAAAAAGGATTCAGAGATGTTTGGTTTCACTCAAGGATGTTTGCCAACGCACAGATGGGATGAACTCAATGCTTTCTTCAAGAAATCGGGGTATTAGCAATTTCGTTTCCTTTTCTTCGTTTACCTTGTGCTTCTCGTATTGAAATATGAATCGTTTAATAGTTCTTGTGTAATCGTGTTTAACTAAGGACTAGATTATTTTCGGATTAAATGCTCTCACCGGAAGGACTATACAGCCTGATGGTGCCAGAGGAGCTTGGAACTACACCAATGCTGAATCCCTTATACGTTATACAGCAATGGCGGAGGTAGAGGTAGGCTAGACCGGGCTGTAGCCCGGTCTCGATTTTCAAAAAAAATAAATTATATATATGACTTAATAGTCCTCTGAATTATACGCGAATTTGTAAATTGCCCCTAAATGTTTTTTTTCGGCGGTAAACCCCTCGAACTGTTGGAAATTGGCAATAATTGACGGAATGGGGACGGAACCCTTATTCCGTTTGATTTTCATTGCACGTGCGCTTCACATGCATAATTACAAAGGGCATTTTTGCCTTCTTACTGTTAAAAAAAAATCAGGAATAATTTTTTTTTAATTAAAAAAAATAAAAAAATCAAATTTTAAATGCCTCCACCTAATTAAATTGGCTGCCTGGGTTTCACCATCTTCAACATCATCATTCATCAGCCACCACTCATCAACCTCCATCATCTCATCCTCATCTATTCATCTTCAACCTCACCACTCATCCACCGCCATCTCCCCTCTTCTCTCTCCCCAAACCCTAATCTCTTCTCTTCTCTCTTCCCAATCTCTTCTTCTCAAAACCAAACCCAGATCGAACACTCTCTCTCTCATTCAGTGCCAATTAATTGAATCTCTTCAACCGCTACAAATCAACCGAATCGAACCCCAAATCGGCGATGTTGGTGGTTGTCGTCGTGTGGGTATGTGGGTGTTGGTGAATGAAGAACTGGTAGTGGTTGTGGGTGTTGGTGTTGGTGGGTAGTTGATTTCGATTGGGTTTTGGATTGAAGGTGGTGGCTGGATTAGTTTGGGTTGTGTGGTGGTGGGTGGTTGATTGTGGAGCCAGCTGGTGCCGTTGAGAATCAGCAAGTGGAGGATCCTCCTTCTATGAAATTCACATGGACTATTGAGAATTTCACTAGATTAAACACTAAGAAACACTATTCTGATGTGTTCGTTGTTGGCAATTACAAATGGTAATCAATTGATGAAATACCATATCTTACTTATTATATTGTCCGATTGTGTATGCAGTGCAACATGTGTATGTTGTAATTAGTTTGAATGATTTCTACAGGTGGATACTTTTCTACAGGGGAAACAATGTGGACCACTTGTCTGTGTATTTGGATGTTGCAGATTTCACTGTTAATGTTTTTTTTTTTTTTTTCCTTTTCTATTGCTTGATTTTTGAATCTTCAGTTCTTGATTTTTGTGTTTTATAATGTGAATACTTTGTACAATTCATAGAAAATTTTGAAGATCTCCAGATTTGTACAATCAAACCCAAACTTACAGATCTCCAGATATGCATTTGAAGACCTAAAGATTTGAAATCAATCAAACTCAGATTTGCAACTCAGATTTGCAAATCTTTGGATCTGCAAATATGGGTTTAATTGATTTCAAATCTAGGATCTTCAAATGCATATATGGTTTTGATTGATGTCAATTTTTAAATTTTTTTTTTTTTTTAATTAGGTGGAGATCCATGAATAGAAAAAAAAAAAAATCAAAACTGATTTTGATTTTGATTTCAATTTCTTTTTAATTTTGGAAAGTTTGATTTTGATTTTTGCTTTTTGCTTTTTTATTTTTTTCTAATTAGGTGGAGATCTAGATCATCATCCATTTGAATAAGATGGATGGTGGAGATCACATCTGGATCTCCACATTTAAATTTAATTTAAAAGAACGTATTTTCCAATTTTGCCCTTGCTCTTGAAGTGCACATGACAAGAAGATGGACGGAATAAGGGTTCCATCCCCATTCTGTCCATTATTGCCAATTTCCAACAGCTCGAGAGGTTTACCGCCGAAAAAAAATATTTAGGAGGCAATTTGTAAATTCGCGTATAATTCAGGGGGGTCCAGTGCTATTAAGTCTATATATATTTATATTTTTGTTTTCTTTCACCTCCACTCACTATAGTGGGACTGCTCTGCTCACTCACCCAACATGACAACCCCTTGCCACCAATTAAAGGAGAGACAAAGCATAAACAAAAGAAAATGTACATAATAATATTAATATACTAGTGATGCTGTCAAGTTCCAATCAAAATCGCATTTTATTTTGATTTTACAGACCGCCTACGGCGTACCCACCCAGTATCCGGTATAGTCAAGGCTGTCAAGCTGTCAAGTTCATCAAATTCCTCTCCTTTCCTCGAATCAGAAGTTGCCCATTCTCTCGATCAAATCTTGTTTTCAATTTGCTTTTGTTTTTGTTCTTATTTGATTGATGATGCTCCTACCAATGGGTAATTTTTTTTTGAAGTTTAGGGTTTGCTTAAAGATCATTTAATGTGTGATTTACATTTGATTAGGAAATTTAGTTAGGCAAGTAACAAGGTTTTAGATTAGATATCACAAGATTGGGGATTGGGGAGCTACCGAGTTGGGTTTTTAATCTACTCTGTAGTCATTGACAATTTAACTAGAAGTCTAGAATTAAATTGTTCTATAAAATATATTTACATATTTCATGTTATTTAGATGATTTTTGATTGAGATTGTGACTTTGCTATATATATATATGTGTGTGTGTGTGTGTGTGTTGACTCTATTTT
Organism: Acer saccharum; assembly: GCA_030490815.1. Taxonomy (NCBI): domain Eukaryota; kingdom Viridiplantae; phylum Streptophyta; class Magnoliopsida; order Sapindales; family Sapindaceae; genus Acer; species Acer saccharum. The sequence continues at coordinate 49,174,488 of CM059867.1, forward strand.
GTTTCTTATTGAATGCATACTATTGTAGGTTATATAATCAAAAATTAAAGCAAAGGAAAAATATTTTGGATTTCTTCCCTAAATCAAATGAGAATCAATCATCAAGTAAAATAGTTTCTCCATCAAATGTTGATGTTCCAATTTCTAAGCCCAATAGAGTTGAGGTTAAAGATGTCGATACCAGTGCTCTCGAACGTGATCTAGGGTTACGTCTTCTAATAACGGCATATCATGTTAACTGTAGTGATGATGTTCGTAGAGCATATATTATCATGTGACCGTGTCAGCCTAAATTAAAAGAATACAAACCTAGCTACACAAATTGGAATCAAAATCAACGGTTTAATTATTCTTGGTTTTCCAAGTTTTCTTGGCTTGAGTATTCCGTTGAAAAAGATAGAGCATATTGTTTTCCATGTTTTCTTTTTGACAGTATTCCATCAAAGAATCCTTCATTTATCAGTAAGAGATTCAATAGTTGGAAAAGAGTTCATGATGGAGATAAATGTGCTTTCACAACCCATGAAGGTCATGCTTATTCTAAACATAGTATTCACAGAGGTTAGATAACTTTCGGTTTACATTTTTTTTTTTTTTTTAATAGCATATTCATTTTGAAGGGTAAGGCCTGAGCCCCAGTCTCCCCTACTATGTGTACTCATTTTAATCATCAAACTTATAAATATTTTAGTTACGTTTTAGTCTAGCCCCCCCAACTCCGAAATCCTAGCTACGCCACTGTTATACAGTCCAAAAGAACTACTCTATCCATGGTTGGGAGCTCGGTAAGAACACTTTCCGTTTGTTTATGATCATTGATAAATACCGAAAATTAAAGCTCTATGTAAAATTTCGAATATTGATATATGTTGTGCAGCTGGTCAGGGAATGAATTGTGTGGAAGTGGAGTTGGAACAAGAGTTGCTGCAGATCAGTATGCTTCTGATACAATCTCTCTGCAAAATATAGTGCAGAATACCTATAAGGATATGGAATCAAAGCCATTGACAATAGCTCCTGAAGGATTCTTCGATGCAAATTGGTTCAAGGAATTCTTAGATAAATCAGGCAAATCCGTAGAAGTGATCACCCACTGCATTTACAATCTCGGGTTAGGTATCATTGGTTGGAAAAACATGATTTCGGAAATTTTTGTAGTCTCAAGTTTCAAAGTGTAGTTCTAATTTGACATTTTTTTTTATAGGAGTTGATCATCAGCACCTTGTCGATATGATTATTGATCCATCCTATCTCGATGGTGAGATTAATACGTTCAGTCAGCTTGAGAACATCGTTAAGAGTTCTGCAACTTCAGCAGTTGCATGGGTTGGCGAGTGAGGAGGGGCTTATAACGGTGGCCATCATCATCTTGTTACTGATGCATTTGTGTTTAGCCACTGGTAAGGTGGTTGGAATACAAGGCAAAAATGAAATCAATGGAGGAGATGTGGCAAAAGCAGATGGCATCTTTGCAAGTAAGTATGCATGTTGAGATATTAGCGCCATCATGAAATACTTGTACACCTAAGGTTTTTTTTTTTTTAATTAATTTAGTAGCCTGAAAACAGTGAAAACAATAGAATTTAATATTGATGGTTACAACTAATATGCATGTACAGGCACATGAGTACTCGCCCATGAAAAACTGCTAGCAGATTACAACACTGACCTCTTGTTTGAGACAAAACATGTGTTGTCCTGTCATTTTGTATTGGGGATTCAGATCTTTCCTGTTTGCAACCGGCTGTTGAGTGAGCGGGTGGACAGGCCCAGTGTTGCGAAATTTCACTTTGTCTTCAGCCATGTGAACGAGATGTTGGTAGAACGTCGGACCTATGAATATGAGTGACCGACCATTTCACCGGTATGTCCATTATAAACTCTCCATTCCACTTTTTGAAAAACCAGCCCTGCCACATATATACCGCAATGACAACCGTTTAAAAGAACATAACAAAAATATATATATACTTAACCGTAATCCCCAAGCCACGTAACTGAAGTTGGAGAAAACAAATGCAATTTGGCAGCCAGATCATATAAACAAGAAATGATTATGTCACAGGTAGGACTCCAGTGTAGGATCTCATATTATCCCATTTCTTATTTCTAAAAGGCTAAATTTCTCTGGAGATCCGAGTAAAAAATTTCATCGTTGACCTCCTATGTAGGGAGCTTCCTTACAAGTTCCAAAAAGATTTCAAGAAAGTGTTCAGAAGATTACAGCAAAGTTTTCTAAATTCTAAGACCGAAACATACAACCCTCCATTGAGGCTCGGTTCATCACCAAGGAATCCTCTCGGTTCATCTCTTTTGATTTCAACCTACAGGAGAAAATGTTTACTGCAGAAGTTAGGAAAGTAAAGAATCAAACCAGATAAAGCAAAGCTAGCAAACTTACAATGCACAATTGCACATCACAAGAAAACCCATATTAGGAATGCCAAAGAATGAGCAACAAGGAATATACGAAATTTCAGGCCTTAAAAGTATTATAAGGTTTTCAAGTTTGCTCCCAAGGAGATCCTCTATGTAAAGCAGCACAAATAGAGGCAATTAATATTATAAGAAACTAGGCTCGAGTACTTGAATTTGACCAATTAGACAATGGAAACATATGTTTCAACAATCAGACAACAAGACCAGATCATCCTGCTAAGTGCATTGGACCAGGTATCAACTTCAATTCAATTGTAACATTAGATGTTGATTCTGGAAGAATTGCTTGGGCAAAGCAACTGGGTGACTGATGTTTTCTACTTTGCTTGTCTGGTTCCTGATAACCCTGACTGCCCACCGGGGCCTAACCTTGATGCCGACTTTGGAGAGGCTCTGATGCTTCTTACTATATATGCCAACGGGACAATTCGCGACGTTGTGGTGGCTGTGCAGAAGAGTGGATTTGCTTGGGCTCTAAACCGTGACGACGGTGAAATAGTCTGGTTCAAGGTAAGTCTGCAGCTTATATTTCATAAAAAGTTCCCTTTGGAGTCCAAAATATTGGAAAGAAATTTACCCAAGACACTGTATTTTTGCAGTTGGCAGGACCAGGAGGCGAGGAGGGAGGAGGACAATGGGGTGCCGCCACAGATGGGAGAAGAGTGTACACAAACATAGCCAACAGCAATAGAGTGAACTTCACCCTGGCACCATCTAGACAGACAACTATGGTTGGGGCATAGGTAGCTCCGGTTGCTTATACCGGGAAAATTCTGTGGTCCACGGTAAACCCCAGCAACGACACAGCAACCAGATAATGCAAATTCAAGGATTACAGTAACCTTACTTGGACAATGGTGAAAAAGTCACAATTGCTTTTCGCAGCTTCGAGTGCAATGTAAAAAAAAAAACTCAACCTTTCCGTATTCAAAAAGGCTCTTAATTGGGGATTAGTACCGGGCCTTACAATCTAGTACTCATGGATTGTTATATATCCCAGATAGGTGGCTCCAAGGAGATTTTATTTATTAACATCTTGGTCACAGTGGTAAATTACCACACCCCCCATCTCTTAGGTTGATAACATCTAATACAATACATAATAATACAGAGTAATTAACTGAACGTAGTCAATATTCATTACCACTAACAGTTTATTGATTAATTTTGCAATAGCTTAAGGTCTCATACATTTAGTTTATAAAGGCATGGAAACATTTCATTAAAGAAATAATATGACATTCGAAAGCCTTTTTGGGATGAAATAGAGGGAACCTGATACGGTAACTCTTTCCTACGCCGTTTATCTCTTAGTTCCGAGACAAATGAGAGAGAATCTTCACATACTTCAACTCAATCTCCATCATGGAAATTTTATGCTTTCCTTCCAATGAAAAAGAAGTATCATCTATCCGTTTTTCCATCCCGCAATCAAACAATTGGTCAACTATGTTCCAATATGTTTGTACTAACAAGTCTAATGGCAGCCAGATTTTTCACCATCTGGGGTAGAGAGAAAGCAAACTCTACCCCAGTGAAAACAGTCAATAAGATTCAATATCGTACGGACCAATCTGCATGTACTACAGTATGCATCATTTCATGTTTCAAATGTAAAGTGCAAACATGTTTAACGACAGATTCATGAAAGGACTACAAATGACTAGCTCAATATTGGTGCAGACAACAGCAAGTTATGCAAAGAACTTTTAGGCAGCATTCTAGTTTCACTTTTAGGCAGCATTCTCTCTACCCCAGATGGTGAAAAATCTGGCTGCCATTAGTGTTCTGTTTGTTTTTAATTGCATTACGTATTCAAGTTATGTTCAACATTTGTTGGGCACAAAACAAAAGAGAACAACTAATAAACTTGGAAATGACAGCAGGATGACAACAAACTTAAAAAAGGACAATAAAACCACTCATTGTATTGTATTATATAGGATAACAAAGTCCAAAGAAAGGAATATACAGCTAATAATTGTGATACAATGAACAATGAATAGAAGAACATTAAATATACAGAAAAAGGCAAATAATTTCCATAAACAGAGCCATCAACAAAAGCAAATGATTTCCCTCCTTTTCAATTTACATTACACATTGATAGTGCATAGTGGTTAGAAGCGAGACTAAAAGCTTCAAAATTAGAGGGGGAGAAATAATAAATAAATTCATTTATTACTTCAAAAATCAAGATATACTAGAAAACAACCATCCACAATGTTCAATATTCTGAAACCATCCACTATTTCGTGAGGCAGAAACCAAAATTCATGACAAAAAAAGACAACATCCTTAAGTCTACAAATTTCTCTTCTGGCAGCCTGATCAAGTGAAAATAAAACCACCACTGGTAGCAGAATTGAAAGAAAAAAAATTGTCATATCCACTATTATGAGAAACTTGATTACACTGAATAAAGAGAAAATAAAACTAATTTTTCCTATACAATTTTTGCTAGATAATAAATAATGACTAATTCACATTCAGAAGTTCAAGAATTTAAAGTCATTGTAAGAAATTCAAGCTCAAACCTTGCAGGTATTATACACTATAGTAGCACTTCAAAACAGGTTGATAAAATAACCAACTGTCGAAGTATGTAATTTAAAGAGTATCATCCTTAAAGAATCATACAAAAAATCAGTTAAACAATATCAGGTACCGTATGCCTATTAAAAGGGAAAAAACAGAAGAGGAAATTCATATGAGATGAATTTAGTTAAATATACAAATCATAAAATCAACTTTTCATTGAGTAGAAGAGGATCACATGTCTAGAGTAATAAAATTGAAGACCGATAGCTTGGTAGTAAAAGTAGAACATGCATTGTGCCATTATCCACTATTTTCAAACTATCCATAAAAAGAAAAAGTGTTTATTTTCAAGTACCCTAGTGCTCTATTTCTCTTGACTGGCAGCAAACAAGAAATAGAAGTCATACTAATGATAAAAGTTGAAGAATAATTTTGTACTCTACCCTCAAAGTATGCCCTTTAAATAAACTTATATATAAACAGGACTAGACTATCAAAGGTTCTAAAATTGTATTATAAAACCTGTAACTATGTATAGTTTGAAGTAATAAAGTATAAGGCTATGTTAAAGAGTGTGCAGAACTCACCTATGGCAGCATTCAAAGAAACTTGTTCAATTTTCAATGCCTCTTGATGATATATCTGCATGGCCTCTTACTGCCCAGTCCAGGAAACCATTTCTTGGTATCAAAAAGTTGCTGACACATCTCACAACTTTGATGCATATTTGTTTAAAAATTAACTGCCCAAGGCAAAACAATCAGCACAGTATATATTAAAACATTAAAGATAGAATTAAATACTTGTAGTTTCTTAAATGAGTTACCTGGAAGATGAGAAAGTCCACGACATATATGGTGAATGAACAAAAGTCCAACAATGGTGAATCAAATGTTTAATCTCTTTGGATGTGGTTCCACTTTCTCCTCCAGATGATCATTAGGTGTGCGACTTCTCCTTATTCCACTTGTTTCCCCAATATGTTCAATTGGCTCCGCATATTTCACTGTCTGCAAATTCTCATTCTCTTTGGGATGTGGTTCCATTTCCTCCTCATCAAATCTACTACCACTTGTGCCAGCCTCATCACTGTCATCAGTGTCAGAATCTTGATAATATATGGGGCATACACCACAAGATTTCACTCTGCAATTAGGACTCTCCTCTGAAAGCCGGAACTCAAACGAATAATTCTTGAGCTGTCTTTCAAATAGCCAACTATATGAAGCATAACAAAACCCGAATGCAACATGATCTGAGTCAATTAATGTTCTGTTTCTAGAAGCAAAATATGCAGACTCCGACATGAAATTAGTTGGTGAACTTTGATCCCCATCACTACATGTGCCGTCAAAATGGACCCCCAATTTATGTTGACTATCACCATTGAAAAGGTATTTCTCAAATGCAATAACAGTGCATACAGCAAATCCTTTGAGCTTCCAATCGAAAGTATCTTGAAATTTTATCGAAGATCCTTCAGTATCTTGAAACTGGGATTGACTAATCAATCCATAATTGCCCCTAAATCTCTCGGATGTCAGGTCAACCAAGAGAGGTTGATCTTCAATAGTAATAATATATGGGGCATACACCACAAGATTTCACTCTGTAATTAGAACTCTCCTCTGAAAGCCGGAACTCAAACGAATAATTCTTGAGCTGTCCTTCAAATAGACAACTATATGAAGCATAACAATACCCGAATGCAACATGATCTGAGTCAATTAAGGTTCTGTTTCTAGAAGCAACATATGCAGTCTCCGACATGAAATTAGTTGGTGAACTTTGATCCCCACCACTACGTGTGCCGTAAAAATGGACCCCCAATTTATGTTGACTACCACCATTGAAAAGATATTTCTCAAATGCAATAACAGCGCATACAGCAAATCCTTTAACGACACTATTTAAAGTCATTTGAAAATTTATTGAAGATCCTTCAATTTTATGTCTGAACCACTTCGGAACTTCACTTCCCGGGTAACAACAGATATATTCGGTGAATCTCTATAAAGCATGAAAACCATAATTAATTTAGAGAGAGAGAGAGAGAGAGAGAGAGAGAGAGAGAGAGATGGAATAATGGATGGATTAACAGAGTAATTACCTGATGACAATATTTCACTAGTCGTGCCAACATGTTGCTGACTGCTGTCTCTTCAAAGTTCATGCAGTTAGTAAATATGAACTCTGTAGATTTTGATATTGATCTTGTTTCGAATATTCGTTCAAAATCCCATTCATTTGGTATTGATTGGAGCTGCTTGCAATCACATGCGCTTAAATGTGTTAAATTTGATGGAAGGTGAATTAATGATACAACCATATTGCAATTGTCTAAGTACAGAAATTCCAACTTACGAAGATCCCTCATGCTTTCTGGTAGACAGCCAAAATTGTTTACACTTAGGTCTAATTCTACCAATGAGGATAAACAGCCAATATCTTTAGGTATATAGTTTAGATTGCAATCACTTAAAAATAGCCTTGTTAAAGATGGCCATGTTGAACCTGATGAGCGAGGAAATATAAACCAGTTCTCCGGCAAACGCTTCATGGAATATGGTAGTTGACATATGGCAATTCTGTCTGCCGAGAGATACTCCAATGATCTCAAATTCTCCAAGTTCTCCGGCAATATTTCCAATCTTGAGCAATCAAAAAGATCCAGTTGTCGTAGAGATGTCAACTTACAGATGCCACTTGGAAGCATCTTAAGATTTTTGCATCCCCTCAAATACAATTCCTCAAGCCCATACAGATGTGCAATGGAATGGGGTAGCTCCTTAACTGCAGCTCTTTTCACAGAGAGATACTCCAAAGATTTCAAATTCCCCAAGTTCTCTGGCAATATTTCCAATCTTGAGCAATCCGAAAGATCTAGGTGTCGTAGAGATGTCAACTTACAGATGCTACTTGGAAGCGTCTCAAGATTTTTGCATCTCCTCAAAAACAATTCCTCAAGCCCATTCAGATGTGAAATGGAATGGTGTAGCTCCTTAATTGCAGTTCCACTCAAATCCAACCTTGTTATATTATTACCGGAAATCTGAGATCCAAACTTTGTGAGGTTATTGCAGTTACTGAGATCAAGAGATGTAAGAGATTCAAAATGAATATCACTTGGAAAGCTCCTAAGACTATTGCAACCACTCCGATACAAATAACGAAGATTTTTGAGATGTTGAGCAAGTTGGGGAAAGTCAAGCAAGCTTCTGCAGTCTTCAAGATCTATCGACTCAAGCAATGGGGATTTTGAGAGTCCTTGGATCTCAGTGACACGTGTACATCCAGAGAGATTAAGCCTCCTTAGTTTTGGGGCTTCCTATGTAACAGAATAAAAAAAAACAAAGTAAAATCATTACAATAAATAATTAAGATACAAAGAATAAAATATTTACTTAAAATGTTAGAATAATACCGTACACCCTTCCCAAAGTCTTTTAAGATTATTGCAGTTATTGAGATCAAGAGATGTAAGAGATTCAAAATGAATACCACTTGGAAACATCTCAAGATTTTCGCACCTCCTCAAAAACAATTCCTTAAGCCCATTCAGATGTGAAATGGAATGGTGTAGCTCCTTAATTGCAGTTCCACTCAAATCCAACCTTGTTATATTATTACCGGAAATCTGAGATCCAAACTTTGTGAGGTTATTGCAGTTACTGAGATCAAGAGATGTAAGAGATTCAAAATGAATATCACTTGGAAAACTCCTAAGACTATTGCAACCACTCCGATTCAAATAACAAAGATTTTTGAGATGTTGAGCAAGTTGGGGAAAGTCAAGCAGGCTACTGCAGTCTTTGAGATTTATCGACTCAAGCAATGGGGATTTTGAGAGTCCTTGGATCTCAGTGACACGTGTACATCCAGAGAGATTAAGCCTCCTTAGTTTTGGGGCTTCCTATGTAACAAAACGAAAAAAAAAAAAAGTAAAATCATTACAATAAATAATTAAGATACAAAGAATAAAATATTTACTTAAAATGGTAGAATAATACCGTACGCCCTTCCCAAATTCTTTCAAGATTATTGCAGTTACTGAGATCAAGAGATGTAAGAGATTCAAAATGAATACCACTTGGAAGCGTCTCAAGATTTTTGCACCTCCTCAAAAACAATTCCTTAAGCCCATTCAAACATGCAATGGAATGGTGTAGCTCCTTAATTGCAGTTCCACTCAAATCCAGGCTTGTTATATTATTACCCGAAATCTGCTGAAACTTTGTGAGGTTATTGCAGTCACTGAGATCAAGAGATATAAGAGATTCAAAATGAATACCACTTGGAAGTGTCTCAAGATTTTCGCACCTCCTCAAAAACAATTCCTTAAGCCCATTCAGACGTGCAATGGAATGGTGTAGCTCCTTAATTGCAGTTCCACTCAAATCCAAGCTTGTTATATTATTACCGGAAATCTGAGATCCAAACTTTGTGAGGTTATTGCAGTTATTGAGATCAAGAGATGTAAGAGATTCAAAATGAATATCACTTGGAAAGCTCCTAAGACTATTGCAACCACTCCGATCCAAATAACGAAGATTTTTGAGATGTTGAGCAAGTTGGGGAAAGTCAAGCAGGCTACTGCAGTCTTTGAGATTTATTGACTCAAGCAATGGGGATTTTGAGAGTCCTTGGATCTCAATGACACGTGTACATCCAGATAGATTAAGCGACCTTAGGTTTGGGGCAGGCTTTGTAACAAAACAAAAGAAAAAGAAAATCATTACAATAAATAATTAAGATACAAAGAATAAAACATTTATTTAAAATGTTAGAATAATACCGTACAAAGTTGGGGAAAGTCAAGCAGGCTACTGCAGTTTTTGAGATTTATCGACTCAAGCAATGGGGATTTTGAGAGTCCATGGATCTCAGTGACACGTGTACATCCAAATAGATTAAGCCACCTTAGTTTTGGGGCTTCCTATGTAACAAAACAAAAAAAACAAAAAAGAAACAAAAAACAAAGTAAAATCATTACAATAAATAATTAAGATACAGAGAATAAAACATTTACTTAAAAATTAAAATTCAAGAATAATACCATACAATCTTCCCAGAGTCTTTCAAGATTGCTATAACATAGATCAAGTTCAATAAGGTTATTTGGATTAAAATTTGATGGTAGTTCTTGTAAAGGACATCCAAACCAAATGAGAGACCTCAACTCATCAGAAAGATCACTTAGACCTTCCGAAAAATTCACTTTAGAGTGAGTTTCGTAAGTAGAATCGTAGAATTTGAGTAATCTAAGATTGTACATCTTCTTGAAAACTTGTGGGCTCAAATGTATATCCTTATTTATCTCAAACATATCTAGGAATATCCCTTGCACTTCAGGAGTTCCCTAGCAGCCAAACCAAAAGCAAAGTACAAGTTATTTCATAAAATGAAAAGTGTAAGTTATAGTAAAAGCAAAGTATAAGTTAGAAACTCACATAATCATTTTTTAGTGTGCAAAGAACATCCTTTTGCTTCCACATCCTGCTACGTGTGCCAATCTTGTTTGTAGATTCTTTATTAACAATATCCCTACCCATTTCTTCAAGCAAATCATGCATTTTTATCGTATCATAAGGTGAAATTGTTATTAGTGACTTGTCAATGAGAACACTCAGTGAGTAATGACAATCATCTAATATTTTTGCTACATAGTCTTGTTTTCTCCCTTTTAAAAAACATGCAATATCGAGAAATATACCCTTCTCTCTGTCCGTCAATCGATCGTAACTAATTTTTAATATATCAAAAATTTCAGAGCACAAATTTGTTGGTTCAAATTTGTTTACTACACTTTCCCACTCTTGTTTGCTTTTTTGGTATAACAATGAACCCAACACTATAAGAGCTAATGGATTGCCATTTGTAAAACTTACCAACCGGTTTACCATCAGAACCATCGAATCTTCAATGTGACAGTTTTCGTCAAAAGCATGATTGCAAAAGAGTTGAAAAGCTTCACGATGGTTAAATCCCTTAACCTCATATATGTTATCATCATTCACACAACATTTCCGAAGTACTTGTTTATTTCTACTAGTTATTATGATTCTACTTCCCTAGCCCAATCCACCAACATCTCCAACTAAAGTTTTCATTTGTGAAAAATTATCCACATCATCGAGAACAATGAAAACCTTCAAGCAATTAAGCCTTTCCTTGATTTTTGGGGGAATAGTTAAACTGTCTAATTTTATATCTTCATCCTTTAACACTTTAGAAAGGAATTCCTTTTGCACAGAAACCAATCCTCCACGGTTTTCTAATTTTTCCCTAACATTTTGAATAAAACAAAAACCTTTAAACCGATTTGAATTTTGATTAAAAATGGCATTAGCAAGAGTTGTTTTACCGATACCACCCATGCCCCAAATCCCGATAATTCGAACATCTGTCGTAACATGAAGACGTAATAATGATGTAACCTGCTCAATTCGGGGTTCAAGTCCAATTAGTCCTCCAAAATCAGGCGTATATTCACTCATCAATTTCTTCCAAATATCATCGACAATTTCATCAACAAGTTTGGCGTCAGTTCTGCCAAATAAAAATGCCAATCAGTAATAAGCAGAAATTACCGCAACAGAGGAATTCTTTTTTTTTTCTCGACAGACACAACATAAGAATTCTAAACACTAACTAGAAAGTTGAAATATAAAGACTCCCAAAGAATTTTAGATAATGCTAAATATATGATCATATAAAAATTGTGTAGAGATAATCTAAATAACAGAGTTGTACTCACTTCAACCGGATCATATAGTAGTAGTTAGAAAGAGGGCGGTTACACAAGTATATTAATTGACAAAATTATATTTAAAAACAATTGGTCTCTGTTTTGAAAAGGAAAAAATAAATAACATTAAAATTTTGAAAAATGGATCTAGATCTATACCCTAAAAATTATGAGACGAGGAGAGGAGGACTCTAGACTCTAGAGTTTACTTATTTTCAAAAAAATTACGACTTATAGTTTTATAAATATTGAATAAAGTAAAATAAAAAGTAATAGTTAATTTACCTCCAATAAGAGGAATGCCATCCAGATATATCGGATGCTTCAGCCAAAGCTTGTCTCCATGTTATCACTTCTTCATGTAATTCTTTTTCATGCATGACAAAAGAATCCTTGAAACTTCCGGTTTGCTTACGTACAACGGATGGATCAACATCGTAGAAAACAGGTATGACAATTTGGTTTTTCGTTTTCTTGCACTTCAGAATCTCTACAAGTTCTCGTAAGCACCATTTGGAAGAAGCATAGTCTTCTGAGAAAATAACTACTGAAATCTTTGATTCTTCAATTGCTCTTGTAAGAGCCGGAGAGATTTCATCCCCTCTTATGAGTCGGTAATCAATAAAGGTTTCAATTTGTTTTCGGCACAAAGCATCATAAAGATGACTAATGAAACTCTTACGGATGTCTTCACCTCTGAAACTAAGGAAGACATCATATTTTTCCCCGAGGGTGGTGTTGGAGGAAGAAGGAAATGATTGTAAATTGCCCATAGAGAAGAAATGAAAGACTTAATTTGAGCAGCAAAAATTGCAGGGCACAATACAAGAGATTCTTGGCGTGAGAGAAAGAAGAGAGAGAAGAGAGAAACAGTAGTGTTTTGGTCTTTGGCATAAGATAAAGGGGAGAGAGAGAGAGAGAGAGAGAGAGAGACAAAATAGGGAAAATGAGGGGCAACTTTCTTGTCTTCTTCCCTCCGTCTTGTCATATCAAAATTGAAAATTCATCACTATCAAAGAGCTGTGGGCGACTGCCCTTGGTACACGTCATCGGTTTGTAAGAGTTGATTGTGCTGGAAGTTAATTTACCAAAATGCCAATCTATTTTGAAAATTAAATTAACAAAATTGCCCTCCTACAATACTCATAAACAATTCCAATCAATTTTCTTGGTTGTCTTAAATTTCGTTGGAAGTTTATAATTAATTAATAAAAATTAAAAAATTAAGGAACCCAAAACCGATGGATTTGAACCAAGCCATTAAAAACAAGGCTAATTGGCAAGAATACCCCTTGAGCTATACCCGAATTGACAATTCACCCCTATACTTTTTTTTTCAGCAGTAAACCCCCTGAACTATCATAAATTTGCAATGGCCAACGGAACCCTAATACCGTCTAGGGAAAATTACACTAAGTTCCCTTGATTATTTATATAATTGCATTAAACCTGAAAAATATAATAATATGACACGAATACCCCTCTAACCAATATAATAAATGAACATCGATCCATCTAATTAAATGAACATCTGTTTCTCCATCCAATCCTTAAAAATTTCCCTTCTCTAAAGAAATAAAAATATTTAAATTTGCAACTCCCAGAAACCAAAAATTAAAAAAATTAATTTTTAATTCTTCTTTATGTGTTTTTAATTGGATTGATGTTCAATTTTTTAAAATTTGTATTTGTATTATTATTATTATTATTTTGTAATTGAGATAAATCAATCTATTTAAAAAAAAATGAGATAAATCAATCTATTTAAAAAAAAATGAGATAAATCAATCTATTTTAAAAAAAAAAAAAATTTATTTGAATTTGTTTTAATAAATATTTCTCCACCATCCATCTATGAGATGAATGGTAGAGATTTTTAAGATGTTTTAATTTTTTAAAGATTTTATTTTCTTTATAAAAAAAATCATAATTGTATTATTATTATTTTTTGAAAGGGAATTGTATTATTATTTAACCATTATTTTTATTTTTCTTAAATAATTTAAATATTTATCTGGGTTTTATATTTAGGGATATTTAAATAAAAAGATAATTTAAATAATTGTTATATCAATTTAATTTTTTCATTTCTCTATTTATTTAATTGCCTTTATAATAAAATTCAGAATTTAATTATTATTTAACCATTATTTCAATTTTAAATTTAATTTAAAAAAAAAAATTGGTCAGAGGGGTATTCGTGTCATATTATTATATTTTTTTCGGTTTAATGCAATTTTATAAATAATCAGGGGAACTTAGTGTAATTTTCCCTAGACGGAATCAGGGTTCCGTTGGCCATTGCAAATTTATGATAGTTCAGGGGGTTTACTGCCGAAAAAAAAAGTATAGAGGTACATTGTCAATTAGGGTATAGTTCAGGGGTTATTTTTGCCAATTAGCCTAAAAACAAAAATAAAAAATTATAACTTCAATAAGATCTAACAGGAAAAAACATTTGATAACAAATTTTAAATTAAGAGAGAAAAAAAGTTACAAATCTAGATTTGTGGGTTTTAAAATTTGGATTTAAAGTTACTGACGAATCTGAAGATGTAGGTTTGGAAGAGAAGGATTTGGAAGATGACAGTAATTGATGATTCTTAATTAACCAACACCACCACAAAATCAACTCTGTGATCTGATTGATTAACCTAATCACAATCCCCATAGCTGAAATCAACTCCATTTTCAAAACAATCAACCAAAACCAACACCCTATCAACATCCTAATTCCCTCTTTTTGTTTTCCAGTATTCCCTACCCAATCTTTTTCTTTCTGTTTTTTTCATTATTTTCATTTTATATAACAAATTATATTTCATACTTGAAAATAACAACGAGCATTGTAGACTTTTTTATTTTTATTTTTATTTTTTTAAAAACAAATTTATTCATTTTTACTATTATTGTTGTTGAATAATAATATGTTATAATGTGGAAAATAAATGTAATTTTTTTTTTTTATTGGAATACAACAACTGGAAATGATTACAACAACTGGGACCCTACGAAGATAAGACACAACTACAAGCACAGCGCAGACAAACACTCTCACAAACGGGGAGAGAGCACCCACACAAAGGTGGGACAACAACCACACTAGGAGGACCAAAGAAAATTTGCATATATCCATACATGCCTTGGCACTTGAACCTTCGTGGCGATAGTGGAGGGTTTCAAAGGAGGGTCCAACCATCTTGGCAAGAGGCCATTGGCAAATAAATGTAAATTTACTAATACTTATACAGATTTTCTATTATCAGTTCGAACTGATAATAAATATATCAGGACGAAGAATGTGGACCACTAGATTTACATACTTTGACTCAAAGTGTATGCACTTATCAAAACTTCTCCATAATCCGTTGTCCACATTCTTCGTCCTGATATATTTATTATCAGTTCGAACTGATAATAGAAAGACTGAATACTTATATTTATATATATATATATATATATATATTCTTGCGTTTGTGAGAGTGAGAGGTAGAGAGAATTAGGGGTTAAAGAAGACAAGGACAGTGACAAGACGAGAGAAAAAGAGGGTGTCGGTGTGGTGTGGTGAAGATCGATGTGTTAGGATTATGCTCAATATCAAGAGTGTAATATTGTTTTTGACAATCTTTTCATATTAATAAAGTGATTTCTGATTTAAACAAAATCTTATAGCATTTATAGATTGAATATTATATTTGTCAAAAGTAAATAATCATAAGGTCAAAAGACTGAGAAAAGAAGAATTGTTCGTACATCTGGATATGTATGAGGTAGACACAATTCTTTAGTTAGTCTTGAATAATGCTCACAACTTAAGTTAAAGGTTGGGTACCTTTATCTTGTTAAAGTTGTAGAATTCTTTTACTAGCATTTGAGTGGGATCAAATGTGTTATGATGAGTCTAAAATCATCGGAGGGTCTTCGAGTAAAAGAATCTAGTGCACTGGGTGCATTGAACTGGATCACAATAAAATACTTTATCTAGAATCGTCAATAGATAATAGTTTTTTCATTATTAGGATAATCAGAGAGTCTATCTTAATCCTGAGATAAATGATGGACTTATGGTTGCAAGTGGTATCATTTGAGTTATCAATGAGTACGATTATATAGCATAGTCTATCCTCGATAGTTTGGTGATATTCATTTGTTAATCGATAGAGGACTTCATTTATAGATATGGACATCGTGGCTCCATTTATTAAATGAGAGTAGAATATCATCATATGGATGTTTTGAGGTATTGGATATTGAATCTTAACGTTAAGTTTTCGATAGAGTCTATTGAAACATGGCTTCTGGACAAGTCAAAATATCCAAGTTCAAAATGTGGTCATATGAGTAAATATGGTAACTTGGAGAGCTATAGGCGGTCTATGAGCTCTTGGCGATTACTGATATTTTTCACAAGGATACACCATCTCCAATAAGATTGTCTAGGGTACGAATGAGAAATATTTACTTATTCTATTTTTATTTAAGAGTTCAATTTTAGCTCTTTAGTGGAATGAGTTAAAATTAATAGATCGGACCTAAGTGAATCATTTGTTGATTGTGATTAGGTTATGTCTGTTGAAACTTAAATTTAGATAGCCCACCAAGATCCCCAATCCACACAGACTTGTATGGATCACTTGATATATTCTACCGGACCAATTTATGGGTCCATCTAGAATTGTATTTAATATATTAAGAATATAATTTGCACATTATTTATTTAATGGGCTGATCAATTATATTAATATATTAATGAAAGGCATGTGGGCTTGTTTCTTTTAGTAAGAATGGGTCTGATTCACATGTGGGCTTAAAGTCTAATGGATTAAATAAAATAAGAAAATAATATTAGGCTCATGTATATGGTGTGGGCGGCAAGACTAGAATAATAGTCTAAAATATTATTTTATTTTATTGATTGATTAAATGAAAATTAATTAATTTATTAGTTAATTATTTAATTAAAAATCAAAATCTTTTTCTGACTAGGAAATATGTTTCTTAGTAGTACACTATTGTGGTAGTATAAATAAAATAGAAGATTTTATTTGGTAAGTAGATAAATAAGGGATTTATTTATCTAATCAAATAAGGAAGTCTTTTATATAATCACAAATACACTAAAGAGTTGGATTAGGGTTTGGAATTCTAAGAAAATCTACTTAGGGTTAGGATTTAAGTCAAAAAACACAAATCCTACATGGTAAAAGGATTTTGGCCACAATATAGAGATATATATGGTAATTGGCCGATATATATATATATATAGATTTTATAAAGCATGCAAAGTGTGCAATATATATATATATATATATATATATATATATATATATATATATATATATTATAAAGCATGCAGAATGCGAAATATATAGATATATTTTAATAGGCGTGCAGTTTTTATAAAATAGACATATAGATATATTATTTTGGGCAAGGAAGATTTGCGACCAAGATTTATATATTTTTGTGAAAAGAGAATTCGGCAACCCTAATGTCTTGGACTTGAGAGTTTTTTCTTTTGCTAGAGAAAAATAGGATCCAACTCTTAGACTAGTGTGATTTTCGGCCAAGAGGAATAGAGAGAAAAGTTTGTTCTTATTTCGATAGTGCACTAGTTACTTTTACATCAAAAGGTTTTGTGCACAATTTCGAATAAGGTTCATACGAGTTTTGATCTAAAGATTGTGAATTCCAAAGTGACCGGAACATTCTTTGTTGTCTCTTGGAACTTGTTGTGACTAACAAAAAAGAAAAAGTTTTGTTAATCCATCCTCAGGTACACAATTCAAAGAGAAGGGAGACCACGCTCCTAGGTGATTTACATTCGTGATTTGATTGGAAGATCTTGCGGATTACCATCGACGCAATGTCAATCGGATCACGCGACAAAGGTATGATATCTTTAGTATTATATGTTAATTAATTAGAGGGTTAAGGTTCAAATTATGGAAAAATTTTAAACTATACTAAACTCTATTTTAGTCTCGCTTCCGCTGTGTGACCGTATTTTTCCCTACACGATGAACGTGGGGGGTCCGACCCTTCATTTCCATTTCCATGCCTTTTGGTAGCTTTTCATTTTTCTTTTTTGGGAAATAATCATTTTCTCCCCTATAGTTTTTCATATTAGACACTTTACCCCCTCTAGTTTCAGTACAATTCCCCCACCCGAAAACCAAAATATTAGACATTTTACCCATTAACCGTTAGGTAGTCCGTTAGTCAACAACTTTGACAGTCAAAAAATCGATTAAATGACCTTATTACCCTTGAACACATTAGTTATACACCATAATGACACCACTAATTGTTTTTAAAGAAAAAATTCAGAAATTAAAAAATTAAACTAATAAAAGTATTTTAAAAAAACATAATTGAAAATAAAAAGTTATAAATTTTAATTAAACTTTAATAAAAAAATTCAGTGTTTCAAAAAAAAAAATAATGTTTTTTACATTATTTTTACATTAATTAAAAATTTTAATTATTTTTACATTTTATTCTTTATGTTAATGTTTTTTAAATGAAATTTTTATTTTTACATTTCATTCTTTATATTTATGTTTTTTAAATATATTATTCAATATTTCAAAAAAAAAATTACATTAATTAAAAATTTTAATTATTTTTACATTTCATTCTTTATATTAATGTTTTTTAAATGAAATTTTTATTTTTACATTTCATTCTTCATATTAATGTTTTTTAAATAAATTTTTTATTTGTACATTTAATTCTTTATATTTATTTTTGTTTAAATAAGTTTTTTTTATTAAAATTTAATTAAATTATATAAATTTTATTTTCAATTACGCTTTTTTTTAAATACTTTTATTAGTTTTAATTTTTTTTTCTGATTTTTTTTCTTTAAAAACAATTAGTGGTGTCATTAGGGGGCATAACTAATGTGTTTAAGGGTAATAAGGTCATTTAATTGATTTTTTGATGGTCAAAGTTGTTGACTAATGGACTTCCTAACGGTTAGGGGGTAAAATGTCTAATATTTTGTTTTTTAGGGGGGAAATGGCCATTACAGAAACTAGAGGGGGTAAATGTCTAATATTTTAGTTTTCAGGGGGGGAAATAGCTATTACTAAAACTAGAGGGGGCAAAATGTCTAATATGACAAACTACAGGGGGGAAAATGATTATATCCCTTCTTTTTTCAAGTTTTCTTCTCTTATTGGTTGTTTATAAAATGTTAATCACATCCTCACCATTCATTCATAGCAATGCTTATGTGTCATAAGATTAAGTAAGGTGGGGATAAGGTGAGGTGAGGAGAGGATCATTGTCTAATGTAAAAAAGGATTCAACTTAATTAACTAATGACTATCATTAACATGTGTCATTGATTAACTAAGGATCCTTGTCCAATGTAAATCAGCCTTCGATTATTATATATACAACTTCATTCAAGATTCATTAATTAACCTATTGTTTGATGACCAATGAGTAATGCTATTATATCTAAATTTGATGTCCAAATTAAGTGGTATTCCTATAATTCATTTATTTAAATTATACAAATCTAATATAATTAAAATTTTAAATGAATGGATTATAGTGATCTCACATCATTTATGTAACAGATTTGGACACTAAATTTATACAAAGTAACATTATTGTTATATCATATATACAAAATTTAAAATATTTATTATTAAAATACTATTCAATTTATTATTAAAATATTTCAATAATTTATTATTCAATTTCAAAATATTATCAAAATTAAAATATTGTTATATTTAGTTCAATCTCATGTTTAACCAAACATCACACGGTATTAATTTAGTCCATTACAATGTTTCTCCAAACACATTATATTACTAATTTAGTCTAGTCCAATTCAATCCAATCTCATCTAATCTCAGTCTCATATCAATCCAATCAAATCCCGCACATCAACGGAGCCTTATTTTATTGACTACCCTACCTATGTTCTCCTTCCCTTCCAATTTCTTGTGACTTCGCTTACAAGTTTCTACCTATAAGTCTTCATCTCAATTTGTTTAAAATATATATATATATATATATATATTTATATATATTTAAAAAAGGTCTTCTACTTAATTTCTTTCTTGCCTCATTCCTTTTCAACTTTTCGTTGAATTTCTAGGATCTTTCATTTAATTATAGTTATTGGGATTAAACTATATTAAATTAATTAAGAGATTTTAGAATATATATATATGACCCTGTTTTGAGTTCAAGTTGTAAAATTACTCCTTTTATTAAAAAAAGTTGCAAAAATGCCCCAATTTTTCAAAAATACCCTCACTTAATTTACTAAAAAATTTATAGATCGATAATATATGTTAATTTTTTCAAGATTGAGTTTTAGTAGTGAATTTTTAGCACATATTATCATCAACTCATAAAAATATTAGTCGAAACAAAATGAATTTTACTTTTAAAAAAAATGTTGTTCGGATCAAGGTGACCCGAAGCACAATTTTCATGCTTTGGGTCAAGGGGTGACCCGAAGCACAAATTTTGTGTTTCAGGCAAAGGTGACCTGATATGCGACTCGACCCAAAGTAAAAAATAAATATTTTATATATTGCTTACAACTTTAGTAACTAATACAAAATAAACGTGACTTTAAAAATTAAAAATAAAAACAAAATAAAAAGTGTGCCACTGTGACTTAAGTTTTCAATACTCATAATTTAAAGCACAAATTTTTTGTTTCAGGCAAGGGTGACCTGATATGCGACTCGACCCAAAGCAAAAAATAAATATTTTATATATTGCTTACAACTTTAGTAACTAATACAAAATAAACGTGACTTTAAAAAATAAAAATAAAAACAAAATAAAAAAGTGTGCCGCTGTGACTTAAGTTTTCAATACTCATAATTTATTTTTTTAAAACGTTACTGCATAATTTATTGTATCTTAAAATATATACAATTTTTTTTTTCATTTTTATAAATTCCTAACTCATGTAAACATCAACCCAATGCACCTTTAAAAATAATGCTTATATTTTAAGACGTTATATGTAAGATATAATTAGCATATGGGTCCACAACAAAGTGACAAACACAATTGTGTGTAAAGAGAGAAATAGATTAAAGATTTAAGCTGGAATGCAAATAATTAATGGACACTTATTTTATTGACTATCCTACCTATGTGCTCCTTCCCTTCCGATTTCTTGTGACTTCTTCTTGCCTCGTTCCTTTTCAACTTTCCGGTGAATTTCTAGGATCTTTCTTTTAACAAATAGTTATTTGGATTAGACTATATTAGATTAATCAATAATGCTACTTTGTTCAAATTTAATGTCTAAATCCGGTGCCCAAATGATGTGGCATCATTGTAATCTATTCATTTAAATTGTATTATATTTGTATGATT
Source organism: Acer saccharum (assembly GCA_030490815.1). Classification (NCBI taxonomy): domain Eukaryota; kingdom Viridiplantae; phylum Streptophyta; class Magnoliopsida; order Sapindales; family Sapindaceae; genus Acer; species Acer saccharum. The sequence continues at coordinate 49,195,585 of CM059867.1, forward strand.
TAAATGAATAGATTATGGTATTACCACATCATTTGGGTACTAAATTTAGGTAAAGTAACATTACTCTAGATTAATTAAGGGATTTTAGCAACAAAAAAAAAAAAGCCTCTATTTTGAGTTCAAGTTGCAAAATTACCCCTTTCATATAAAAAGGAGTGGTGCTATTAGCACACCCCTACCAGTCTATTTATGCCCAACTTTTTTTATTATGTAGTATTTTTTTCCTTTATCAAAATTACTTAAAGAGACATACAATTTAAGCAAAAATATCTTTTACAAAGTAAATCTAATAAAGCCTCACATTCCATTTCAAAGAATAATAATAATAATAATCCACATAACCTTGTTTCTTGAATTTTTTTTCTTAACTCTTAAACCCTAAAATTTGCTTCTTACATACATACAAAATATTATGGAAGAGTAACGATATCAAGCATATGGAAGAATTGTCCGAGAACGATATCAAACATCTGGAAGAATTGTCTGAGAATGACATCAATCATCTACAAGAATTGTCTGAGAATGATATCAAACATCTGGAAACAATTCATTCTATAGATGTAAGTTTGAAGTTTACCTTTTCTTTAGAACACTGCAAGAAATTTGAGCTATAGAGACGAAATTTTTAGGGACGTATTTTTTATTTTTGTCCTAATAGGATGTCTATTGGGATGAAATAAATTATTCATCCAAAAAAAAAAAATCTAAAAAAACTTTTAGGCACGAAAAAATTTGTCCTAATAGAATGTCTATTGGGATGAAAGAAATTATTCATCTCTAAAAACAGCAAATCTGACAAAACCCTTAGGTACAATTTTTTTTTGTACCAATAGAACATCTATTGGGACGAAAAAAATTATTCGTCCCAATTGACTATCTATCGGGACATATTTCATCAAAAGTGGTAAGCCTTTTAGGGATGAAACATTTTTGTCCCAATATAACGTCTATTGGGATGAAATAAATTATTCGTCCCAATAGATTATCTATCGGGACGAAATTAATTATTCGTCTCAATAGACTGTCTATCAGGACAAATTTTGTTTCATCCCAAGAGGTTTTCTTTTTATTTAAAATATAATAATTAATTAATTTTATTGATATTCTTGATTTTTTTTTTTGAAGTTATTCCTAAGAAACAGATTAATAATTAAATTAACATATAAATTAGAAAATGAGGGAAAATGAATTAATTTGTTCTTCCAAAGTGGTTCTCTATCGAGATGAATAACAATCTTAAATATGTTGTGACCATAAATATTATAATGCACAACCACTTTTAGGAGAGTAGTTGTACATTTCCCCTTCTCATTTGTGATAAGAATTAAAATCCTACATTTGTTCATTAAATCACAAGAAATAAAGAAACATCTTCGCTACAGTGATAGTTTCATTATAAATCGTGCTTATAACAATTGAATTCATTAGGCTCCGATAGACCTCTAACTCGACTGTATATGATTTAAAAATAGTTTTATTAAATTCGCCAATAAACATTTTAAAATTTTTGATTAGTGGAATGAGTTTAAATTTTTCAAACAAGGTTTTTTTTTTTTTTTTTTTTTTTTTTTTTTTTTTTTTGTTCCAACAAATTTTGATTTAAAATAATCAATGAAAATTTAACAACTTATATATATGTTATATATAAATATTATAGTTGAACCTGTGGCCTAGTGGTAAGTGGCACCACTGATTTCAAGTCGATTTCAAGTCGTTGTCGCTAGTTTGATTCTCAAATTTGACAATAGCTAGAGGTGTTGGGTACTTGGGTGAGGTGTTATATGGTGTAGGGTAGGTGGATAGAGTTTAATTTATATATATATATATATTCATCATTTCGTACCCCCTTTTTTCTTGTAGTGGAATGATATTAAGTTATCGTTGTGTTGAAGCGGCCATTATTTTTTCTTTTTACTTTTCCACCATGAAATAAGAAGAAGAAGAAGAAAAACGTAAAAATATATATATAATAAATAAATAAATCGTTTAATGGAGGTGGGAGAGAGATATATGCAGATCAGAGATAAAGTGATCAGAGATTAAGTGTTTTAAATTTGAAAAATAAGTAAAAATTAATAAAAACATTTAAGGAAGTCCTCCACTATTATGTAAAGTCTTCAACTAGCTATCTCTTCTTCTTCCCTCCATTTTTTTTTTTTTTTTCTTTTTCTTCTCTCTCTTTCATTGTTGCAAAGAAGAAGTAGCCGATCAAAAGTAGGTAAGTGGGGAAGAGAAAAAACAAAAAGTAAAAGTAATAATATTATATGTGCAATAAAATAGAGTTAACATGATGGGTGCACACTCCACAATAAATAGAATAAGGTGTAAATTAAGAGAGAAAACAAATTAATTAGCATAATATATATCTACACCCTTTGGAATCCAAAGTAGTATTCACACTATACCTAATTGATTTTGAATTTCTTGTCACTCTCTCTCAAAACATAGCATAGGTCATCAAAATTCATCACTGTCAAAGCTGGTTAATTCGAGTGATGAAAAGTGGGGATGAGAATAATAAAAATCCAATAAAAGTTTTTGGTAAAGTCCACATTTTTTTTCTCCCTTCAATTGAATAAATTTGTAAAGTGTGCCGCTGTGACTTTAAGTATTCGATACTGCATAATTCATTGTATCTTAAAAAGTATACAATTTGTTTTTTTCTTTTTCATTTTTATATATTCTTAACTCGTGTACAAATCAACCCAATGCATCTTTAAAAATAATGCTTATATTTTAAGACGTTATATGTAAGATATAATTAGCATATGTAAAAAAAAGTGGTGCTATTTATGCCCCCACTTTCAAAAATTTTGATTTAATTAAATATTTTTATTAATTTTTTTATTTATTTCTTTTTTCAAATTTAATACACAGCATTTCTAATATCTTTATCTCTAACATCTATATACGTCTTTATCTCACCTCCATTGAATAATTTATTTTTTCTTCTTATTTTTTTTATAGTTTTTTTTCTTCTTATTTTATGGTGGAAAAGAAAAAAAAAACAGAGTTGTTTCAACACAATAAGAACTTAATATCATTATAAAGAAAAAGTAAACTTCAAACTTACTTCTAGAGAAGAAATTGTTTCCAAATACTTGATATCATTCTCAAACAATTCTTATAGATGATTGATATCATTATCACACAATTCTTGCGGATGCTTCATGAAAACAAAAGTATTTCAAAACATTGATGATTTCAAAACTCTAATTATGTAAAAAAAACATTGTAATTTGCAAGGTTTATTTTTTTTTAAATAAAATAATAAATAAATAAGTAAATAATGGGACTTGATTGTAGTAGTCTACCAGACTGCCACCATTTTCAAGATTTTTTGGGCAGACAATGGGCTCCACCCAATAATTATTATTTCATTTGAGATCTTGACGTGCCTGTGCACCAACGTCGCCGTTGGGTACCATTTCAATATCACTTGGGCCTCTAGACTTTTTTGAGCTAGGCCCATATTGACATATTTTAAAGGGATTTGAGCTTTTCGTATATTTGCTTATATTATTTTTTTAAAATATATTTGCTTATATTATTAATTATTATTTCTTATTTCTTATATTATTAATTATGAAAGAAAATAAAATCAACATCGGTTATGTTTTTAATTTTACCAACCTTAAAATAATATGTATAATAACTGTCAATTTTTGTCACATGGCTCACACCTCACATCCACAACGGGTAGACCAAGGCCCATTAAGTAAATATTGTCCATTTTGGGTTTCACGCACACGTCCTTCATCCTTACGGATTTCCTTTGGATCATGGGCTTATACAAGCATCATTCGCCCATGATCCAAAACACATCTATTTAATTAGGAGAGACCAAGACTTATATACAAGTGATGGACTTTACTCTCTACATTTTCTTTGTAAATAAATCAAAACTAAAGTTACCAATTATGTGAGACTGCACATCCCTACCCCTTCCACTTTAAGACTTTTAGTGGTATACACCTCTCTTTCACGATTGAGTCAAGTCCCACCGAGACATGTATAAAGAGTTTTCTCTTTAGTATTTGTAATTAGATATATCCCAATAATAAGAATAAATATCTAAGTTGTTAATGTAATACCAGTATTACTGAATGTGAAAGTAGATATATCCCAATTATAAGTCAATATTTAAGACACTCATGCATTACTCTATCTCAATAGACCCTTGATCGGTTCAAGAGCTAATTTTCTATTTCCCTGTTAAAATAACAATTTCTCAAGGAAAAATGGGTGTGTTCCCATTAATGTGAATGCAAAATGAAAATGAGAATGAGAATGATTTGACCTCAAATTCATAAAACAAAGCTTCTAAAATAGAAAACAAAAGTAAAATAAAAGTAATGATCAAAATATACAGAGACCAAAATATGCCATTTACCAGAAGATAGAAGCGAGACAAGACAATCCAGCAGGCATACCCTGTAAAAATGCTGGATTTTGAACTTGGAGTTAGTAACTGTGATGCTCAAAAGCTACTGGCACCATAAGTTGGCCTCATAGAGGAGACACTAAACTGAACAACTGGTTTTCGAAAAACCCACAATAAGTTTTATCTATCAACACCTAACAGTAAGAAAACATAACTCCACGAACATTTTATACAAGCCAAAATGAGAAACACCCAGGAAACCTCAACAGAGCTCGGTTTCAAACTTCAAACAAATGCCCATGCTGAAAAGCTCTTGACACAATAATTTGGCTCCGTAAGGTACAGCAACCTTAACAATGTCACCTTCGGTTTCACAAAGGCGGCAATAGGGACCTCTAACCTTGCGACCATTACCCATTGAACGTTGGATCACGCTCGCCACATTCTTGTATTTCCGGCAGACATGCACTTGAGAGGAATCACTTAGTGTAAAAAGGCGTTCATGTAAGTTTGCTGATGCACCATGGGCTATGAGGCAGTCACGCTCCGTCTCACCAAACTTGATCCCACCAAATCGTTTCCTGTCTGCAACTAACTGTTGAGTGAGCGGGTGGACTGGCCCAGTGTTACGAAATTTCACTTTGTCTTCAGCCATGTGAACGGGATGTTGGTAGAATGTCAGACCCATGAATTTGAGTGACCGAACCATTTTACCGGTACGTCCATTATAAACTCTCTCCATTCCACTATTTGAAAAACCAGCCCTGACACATTTATACAGCAAATGTAACTCAATCTGACAACCGTTTAAAAGAACATAACAAAATATATATATATATATATATATATACACTTGACCGTAATCCCCAAGCCATGCAACGGAAGTTGGAGAAAACAAATGCAATTTGGCAACCAGATCATATAAACATGAAATGAAACAGAATCTGTGAAAAAAAATTATTAAAACCATATTTATGTCACACGTAGGACTCCAGTGCAGGATCTCATGATGCCAATACGATAACCACTTAAGATGGACAGAATCTAAACATTATCCCGTTTCTTATTTCTAAAAGGCTAAATTTCTCTGGAGATTTGAGTAAAAAAGTTCATCGTTGACCTCCTATAGAAGGAGCTTCCTTAAAAATTCCAAAAAGATTTCAAGAAGTGTTCAGAAGATTACAGCAAAGTTTTCTAAATTCTAAAGAGTCACTAAATATCAGGGGTGCTATCTGACAAATTTAAACCCAATTGTGCTGATAAATTTTAATTCAATTGTGCTGACAATAAACATAGTTTAGAGACCAGAGAGTTGAATGAATTTTACCCTTTCTAAAATGACCGCTTAAATTAGGAATCAAAGAAACATTATGCATGGTGCAATACTACTGTAAAATCAACACTCAAGTACAAGTGTACAACATATTAAGCTGTGAAGCTGCTCTGTTATGGCATCAAATTAGGGAGTGGAGAAAGGAGTAGCATATTTCTTCAAACCACCAAAGGCTATCCCCTTTCCTAAGGCAGCCTCTAAAAGTTGGGCAGGAGTTTGTCGTGAAGGAAAAGCATGTGGATTTATCACAACATCTAGGACTATTCCCTGTATTGTGAAAGGGAATTTCTCTTGAGACTCCAAAAAACCTAGAACACCCTTTTGCCCATGCATACTTGAGAACTTGTCTCCGAGAGTTGGGGATTGAATCTGCATTGAGAAATCATAAAAATCAAAGTACATTGATGGCTAGTCATAACTTTTTTGAGAACCCGTTAAATCAGAATGCAAACCAAATCATTCAATCCCAAACAACCATTACCACATATATATATATATATATATTTTAAAGCTTTGTAATTTTGATTTTCTATCACTGTATATTAAATGTCATCTTCTACATACACAATTGTTGTACAAAACACAAAAGTTTACATGCATCTACAGAAGTGTGTATGTGTATGTGTGCCAGTGTGTGCATATTGTAAATACAAGTGACAGTTTTCTTGCCATCATCATTAGAAGATAGGACCACTTTCTGAACCTTGCCTCGCTCAGTGTGTTTCAGTTTAATACGGTGGTCAGCAGATTCTGTACACTTCCCTATGACAATGTCACTACTTTGAAGGTTGGCACCAACGTAAGGGAAACCATCATCGTCAAGGCAGTCAACAAGTCCAATTTTACTCAGTACCTTGCCAAAGTTCACCAAGTCATCAGCCTTCCGCCTCTTGTCCTGTGTTTCCTTGTTATCAACCTCTGCCTTGTAGCTTCTGATATGCTCAAACTGAAACATACCACGCTCCATTGAGGCTCGGTTCATCACCAAGGAATCCTCTTGGTTGTACCCCTGATGAACATTGACAGCCATAATAACATTCTGACCATTGGAATGCCAAAGAATGAGCAACAAGGAATATACAAAATTTCAGGCCTTAAAAGTATTATAAGGTTTTAAAGTTTGCTCCCAAGGAGATCTTCATTGTAAAGCAGCACAAATAGAGGCAATTAATATGATAAGAAACTAGGCTTGAGTACTTGAATTTGACAATGGAAACATATGTTCCAATTTTCATTAGATTAAAAACCAGTAGCAGAGCAAGTCTGCAACCAGATAATGGTGAAAGATTACAGTAACCTTACTTAGACAATGGTGAAAAAGTCACAACTGCTTTTGCAGCTTTGAGTGCAATTTTTTTTAAATAAAAAATGAAAAAAAAACAAAACAAAAATCTCTCAACCTAGGCCCTACAATCTAGTACTCAAAAAGGTAATTAATATTGTTCAAAAAGGCTCTTAATTGGGGAATAGTACCAGGCCCTACAATCTAGTACAGGAGATTTTATTTAATAACATCTTGGTCACAGTGGTAAATTAACACTCCACCCACCTCTTAGGTTGATAACATCTAATACAATATAAAATAATACAGAGTAATTAACTGAACGTAGCCATATTCATTGCCACTAACAGTTTATTAATTAATTTTGCAATAGCTTAAGGTCCTAGATGCAGGCATTCATATTTTGAACAATATCAGCCTTATATAGAAGAAGGCTTCCTACACAATGAAGAACAACTTAGTAATAAACTCTGTTAACATACACTGCCATGGCAAGACATTCACCATTAGGATAGACTGTCAGCATTTGTAGGTCTCATACATTTAGTTTATAATTAGACTGCAAAATACATTAAAGAAAATTCAAAAAATAATTAAGCAATATACATTACTCGCACAAGCTACATAACAGTTAGTTTGCTTATGCACATTTTGAACCGATAGTAAGTGTTCATTCAAATAAACTTTTCATCACCCGGTTCATTATGTTGGCTTCAACTATAGCCTAAAAAGGCATGGAAAACAATTCATTAATGAAATAATATAACATTTGAAAGGCTGTTTGGGGATGAAATAGAGGGAACCTGCGGTAACTCTTTCCTATGCCGTTTATCTCTTAGCTCCACGACAAATGAGAGAGAATCTTCACACACTCCAACCAATCACCATTTATGAAAATTATATGCTTTCCTTCCAATGAAAAAGAAGTATCATCTACCAGTTTCTCCATCCCCCAATCAAACAATTGGTCAACTATAGGTTCCAATAAGTTTGTACTAACAAGTCCAGTGACAGCCATATTTTTCACCATAAGGGGTAGAGAGAAAGCAAACTCTACCCCAGTGAGAAGGGTGCCTGCAACAAGAAAATCAAATCATAATGATTGACTGCCATCCCTGCCGTACATCTACACTACCAATAACAGTCAATAAGATTCAATATCATAAGGACCAATCTGCATGTACTACAGTATGTATCATTTCACGTTTCAATTGTAAAGTGCAAATATGTTTAATGACAGATTCATGAAAGGACTACAAATGACCAGCTCAATATTGGGAGACCAAACACCGTCATATTCAATCATTAGGCAATCAATCCATCTTTTGATGATGGGATAACTAAAAGTAGAAAATGTAAGAACCAATCAAAAGTTGACATGAACATAAGGAGTGTGGAATTCGGATTGGGGGAGGAAGAAAAAATAAAGAGCTACTAGCTTTGAGGCAATTAAAGGAAGTTCACCTATTACATCTATCAGTTCACATTATTGGTGCAGACAACAGCAAGTTATGCACAGAACCTTTAGGCAGCATTCTAGCTTCATTTATAACATGCCGACCACACACCTTATACCAGAGGAGCTAAAAGTCTAAAACCAAAACACATAGATATATAGGCCAACATATCTTCGAAAGAAAGATCAAACTTGCTTCATCTATTACACTCGTTTAAACGGAAGATGATACAAATTTACTTAACTCCCCTATACACAGCATTGCTAACTGTCATTACTGACAGAAAAGTCCTCACCTTTAAAAACTACAAAATATCACTATAAATCAATTTTGTAAAATCAAGCATTAGTAAGTAGTAACCATGATTCATTTTACATTTTTACACGACTACCTACCAGAAAAACATCAACATTTAAGATTTTTTGCATAGGGAGAAAACGCATACGAAATAAAATCGAATAAGTTCAGCAAAACTTACGGGTATCTGGCATCCCCAACCTTCCCTGTGTAGTACTGAACCTGCTGTCTAGCTCTCCTCAAATCAACCATTGTTTGCAATGGATTTGCTCGCCCAAGATTTGCCACTACACCAGAAATCCTTTCCATTCGCTTATAAGGATGTGACAATGCTCCAGCCTCCAGTTGAGAATGCCCATTGGTTACTATGGAAGCATCCAGATATCTTCATCTTTGGACATTTCTTCTAGTCTAATACTCTAATAATAAATCTGTTCCTCTTCATCTCTGACTCCAACCCTGATTACTTGAAACCCAAAGTCTCTTCAGACAGATTTGCTCTTGCATCTGTGACCATGACATCAATTTCACAACTATATACAACTATCATCAAATAATTGCATTACGTATTCAAGTTATGTTCAACATTTGTTGGGCACAAAACAAAAGAGAACAACTAATAAACTTTGAAATGACAGGATGATAACAAACTTACAAAAGGTCAATAAAACCACTCATTGTACTATATAGGATAAAAAAGTCAAAAGAAAGGAATATACAGCTAATAATTGTGTACAGTGAACATTGAATAGAAGAACACTAAATATACATGTTAGTTTCAGAATCAGGGAACAGAAAAAGGCCTCCGTAAACAGAGCCTGATCAAGTGATAATAAAACCACCACTGGTAGAAAAATTGAAAAACAAAATTGTCCGACCACCAAAAAATTTGCCTACAAGTCATATCCACTATTATGAGCAACTTGATTACATTGAATAAAGAGAAAATAAAACTAATATTTCCTATATAATTTTGGCTAGATAATAAATAATGACTAATTCACATTCAGAGGTTCTAGAATTTAAAGTCATTGTAAGAAATTCAGGCTCAAACCTTGCAGGTATTATACACTCTAGTGGCACTTCAAAGCAGGTTGATAAAATAACCAACTGTCGAAGCATGTAATATAAAGAATATCATCCGTAAAGAATCATACAGAAAATCAATCAAACAATATCAGGTACCGTATGCCTATTAAAAGGGAAAAAAAGAAGAAGAGGAAATTCATACGAGATGAATTTAGTTACATATACAAATCATAAAATCAACTTATCATTGAGTAGAAGAGGATCACATGTCTAGAGTAATAAAATTGAAGACTGATAGCTTGGTACTTGGTAGTAAAAGTAGAACATGCATTGTGCCATTTGCAGTCAGATTATCCACTATTTTCAAACTATCCATAAAAAGAAAAAGTGTTTATTTCAAGTACCCTAGTGCTCTATTTCTCTTGACTGGCAGCAAACAAGAAATAGAAGTCATACTAATGATAAAAGTTGAAGAATAATTTTGTAATCTACCCTCAAAGTATGCCCTTTAAATAAACTTGTCTATAAACAGGACTAGACTATCAGAGGTTCTCAAATTGTATTATAAAACCTGTAACTATATATGTATATTTTGAAGTAATAAAGTATTAGGCTAAGTTAAATAGTGTGCAGAACTCACCTATGGCAGCATTCAAAGAAACTTGTTCAATTTTCAATGCCTCTTAATGATATATCTGCATGGCCTCTTGGTGTCCAGTCCAGGCAACCATTTCTTGGTATCAAAAAGTTGCTGACACATCTCACAACTTTGATGCATATTTGTTTAAAAATTAACTGCCCAAGGCGAAACAATCAGCACAGTATATATTAAAACATTAAAGATAGAATTAAATACTTGTAGTTTCTTGAATGAGTTACCTGGAAGATGAGAAAGTCCACGACATATACGGTGAATGAACAAAAGTCCAACAATGGTGAATCAAATGTTTAATCTCTTTGGATGTTGTTCCACTTCCTCCTACAGATGATCATTAGATGTGTGACTTCTCCTTATTCCACTTGTTTCCCCAATATGTTCAATTGGCTCTTCATATTTCACTGTCTGCAAATTCTCATTCTCTTTGGGATGTGGTTCCATTTCCTCCTCATCAAATCTACTACCACTTGTGCCAGCCTCATCACTGTCATCAGTGTCTGAATCCTCCTCATCAAATCTACTACCACTTGTGCCAGCCTCATCACTGTCATCAGTGTCAGAATCTTGATAATATATGGGGCATACCCCACAAGATTTCAGTCTGCAATTAGGACTCTCCTCTGAAAGCCGGAACTCAAATGAATAATTCTTGAACCGTCTTCCAAAATGCCAATAATGATATGAAGCATCACAATACCCGAATGCAACATGATCTGAGTCAATTAATGTTCTGTAATTTCTGTTTCTAGAAGCAACATATGCAGTCTCCGACATGATAGTAGTAGCTGGTGAACTTTGATCCCCATCACTATATGTGCAGTGAAAATGGACCCCCAATTTATGTTGATTATCACCATTGAAAAGATATTTCTCAAATGCAATAACAGCGCATACAGCAAATCCTTTGACGATACGATCGAAAGTCTTTTGAAATTTTATCGAAGATCCTTTAGTTGTATACCTGAACCACTTAGGAACTTCACTTCCCGGGTAACAAAAGATAAATCTAATGTATTCCTATAACATGAAAATCATAATTAATTTAGAGAGAGAGAGAGAGAGAGAGAGAGATGGAATAATGGATTAACAGAGTAATTACCTGGTGAAGATTTTTCATTAGTCGTGCCAACATGTTGCCGACTGCTGTCTCTTCAAGGTTCATGCAGTTTGTAAATATGAACTCAGTAGGTTTTGGTTTTGCTTTTATATTGAGTATTCGTGCAAAATCCAATTCATGTGGTATTGATTGGAGCTGCTTGCAATCACATGCGCTTAAATGTGTTAAATTTATTGGAAGGTCTATTAATGATACAACCTTATTGCAATTGTCTAAGTGCAGAAATTTCAAATTCCAAAGTTCCGTCGTGCTTTGTGGTAGATTGTCAAAATTGTTTACACTTAGGTCTAAATATACCAAAGAGCACGGTAAACCTGGAAAACGAATAAATCTCAAACCACTACATCCACGACATGATAGCATCTTCAAAGATTTCAAATTCCACAAGTACTTCGGCAACATTTCCAATCTTGAGCAATCCGAAAGATCCAGTAGTTGTAGAGATGTCAATGTACAGATGCCAATTGGAAGCGTCTTAAGATTTTCACATCCCCCCAATAACAATTCCTCAAGCCCATTCAGATGTACAATGGAATGGGGTAGCACCTTAATTGCAGCTCTGTTCGCATAGAGATACATCAAAGATTTTAAATTCCCCAAGTTCTCTGGCAATATTTCCAATCTTGAGCAATCCGAAAGATCTAGGCGTCGTAGAGATGTCAACTTACAGATCCTTCTTGGAAGCATCTCAAGATTTTTGCATCCCACCAAAAACAATTCCACAAGCCCATTCAGATGTGCAATGGAATGGGGTAGCTCCTTAATTGCAGTTCTGTTCGCAGAGAGATATGTCAAGGATTTTAAATTCCCCAAGTCCTTCGACAATATTTCCAATCTTGAGCAATCCGAAAGATCCAGGTGTTGTAGAGATGTCAAATTAAAGATGCCACTTGGAAGCATCTCAAGATTTTTGCATCCCCTCAAAAACAATTTCTTAAGCCCATTCAGATGTGCAATGGAATGGGGTAGCTCCTTAATTGCAACTGTGTTCGCAGAGAGATAACTCAAAGATTTTAAATTCCCCAAGTTCTCCGGCAATATTTCCAATCTTGAGCAACCCGAAAGCTCCAGGTGTTGTAGAGATGTCAAATTACATATGCCACTTGGAAGCGTCTTAAGATTTTCGCATCCCCCCAAAAACAATTCCTCAAGCCGATTCAGATGTGCAATGGAATGGGGTAGCTCCTTAATTGCAGCTCTTTTCGCAGAGAGATACTTCAAAGATTTCAAATTCCCCAACTTCTTCGGCAATATTTCCAATCTTGAGCAATCTGAAAGATCCAGGAGTTGTAGATATATCATCTTACAGATGCTACTTGGAAGCTTCTTAAGATTTTCGCATTCCCCCAAACACAATTCCAAAAGAAATTTCAGATTTCCAATGGAATGGGGTAGCTCCTTTATTGCAGTTCCACCCAAAGACAATTCCACAAGAAATTCCAGATTTCCAATGGAATGGTGTAGCTCCTCAATTGCAGTTCCACTCAAATCCAAGATTCGTATCACACCGGAAATCTGTGGAAACTTTGTGAGGTTATTGCAGTTACTGAGATCAAGAGATGTAAGAGATCCAAAATCAATATCACTTGGAAAGCTCCTAAGACTATTGCAACCACGCAGATCCAACCGAATAAGGTCTGACACACATTGAGCAAGTTGGGGAAAGTCAAGCAAGCTTCTGCAGTCTCGGAGATCTATCTTCTCAAGCAATGGGGATTTTGAGAGTTCTGGGATCTTAGTGATACGTTTACATCCCGATAGATTAAGCCACCTTAGGTTTGGGGCAGGCTTTGTAACAAAACAAAAGAAGAAAAAAAATCATTACAATAAATAATTAAGATACAAAGAATAAAACATTTATTTAAAATGATAGAATAATACCATACAGTCTTCCCAAAGTCTTTCAAGATTGCTACCACGTAGATCAAGTTCAATAAGGTTGTTTGGATTAAAATTTGATGGCAGTGCTTGTAAAGGATATCCATACCAAATGAGAGACCTCAACTCATCAGAAAGATCGCTTAGACCTTTTGAAAAATTCACTTGAGAGTAAGTAAAGCGAGAAGAATAGAATTTGAGTAATCTAAGATTATACATTTTCTTGAAGGCTCTTGGGCTCAAATGTATATCTTTATTTATCTCAAACATATCCAGAAATATCCCTTGTACTCTAGGAGTTCCCTAACGGCCAAACCAAAATCAAAGTACAAGTTATTTCATAAAATGAAAAGTATAAGTTATAACAAAAGCAAAGTATAAGTTAGAAACTCACATAATTATTTTTTAGTGTGCAAAGTACATCCTCTTGCCTCCACAACCTACTACGTTTGCCTATCTTGTTTGAAGATTGTTTATTAACAATATCCCTACCCATTTCTTCAAGCAAATCATGCATTTCTATCCCACCATAGGATGAAATTGTTATTAGTGACTTGTCAATAAGAACACTCAGTGAGTAGTGACAACCATTTAATATTGTTGATACATAGTCTCGTTCTTTCCCTTTTAAAAAACATGCAATATCAAGAAATATTTCCTTCTCTATATCCTTCAGTCCATCGTAACTAATTTTTAACACATCAAAAACTCCATGTCTCAAATTTGTTGGTTCAAATTTGTTTACCACACTTTCCCACTCTTCTTTGCTCTTTTTGTATAATGATGAACCCAACACTTTAAGAGCTAACGGATTGCCATTTGTAAAATTAACCAACCGATTTACCATCGGATCTTCAATGTCATAGTTTTCATGAAAAGCATACTTGCAAAAGAGTTGAAAAGCTTCATGACAGTTTAATCCCTTAACCTCATATATGTTATCATCATTCACACGACAATTCCGAAGTACTTGTTTATCTCTAGAGGTTATTATGATTCTACTTCCTTGACCCAATCCATCAACACCTTCGACTAAAGTTTCTATTTTTAAAGAATCATCAACATCGTCAAGAACAATGAAAACTTTCAAACAATTGAGCTTTTCCTTGATTTTTGGAGGAATACTAAGACCGTCTAATTTTAGATTTCCATCCTTTAACACTTTAGAAAGAATTTCCTCTTTCACAGAATCTAATCCTCCACATTTTTCTAATCTTTCCCTAACATTTTGAATAAAACAAACACCGTCAAACAGATTTGAATTTTGATTAAAAATGGCATTAGCAAGCATTGTTTTACCGATACCACCCATGCCCCAAATCCCGATAATTCGAACATCTGTCGTAACATGAAGACATAATAATGATGTAATTTGCCCAATTCGTTCAAGTCCAATTAGTCCACCAAAATCAAGCGATATATATTCACTCATCAATTTCTTCCAAATATCATTGACAATTTCCTCGACAAGTGTGGCATCAGTTCTGTCATATGAAAATACCAAACAGTAATAAGTAGAAATAACCACAATAGAAGATTTTTTTTTTCTTGACAGACACAACAGAAGAATTCTAAACTAACTAAAAAGTTGAAATATAAGGACTCCCAAAGAATTTTAGTTAATGCTAAATATATGATCGTATAAAAATTGTGTAGAGGTAATCTAAAGAACAGATTTATACTCACATCAACTAGATCATATATAATTTATCACAAGTAGTAGTTAGAAAGAAGGCAGTTACACAAGTATATTAATTAACAAAATTATATTTAAAAACAATTGGTCTCTATTTTGAAAAGAAAAAAAGAAATAACATTAAAATTTTGAAAAATGAAACTAGATCTATTCCCTAAAAAATATGAGATGAGGAGAGGAGGACTCTAGTTTACTTATTCTCAAAATAAATAAATAAATAAATACGACTTTTAATTTTTATAAATATTGTATAAAGTAAAATAAAGTAATAGTTCAACTTAAATTTACCTCGTTATAGAGGAATCCCATCCAGATAATTTGGATGCTTTAGTTAAAGCCTTTCTCCATGTTTGCACCTCTTCTTGCACCTTGTCTTGCTCCTCTTCT
Organism: Acer saccharum; assembly: GCA_030490815.1. Lineage (NCBI taxonomy): Eukaryota > Viridiplantae > Streptophyta > Magnoliopsida > Sapindales > Sapindaceae > Acer > Acer saccharum. Next base: position 49,211,103 of record CM059867.1, read on the forward strand.
TGCACCTTTTCTTGTAATTCTTTTTCATGCTTAACAAAAGAATCCTTGAAACTTTCGGTCTGATTACGTACATTGGATGGATCAACCCGGTAGAAAACTGGTAAAACAATTTGGTTATTCATTTCCATGCACTTCAGAATCTCTACAAGTTCACGTAAACACCATTTGGAAGAAGCATAGTCTTCTGAGAAAATAACTACCGAGATCTTTGATCCTTTAATTGCTCTCATAAGAGCCGGAGAGATTTCATCCCCTCTTATGAGTTGGTTATCAATAAAGGTTTCAATTTGTTTTCGGCGCAAAGCTTCATAAAGATGACTAGTGAAACAATCGCGGGTGTCTTCACCTCTGAAACTGAGGAAGACATCATATGTGGTGTTGGAAGAAGGATATGATTGTAAATTGCCCATAGAGAAGAAATGAAAGACTTAATTTGAGCAGCAAAAATTGCAGGGCACAATACAAGAGATTCTTGGCGTGAGAGAAAGAAGAGAGAGAAGAGAGAAACAGTAGTGTTTTGGTCTTTGGCATAAGATAAAGGGGAGAGAGAGAGAGAGACAAAATAGGGAAAATGAGGGGCAACTTTCTTGTCTTCTTCCCTCCGTCTTGACATATCAAAATTGAAAATTCATCACTATCAAAGAGCTGTGGGCGACTGCCCTTGGTACACGTCATCGGTTTGTAAGAGTTGATTGTGCTGGAAGTTAATTATTATTATTTTGTAATTGAGATAAATCAATCTATTTTTAAAAAAAAAAATATTTTTTTTATTTGAATTTGTTTTAATAAATATTTCTCCACCATCCATCTATGAGATGAATGGTAGAGATTTTAAAGATGTTTTAATTTTTTAAAGATTTTATTTTCTTTATAAAAAAAATCATAATTGTATTATTATTATTTTTTGAAAGGGAATTGTATTATTATTTAACCATTATTTTTATTTTTCTTAAATAATTTAAATATTTATCTTGGTTTTATATTTAGGGATATTTAAATAAAAAGATAATTTAAATAATTGTTATATCAATTTAATTTTTTCATTTCTATATTTATTTAATTGCCCTTATAATAAAATTCAGAATTTAATTATTATTTAACCATTATTTCAATTTTAAATTTAATTTTTTAAAAAAAAAAAAAATTGGTCAGAGGGGTATTCGTGTCATATTATTATATTTTTCCGGTTTAATGCAATTTTATAAATAATCAGGGGAACTTAGTGTAATTTTCCCTAGACGGAATCAAGGTTCCGTTGGCCATTGCAAATTTATGATAGTTCAGGGGTTTATTGCCGAAAAAAAAGTATAGGGGTACATTGTCAATTAGGGTATAGTTCAGGGGTATTCTTGCCAATTAGCCTAAAAACAAAAAAAAAATATATATTATAACTTCAATAAGATCTAACAGGAAAAAACATTTGATAAGAAATTTTAAATTAAGAGAGAAAAAAAGTTACAAATCTAGATTTGTGGGTTTTAAAATTTGGATTTAAAGTTACTGACGAATCTGAAGATGTAGGTTTGGAAGAGAAGGATTTGGAAGATGACAGTAATTGATGATTATTAATTAACCAACACCACCACCAAATCAACTCTGTGATCTAATTGATTAACCAAATCACAATCCCCATGGCTGAAATCAACTCCATTTTCAAATCAATCAACCAAAACCAACACCCTATCAACATCCTAATTCCCTCTTTTTGTTTTCCAGTATTCCCTAGCCAATCGTTTTCTTTCTTTTTTTTCATTATTTTCATTTTATATAACAAATTATATTTCATACTTGAAAATAACAACGAGCATTGTAGACTTTTTTTTCTTTTTTTTTTTTTAAAAAAAAACAAATTTATTCATTTTTACTATTATTGTTGTTGAATAATAATATGTTATAATGTGGAAAATAAATGTAATTTTTTTTTTTTTTTTGATTGGAATACAACAACTGGGACCCTACGAAGATAAGACACAACTACAAGCACAGCGCAAACAAACACTCTCACAAACGGGGAGAGAGCACCCACACAAAGGTGGGACAACAACCACACTAGGAGGACCAAAGAAAATTTGCATATATCCATACATGCCTTGGCACTTGAACCTTGGTGGCGATAGTGGAGGGTTTCAAAGGAGGGTCCAACCATCTTGGCAAGAGGCCATTGGCAAATAAATGTAAATGTAAATTTACTAATACTTATACAAATTTTCTATTATCAGTTCGAACTGATAATAAATATATCAGGACGAAGAATGTGGACCACTAGATTTACATACTTTGAGTCAAAGTGTATGCACTTATCAAAACTTCTCCATAATCCGTGGTCCACATTCTTCGTCCTGATATATTTATTATTAGTTCGAACTGATAATAGAAAGACTAAATACTTATATATATATATATTCTTGCGTTTGTGAGAGTGAGAGGTAGAGAGAATTAGGGGTTAAAGGAGACAAGGACAGTGACAAGACAAGAGAAAAAGAGAGTGTCGGTGTGGTGTGGTGAAGATCGATGTATTAGGATTATGCTCAATAGCAAGAGTGTAATATTGTTTTTGACAATCTTTTCATATTAATAAAGTGATTTCTGATTTAAACAAAATCTTATAGCATTTATAGATTGAATATTATAATTGTCAAAAGTAAATAATCATAAGGTCAAAAGACTATGAGAAAAGAATAATTGTTCGTACATCTGGATATGTATGAGGTAGACACAATTCTTTAGTTAGTCTTGAATAATGTTCACAACTTAAGTTAAAGGTTGGGCACCTTTATCTTGTTAAAGTTGTAGAATTCTTTTACCAGTATTTGAGTGGGATCAAATGTGTTATGATGAGTCTAAAATCATCGGAGGGTCTTCGAGTAAAAGAATCTAGTGCACTAGGTGCATTGAACTGGATCACAATGAAATACTTTATCTAGAATCGTCAATAGATAATAGTCTTTTCATTATTAGGACAATCAGAGAGTCTATCTTAATCTTGAGATAAATGATGGACTTATGGTTGCAAGTGGTATCATTTGAGTTATCAATGAGTACGATTATATAGCATAGTCTATCCTCGATAGTTTGGTGATATTCATTTGTTAATCGATAGAAGACTTCATTTATAGATATGGACATCGTGGCTCCATTTATTAAATGAGAGTAGAATATCATCATATGGATGTTTTGAGGTATTGGATATTGAATCTTAACGTTAAGTTTTCGATAGAGTCTATTGAAACATGGCTTCTGGACAAGTCAAAATATCCAAGTTCAAAATGTGGTCATATGAGTAAATATGGTAACTTGAAGAGCTATAGGCGGTCTATGAGCTCTTGGCGATTACTGATATTCTTCACGAGGATACACCATCTCCAATAAGATTGTCTAGGGTACGAATGAGAAATATTTACTTATTCTATCTTTATTTAAGAGTTCAAGTTTAGCTCTTTAGTGGAATGAGTTAAAATTAATAGATCGGACGTAAATGAATCATTTGTTGATTGTGATTAGGTTATGTCTGTTGAAGCTTAAATTTAGATAGCCCGCCAAGATCCACAATCCACACGGACTTGCATGGATCACTTGATATATTCTACCGGATCAATTTATGAGTCCATCTAGAATTGTATTTAATTTATTAAGAATATAATTTGCACATTATTTATTTAATTGGCTGATCAATTATATTAATATATTAATGAAAGGCATGTGGGCTTGTTTCTTTTAGTAAGAATGGGTCTGGTTCATATGTGGGCTTTTTAATTAAAGTCTAATGGATTAAATAAAATAAGAAAATAATATTAGGCCCATGTATATGGTGTGGGCGGCAAGACTAAAATAATAGTCTAAAATATTATTTTATTTTATTGATTGATTAAATGAAAATTAATTAATTTATTAGTTAATTATTTAATTAAAAATCAAAATCTTTTTCTGACTAGGAAATATGTTTCTTAGTAGTATACTATTGTGGTAGTATAAATAAAATAAAAGACTTTATTTGGTAAATAGATAAATAAGGGATTTATTTATCTAATCAAATAAGGAAGTCTTTTATATAGTCACAAATACACTAAAAAGTTGGATTAGAGTTTGGAATTCTAAGGAAATCTACTTAGGGTTAGGATTTAAGTCAAAAGACACAAATCCTACATGGTAAAAGGATTTTGGCCACAATATAGAGATATACATGGTAATTGGCCGATATATATATATATATATATATATATATATATATATATATATAGATTTTATAAAGCATATATATATATATATATATATTTTATAAAGCAAGCAAAATGCGAAATATATAGATATATTTTAATAGGCGTGTAGTTTTTATAAAATAGACATATAGAAATATTATTTTGGGCAAGGAAGATTTGCGACCAAGATTTATATATTTTTGTGAAAAGAGAATTCAGCAACCCTAATGCCTTGGACTTGAGAGTTTTTTCTTTTACTAGAGAAAAATAGGATCCAACTCTTAGACTAGTGTGATTTTCGGCCAAGAGGAATAGAGAGAAAAGTTTGTTCTTATTTCGATAGTGCACTAGTTACTTTTACATCAAAAGGTTTTGTGCACAATTTCGAATAAGGTTCACGCGAGTTTTGATCTAAAGATTGTGAATTCAAAAGTGACCGGAACATTCTTTGTTGTCTCTTGGAACTTGTTGTGACTAACGAAAAAGAAAAAGTTTTATTAATCCATCCTCAGGTACACAATTCAAAGAGAAGGGAGACCACGCTCCTAGGTGATTCACGTTCGTGATTGGATTAGAAGATCTTGTGGATTACCATCGACGCAATGTCAATCGGATCACGCGACAAAGGTATGATATCTTTAGTATTATATGTTAATTAATTAGAGGGTTAAGGTTCAAATTATGGAAAAATTTTAAACTATACTAAACTCTATTTTAGTCTCGCTTCTGCTGCGTGACCGTATTTTTCCCTACACGATGAACGTGGGGGGTCCAACCCTTCATTTCCATTTCCATGCCTTTTGGTAGCTTTTCATTTTTCTTTTTTGGGAAATAATCATTTTCTCCCCTATAGTTTTTCATATTAGACACTTTACCCCCTCTAGTTTCAGTACAATTCCCCCACCCGAAAACCAAAATATTAGACATTTTACCCATTAACCGTTAGGTAGTCCGTTAGTCAACAACTTTGACAGTCAAAAAATCGATTAAATGACCTTATTACCCTTGAACACATTAGTTATACACCCTAATGACACCACTAATTGTTTTTAAAGAAAAAATTCAGAAATTAAAAAATTAAAACTAATAAAAGTATTTTAAAAAAACATAATTGAAAATAAAAAGTTATAAATTTTAATTAAACTTTATTAAAATAAATTCAGTGTTTCAAAAAAAAAATAATGTTTTTTACATTATTTTACATTAATTAAAATTTTTAATTATTTTTACATTTTATTCTTTATGTTAATGTTTTTTAAATGAAATTTTTATTTTTACATTTCATTCTTTATATTTATGTTTTTTAAATATATTATTCAATATTTCAAAAAAAAAATACATTAATTAAAAATTTTAATTATTTTTACATTTCATTCTTTATATTAATGTTTTTTAAATGAAATTTTTATTTTTACATTTCATTCTTCATATTAATGTTTTTTAAATAAATTTTTTATTTGTACATTTAATTCTTTATATTTATTTTTGTTTAAATAAGTTTTTTTTTAATTAAAATTTAATTAAATTATATAAATTTTATTTTCAATTATGTTTTTTTTTCAAAATACTTTTATTAGTTTTAATTTTTTTTTCTGATTTTTTTTTTCTTTAAAAACAATTAGTGGTGTCATTAGGGGGCATAACTAATGTGTTTAAGGGTAATAAGGTCATTTAATTGATTTTTTTACGGTCAAAGTTGTTGACTAATGGACTTCCTAACGGTTAGAGGGTAAAATGTCTAATATTTTGTTTTTTAGGGGGGAAATGGCCATTACAGAAACTAGAGGGGGTAAATGTATAATATTTTAGTTTTCAGGGGGGAAATAGCTATTACCAAAACTAGAGGGGGCAAAATGTCTAATATGACAAACTACAGGGGGAAAAATGATTATATCCCTTCTTTTTTCAAGTTTCCTTCTCTTATTGGTTGTTTATAAAATGTTAATCACATCCTGACCATTCATTTATAGCAATGCTCATGTGTCATAAGATTAAGTGAGGTGAGAATAAGGTGAGGTAAGGAAAGAATCATTGTCCAATGTAAAAAAGGATTCAACTTAATTAACTAATGACTCTCATTAACATGTGTCATTGATTAACTAAGGATCTTTGTCTAATGTAAATCAGCCTTCGATTATTATATATACAACTTCATTCAAGATTCATTAATTAACCTATTGTTTGATGACCAATGAGTAATGCTATTATATCTAAATTTGATGTCCAAATTAAGTGGTATTCCTATAATTCATTTATTTAAATTATACAAATCTAATACAATTAAAATTTTAAATGAATGGATTATAGTGATCTCACATCATTTATGTAATAGATTTGGACACTAAATTTATACAAAGTAACATTATTGTTATATCATATATACAAAATTTAAAATATTTATTATTAAAATACTATTCAATTTATTATTAAAATATTTCAATAATTTATTATTCAATTTCAAAATATTATCAAAATTAAAATATTGTTATATTTAGTTCAATCTCATATTTAACCAAACATCACACGGTATTAATTTAGTCCATTACAATGTTTCTCCAAACACATTATATTACTAATTTAGTCTAGTCCAATTCAATCCAATCTCATCTAATCTCAGTCTCATATCAATCCAATCAAATCCCGTACATCAACGGAGCCTTATTTTATTGACTACCCTACCTATGTTCTCCTTCCCTTCCAATTTCTTGTGACACAATTTTCATGCTTTGGGTCAAGGGGTGACCCGAAGCACAAATTTTGTGTTTCAGGCAAGGGTGACCTGATATGCGACTCGACCCAAAGTAAAAAATAAATATTTTATATATTGATTACAACTTTAGTAACTAATACAAAATAAACGTGACTTTAAAAATTAAAAATAAAAACAAAATAAAAAGTGTGCCACTGTGACTTAAGTTTTCAATACTCATAATTTAAAGCACAAATTTTGTGTTTCAGGCAAGGGTGACCTGATATGCGACTCGACCCAAAGCAAAAAATAAATATTTTATATATTGCTTACAACTTTAGTAACTAATACAAAATAAACGTGACTTTAAAAATTAAAAATAAAAACAAAATAAAAAAGTGTGCCGCTGTGACTTAAGTTTTCAATACTCATAATTTATTTTTTTAAAACGTTACTGCATAATTTATTGTATCTTAAAAAATATACAATTTTTTTTTTTTTAATAAATTCCTAACTCATGTACACATCAACCCAATGCATCTTTAAAAATAATGCTTATATTTTAAGAAGTTATATGTAAGATATAATTAGCATATGGGTCCACAACAAAGTGACAAACACAATTGTGTGTAAAGAGAGAAATAGATTAAAGATTTAAGCTGCAATGCAAATAATTAATGGACACTTATTTTATTGACTATCCTACCTATGTGCTCCTTTCCTTCCGATTTCTTGTGACTTCTTCTTGCCTCGTTCCTTTTCAACTTTCCGGTGAATTTCTAGGATCTTTCTTTTAACAAATAGTTATTTGGATTAGACTATATTAGATTAATCAATAATGCTACTTTGTTCAAATTTAATGTCTAAATCCGGTACCCAAATGATGTGGCATCATTGTAATCTATTCATTTAAATTGTATTATATTTGTATGATTTAAATGAATAGATTACGGTATTACCACATCATTTAGGTACTAAATTTAGGCAAAGTAACATTACTCTAGATTAATTAAGGGATTTTAGCAAAAAAAAAGAGCCTCTATTTTGAGTTCAAGTTGCAAAATTACCCCTTTCATATAAAAAGGAGTGGTGCTATTAGCACACCCCTACCAGTCTATTTATGCCCAACTTTTTTTATTATGTAGTATTTTTTTCCTTTATCAAAATTACTTAAAGAGACATACAATTTAAGCAAAAATATCTTTTACAAAGTAAATCTAATAAAGCCTCGCATTCCTTTTCAAATAATAATAATAATCCACATAACCTTGTTTCTTGAATTTTTTTTCTTAACTCTTAAACCCTAAAATTTGCTTCTTACATACATACAAAATATTATGGAAGAGTAACGATATCAAGCATATGGAAGAATTGTCCGAGAACGATATCAAACATCTGGAAAAATTGTCTGAGAATGACATCAATCATCTGCAAGAATTGTCTGAGAATGATATCAAACATCTGGAAACAATTCATTCTATAGATGTAAGTTTGAAGTTTACTTTTTCTTTAGAACACTACAAGAAATTTGAGCTATAGAGACGAAATTTTTAGGGACGTATTTTTTATTTTTGTCTCAATAGGATGTCTATTGGGACGAAATAAATTATTCATCCAAAAAAAAAATCTAAAAAAACTTTTAGGCACGAAAAAATTTGTCCTAATAGAATGTCTATTGGGATGAAAGAAATTATTCATCTCTAAAAACAGCAAATCTGACAAAACCCTTAGGTGCAATTTTTTTTTGTACCAATAAAACATCTATTGGGACGAAAAAAATTATTCGTCCCAATTGACTATCTATCGGGACAAATTTCATCAAAAGTGGTAAGCCTTTTAGGGATGAAACATTTTTGTCCCAATATAACGTCTATTGGGATGAAATAAATTATTCGTCCCAATAGACTATCTATCGGGACAAAATTAATTATTCGTCTCAATAGACTGTCTATCAGGACAAATTTTGTTTCATCCCAAGAGGTTTTCTTTTTATTTAAAATAATAATAATAATTAATTAATTTTGTTGATATTCTTGATTTTTTTTTTTTTTTAAAGTTATTCCTAAGAAACAGATTAATAATTAAATTAACATATAAATTAGAAATGAGGGAAAATGAATTAATTTGTTCTTCCAAAGTGGTTCTCTATCGAGATGAATAACAATCTTAAATATGTTGTGACCATAAATATTATAATGCACAACCACTTTTAGGAGAGTAATTGTACATTTCCCCTTCTCATTTGTGATAAGAATTCAAATCTTACATTTATTCATTAAATCACAAGAAATAAACTAACATCTTCCCTGCAGTGATAGTTTCATTATAAATCGTGCTTATAACAATTGAATTCATTATGCTCCGATAGACCTCTAACTCGACTATATATGATTTAAAAATAGTTTTATTAAATTCAAAAATAGTTTTATTAAATTCTCCAATAAACATTTTTAAAATTTTTGATTAGTGGAATGAGTTTAAATTTTTCAAACAAGGTTTTTTTTTTTTTTTTTTTGTTCCAACAAATTTTGATTTAAAATAATCAATGAAAATTTAACAACTTATATATATGTTATATATAAATATTGTAGTTGAACCTGTGGCCTAGTGGTAAGTGGCACCACTGATTTCAAGTCGTTGTCGCTAGTTTGATTCTCAAATTTGACAATAGCTAGAGGTGTTGGGTACTTGGGTGAGGTGTTATATGGTGTTGGGTAGGTGGATAGAGTTTAATTTATATATATATATATATATATTCATCATTTCGTCCCAATAGCCCTTTTTTCTTGTAGTGGAATGATATTAAGCTGTCGTTGTGTTGAAGCGGCCATTATTTTTTCTTTTTACTTTTCCACCATGAAATAAGAAGAAGAAGAAAAGCGTAAAAAAAAATATATAATAAATAAATAAATCGTTTAATGGAGGTGGGAGAGAGATATATGCAGATCAGAGATAAAGTGATCAGAGATTAAGTGTTTTAAGTTTAAAAAATAAGTAAAATTAATAAAAACATTTAAGGAAGTCCTCCACTATTATGTAAAGTCTTCAACTAGCTTTCTCTTCTTCTTCCCTCCATTTTTTTTTTTTCTTTTTCTTCTCTCTCTTTCATTGTTGCAAAGAAGGTAAGTGGGGAAGAGAAAAAACAAAAGTAAAAGTAATATTATTATATGTGCAATAAAATAGAGTTAACATGATGGGTCCACACTCCACAATAAATAGAATAAGGTGTAAATTAAGAGAGAAAACAAATTAATTAGAATAATATATATCTACACCCTTTGGAATCCAAAGTAGTATTCACACTATACCTAACTGATTTTGAATTTCTTGTCACTCTCTCTCAAAACATAGCATAGGCCATAGGTCATCAAAATTCATCACTGTCAAAGCTGGTAAATTCGACCATACGCAGGAAATTGTATAGGTATCATACCATGCATTTCAACAATCAGTTACAACCATTGGATGATGAAAAAGGTTCATCCAACGACTCAAAAATAGGGATACTTTGAAAAATCAATAGAATGGGCAACCTGCTGAACCGGTTTTGACCAAACCCACTAAATTTCCTCTCTCTTCTCTCACTGATTCTCTGTTCTCTTCTATTCGATCTAAGATTCAATTTTTGTAGGGTTCTTTCTACTGCCAAAATTCAAGTTTAATGTAATGGAGGTAATCTCCATCACAGTTCTGGGTTCACCTCTATCAGAACAAAGCTTCATCTTCAATCTGTGCACAACTGGTACGCATACAGGCTTCAATCTCTCTCCTTCGCCTACCACGGCTTCGCTGTCTCTCTCGATCCCGCTCAAGCCGAATCCCTCCGCCGATCTGGCACCGTCCTCTGTGTCTACGAAGACACTCAACACACTACTCGGTCTCTCGAGTTTCAGGGTCACAACTCTCACTTCTGACCTTGGCTTCTTGGATTTTTCATTTTTCATTTTTATTTTCTTTTTCTGTTGTTGTTTTGTTGATATTCTTGGATGATGATGAGTATCCTTGTGAGATTTGTGTACTGGGTTTTTCATTTTTCATTTTGATTTTTATTTGCTTTGGGTGTATTGTTGATTTTCTTGGATGATGATGAATTTCTTAGAAAGATTTTCTTACTGGGTTATTCATGTTTTTTTTTTTTTTTGCTTCTACTTCTTCCTTTTTCTCTGTTGCAGTCCTTTCTTCTTTCTTGGTTTTTGGCAAATCAATAGTAGTAGTTGTTGTTGTATCTTCTTTTTCTCCTTCCACACTCACCGTCTATCAGAAGCTGTGAAAAATGAAGATGCCAGTACATGCATTTTTTTTTTAATCTTTGATTTTAGTTTGGTTTCTTTTTCATGCTCACAATTGAATGCCGTTATATTGGGTACGGTGAAGCTCTTGCCTCTGAAGAGAATGATCTCGTCTGCCCAAGCAAAGATTTCTCTAATCAGGCTCTCATTCCTTCTCCACAAAAGGTTGATTCTTTTTTTTCTTTTTTTTTCAGAGTGGTGTGTGTTTCTGTGTTTTGGGTCGCTCGAAATTGAAGCGAAATTGAAACGGTAAAGGGTTGGGTTTTGTATCTGTGTTTGAGTGGTGTGTGTGTATTTGGGTGTTTTGCTGGTGAAGCAAAATTGAAGCAAAAAAGGTTTGGGTTTTGTATTTGTGTTTGAGTGTGTATTTGGGTGGTTGACTGGTGAAGCAAAATTGATTGTGACAATTTGTTGGCGAGAAAATGAGGACTGGATCGATGATGGTGGTGGTAAGATGATCTGAGAAGAAGATGGACCGATGATCATTTGTTTTGTTTTTTATTTATTATTATTATATATATTTTTTATGTTTTGTTTTATTTTTTAATTTTTGTGAAATGTAAATTTTGTTTGTTGTAGAATCTACGAAGAAGGTGAGTTTGAATATTGTTGTTCCACAATTTGTTTTTAAAAATTCATTTTTAATTAAATTTGTTTTTAATTAAAAATGTTTTTAATTAATTTTGTTTTTAATTTCTTCTTATTATTATTATTAAATTTAAACAGAAATTTAATATCTGAGATTGGATTTTTTAATTAGTCTACATAATTAAAATTAATTAAAATATGTTTATTAAATGTGTATATTATTATTAAAAAATTGTTTTTAAATGTGTATATTATTATTAAAAAATTGCTTTTAAATGTGTATATTATTATTAAAAAAATTGTTTTTATATTTTGTTTTATTTTTAATTTATGTTTTTAAAATTAAATAAAAATAATAAAAGAGATCTTCACCTTGAGATGGACGGTGGAGATCCATCATTTTTTTTTTCAATTATGATTTTTTATTTTCTTTTTAATTTTCTTTTTCTTAAAGGCAAAGGAGGGTAAAATCGTCTTTTAACCCACTATATCAGCTTTTCAGTTGAAAAAGCTAACAGAAGGGGGTGTTTGAATATTATTTTCATTGCAGGGAGTAGACTGGCAATTTTTCGGAAACCCTGTCCTCACTTTAATAATATGGTGAACAGTAGGGGGGAAAGCGATCTTTTCCCAATAAATTAAATCAGAATAATGAAAAGTAAATTATATTGAAATACTTACTTTGATATAATATTCTTAATTGTCTAAGAATCATTTATTATATAGTAGATCTTCCGGATCTAACAAAATACAAAGTGTCAATTTCATGTAATTTGTTTTCATTATGTGACATATATTAGCTCTTCTGGACTATTCATTATTTTTACTAAAATCAACAAAATATTTCAGATATACAACATATACACAATTATTGTCCTTCTATTTATCAACTATATAGCAAGCAAAACTTATAATTATTGGAAGGTGTATTTTACATCCTTTCAATTTTCTTGCTTTGTTTTGGTGTTATTCCACTTCTAGGGTGCGTTTGGCACGGACATGGGACAGGACAAGGTGGGACGGGACGGGACAGGACAGGACGGGACAGGACATGTTGTTCTATATTGTGTTTGGAAGGCTTGGGACAGAACTGTGGACTGTACTATTATGTGTTTGGTTTGGCTGGGACAGGACAGAACAAGAGGTTCAAATGACCAGAGTACCCCTCTTATATATAAAACAACATATATTATAATATTACAATTTAATATATAATAATATCAAATAATAATAATAATATATATATATAATATTAAATAATAAAATATATAATATATATTATTATATATTAATATAGAATATTACATGTATTATATATATAGTAATATAATATATTATATTATTATATATAATAATATAATATAAGATATATAGATATATATAATATTAAATATTAGTACATATAAAAAATATAATATATATAATAATATATATTATATAATGTATATAATATATATATATATATATATATATTACATTATAAGTATATATATATATATAATATTAAATATTAGTACATATAAAAAATATAATATATATAATAATATATATTATATAATGTATATAATATATATATATATATATATATATATATATATATATTACATTATAAGTATATATATATATAATATTAAATATTATTACATGTATAATATATATATATATATATATATATTATTATATACGTAATAATATTTAATATATTATATATTATTATATATAATAATAAAATATAATATATATATTTTATATTTATATTACATATTTATTTTATATAATATATATATTATAATATATACTCATTATTATAATATATATATATATATATTATGTGTTAATATATATATATATATAGTATAATATATACATATTAATATATATATATCATATATATTATGTGTTAATATATATATTATAATAATATATTTATATAATAATAATAATAATAATAATAATAATAATAATAATAATAATAATAATAATAATAATGTTTAATATATCATATATATATATATATACTATATATTATTATATTTAATAATATATATATATCATATATATTATGTGTTAATACATACATACATATATATATATATATATATATAATAATAATAATATATTTATATAATAATAATAATAATAATAATAATAATAATAATAATAATAATAATAATAATGTTTAATATATCATATATATATATATATATATGATATATATGATATATGGAATATTATTATATATTATATATAATAATATGTTTTTATATATTATATATTATTATATATAATAATATAATATAATATATTATTATATAATATATATAATATATATAATATTATATATGTAATTATTATATAGGTGATATTTTTGTAATATTTTGAAATGGTGAGGGCAAAATTGTCTTTTCCAGACTTGTCCCATGCATGGGACAAGTCTGGCCTAGGGTCTGAGGTGGGACAATTTTTGGTGAATTTTGTCCCACCTTGTCCCGTCCCGTCCCAAGCTATTGGCGCACCAAACGCAGGACAAGAGAAAATAGTCCCGTCCTGTCCCGTGTACCAAACGCACCCCTAGTGGATTGATTTGAATTTCTTTATAGTGATCACCTTGACATCAATAATTATTTGACTATAACAATACCCACAATCATCACCATGACTATATGTAACATTCACTTCTATGAATGATATTGATCAAACTGGGTTGATGTTAATAGTTTTCTAATCAAAATTAATTGTTTTGTTTGGCCAACTAGTAATATACTCAACTTTTATAAAAAAAAAATTAAAAACAAATAATATACTCGAGTATATGGTATTAATATTGCCACTTCTGGAGCAAATTAAAAAAATAAAATATCGAAATATATGTTGATACTTCTGGAACAATATATGAGATTTTGAGACAAGTATAGACTTGATATGTTTCACTTGATCATGTCTTTTCATTTACTTAGTGATATCAAATATTTCTTTAAAATAAATATATACTGTTAGGGTTTCCATAACGTAAAAGTTGTACCTTTTGTTAAAGTTGTTTAAATAGGATCCGTACAAGTATTTTTAGGGTTTAAGAGTTATGAAAAAAAAATCAAGAAAAGAATTAAAAGATCGTAGGTTTTTTTTTTTTTTTTTTTTTTTTGAAAAGGAATGTGGGGTTTTATTAGATTTATTTTATAGGATATTTCTTTTCTTAAATTGTATATCTATTTTAGTCATTTTGATACAGAAAAAAATTTTTAAAAAAATAATAATTTAAAAAGTGGGGCATAAATAGATCAGTAGATGGTGTGTCAATAGCACCACTCTTCTGGTGTGACTATTGACTCTTTTGTGTGTACACAGTGGACTTATAAGTTATAATTGTGTTGTTTATACTTGAATGAAGGTTTGGCAGCAAAATGATGTAACTTCTTTAAAAAAAATAATAATAATTAAAAATAAATAAATAAATAAAAAATAATAATAAAAAAAAATTCCTTTTGTAAATTCCACGGGTTGTAATGTTAAGTTGCATATAGACTTTGTGAGAAATATGGATATATAGGAGTGAAGAATATTTAGGTTTTTTTATTTTTTTTTAACGAGGATGATCCTACTGATTTTAATTTTATTTTTATTACTATCACGGTTTGGGAAAAAATAGAAACTCTTTAAGATGATTAGTAAGTTTTTTTTTTTTTTTTTTGAACCAATCCTTATTCTTGTTTTATAAATTAACTATTCAAATTTACATATTGAAAATTTTCATTTTGTTATATATAAGTGAGGATGAATTGTTATTTTTTTTAAGCTACTTGAAGATATATTGTTACCCTTACTATATTTAACTGTTTATTAATTTATTAGAATTTAATTTTTAAGAAGTTTATTACTTTTAAAAATGTTAAGAATGTAGGACCCTTATGAAAGGGATGATGTAAAATAGGATTGTATAAGGGATAAAGATATTTTCAATCTAGATTTCTCTTAGGTTAAATAAAAAAAATCATCGATATCTATGGCTATCTTCAAAAATATATATATTTTTTGTTTATTGATAAAGTTCATAACTACACAAAAAAGAAAGATAAAAAAGAGTAAAATCAAATCTAGACGTAAAGTTCATAACTAGACGTAAAAGTTATTCATTTTGTTAAGGTTAAGTTGTTCTCGGAAACAACTACTTTAAGGTTATAACGTTAAAGTGGTTTCTGTCAACGTTGAAGTTGTTCCCAACGAGTAGTTGTTCCTGTGAACAACTTTGACGTCCATTGCAACGTTAAAGTAGTTTCTATAACGTAAAAGTTGTTCCCAACAAGTAGTTGTTCCCGGGAACAACTTTGACGTCCATTGCAACGTAAAAGTAGTTTCCATAACGTAAAAGTTGTTCCCTTTATTAAAGTCGAGTGGTTCTCGGATACAACTACAACGTTGGTTAGAACGTTAAAGTGGTTTCCATTAACGTTGCTGTCTGCTGGCTTGGGGCGGACAGTTCATGAGGTGACATCAGACCTTCCGTAACAGAAAGGTCAATTCCCTGCCTTGCTGCGTCTGATATGAGTTGTTGTAGAGAAGCACGGAGTCGTTGCGCGATTTCTTCATTAGCTGTAGGTAAACGTTGAATACCAGCCAGGGCAGCTGACTGGTCTGCCGTCGTCAAAGTTGCATCCGCCGTATTGAGCGCGGTGTCATCTTCCAATTCGTTACTTGGCATGCCCTGACTGTACCTGGAATCGCTACCATCTCCGTCGCCAGCCATTGTTGTCACAAATTTTTGGGTCCCCCTCCTTCTAGCGCCAATTGTTGACGGTGATTTTTGGTGATCACCAAGTCAATGATTCGTTTTTGAATTACTGCAGTTTATACTTGAGGATGGTCAAAGATTGTAAAGAAATAACAGGTGATTTACGTGGTAAAACTCCAAAAGATCGGAGAAACATCCACGGGATCGTTGCCTCTAGCAACAGAAACAAATCCACTATGAATCACGATTACAAGACGAAGAATAATAAAGAATGATTACAAGCTTTTCAAGACGATCCTCTCTCTCTCCTGTTCTGCTTCTCGTCTCCCCCTGTTTATGAATAGAGGGGGTATTTATACATGTTGCATCTAGGGTTTTAAGATGACCGCTAGGGTTTAGTGTTGTAGCCCCCAAGTCTCAAGCGGTTTCCTAGTCCTATTTAGATTGTGCTTCCCTTTTTCTGCTGTATCCAATTCTGAATAGGATTCTCTCTCCTTTATTTACGGGAGAATTGCTTGTTTCCTTTTTTACCTCTTATGGTCCACATCGTTGCTTATCGTGGATCTGCTGGCTGCTGATTGCAAGTGTTGGCGGCTGTTTTATTGTTTCCCGAGTGAGTATGCCCGAGTGTGTCCGAGTGAGCCCGAGTGTGCCCGAAGACGATCTGCTGTTCAAGCTGATCGTCTTTGTTTGTGGTCGGACTACTTATCCTCTTTTCCGAGTAAGTTATCGTGAAGGTTCCTACTCCATAAGTTGGCTTATCCTGACCTCTGCTGACCTGGCCTTCCATGGTGATGACGTGTCTATCACAACTATTTTTACCTATAACAATACCCCCTTAAATATTTGAGTCGATCATGCTTAGTCAAGCCCTCTCGGGTCTAATATTTAACTTCAATATTTCTTTATGATTAATCCTCATTTGTCGTTTCCTGCATTAAAGTATCCTCGTTTGGATCAGAGCTTTAAATGACGCGTCTTAATTGCGACCGCACACGTTTGATTTATCAATCATTTCAAATCTTTATGATGGCAATGCTTCTGCTCTCCGGCGGCGCCTGATGTTCACTTGCTGCCACTTGTCCCTATTTGTTTGGCTGTGGTACGGTGTATTTATGGGATGTGACCTTTCTGCTCGTCTGCGCTCATCATACGTCATCAGTCCAAACCCCTCCTTTTTCCCGCTTTTTCTGCAACCTCTCCTAGGGTTTTGGTATTTTGAAATCGAGACGTCGCCTATATATTCTGGTTTCGATTTTTTCACTTTCACCTTTTTCTTCCATTTTTCGCTTTTATCTTCTCTTCCAGTATCTTTGCGTGCTCTTCGAAGGAGGTTTTATCTGTGCCTTTTGATTCTCTGTGTTCCGTTTGGTTTACTAGCCCGTTTTTTCTAACCCTGCTGTCCTTGAGTTTACCTGCTTCAACCCCCAGATTTTTCCTCGGAGACCTTTTCTTCTGCGATCTGCGTCGTCTTCATTCTCTACTTCATCAAGGTTAGTCTTTATGGATTCCGGAGCTAGATATCGTCTTTTTACTATTGGTATGATTGCTATTGAGCGAAATGATGCTTTCACTGCGTCGGTTGTTCACAGGTTATTAGACGAGCCCCGTTTCGATCAGCCGCGCTATACCGACGTTGATATTTCTGGACTTTTTTCGGAAAGGCCTGCAACTTCTGAGGTTCCTCCTGCTTCAGAGATCCCTTCTGCTTCTGCCAGTTCATCACCACCTTACTCATACCAGCCTGAAGCTTGGTCGGATTCTTCTGCTTGTACTGATATTCGCCCGAGCAGAAGACCAGGAAAGAGGATGACCACTCGCAAAGTTTACAAAAACTCGCATTCTCGGGAAAGCCGAGTGGCGGCCCAAAGAATTATTGAAGATGATATTGAAGAGGAGCACAGGGCCGCTCGCATTCCCTTCTCCCCCGAGCGTATTTGCATCTATGATGTTGAGCCGAACGTGGTCGGCCCTGACGAGATAATGCGATATATGCGGCGGTTCGATCTGGACAGCAATGAGATTTCGCTGATTCCAGCCGAAGGTCGGGCTGCATGGAACCCACCCCCTGGCCACGTAGCAATTTACGGGTCCATGCTCACCTGCGGTGTTACTCTTCCTCTTCAGCCTTTCATCACTTGGTTCTTGGCTGAAGCCCGACTCGCTCCGGCACAGCTAACGCCGAACAGTTATCGCATCCTGATGTGCATGTGGCACATGTGGCATAGAATGAAGCGGCCACCTCCCACCCCTAGCGAGGTTCGCCATTTTTATTCGCTGAGGCCAGTGGGGAAGACCGGGATTTATTTTCTCCAGTCGAACCAGCCCGAGTTCTGGATTCCAAAAGACGTCTTGGTCAAGGGTAGTGTCGAACCGACTACGGACGAAAAGATGAAAGGGTTCGTTTGGGGCTTCCCGACCTCAAACAAGTTTTGGAAGAACAGCTGGTTCTTCGTGGGCAAAGACTGGGGCCAGTCAATCAGTTTCGACTTGGACGGCACTCAGATGACTTGCCGGGTTCCTCGGTACTTCTGCACGCCGCAATGGAACCATCTGACTTCAGCTTTTACTGATGAGGAGCTGAAGACTTTGGCTCGGGCAGCAGTCCGCCCCCTAGAGAAAAGGGGGAAACCCTATCTCTACAGAGAGGGGAAAATGATTAAGGCCCATCTCTTCCCTCAGATTTCTGCGTGCCGCAGACGCCGTAAGTTTACTTCTTGTATGCATTTTTTATTTGCAACCTGACTTCCAAGTTTGTTTGCTGACTCGGACTCCCTTTTTTTTTTTATTTAAGTGTTTGATGTAGATATAATCAGCGATGCTCTGGCACGCCGGATGAAAGGCATCGTGGAGGCGAGTCGAAAGGCAGTCCTTCGCCAGCGAGATGCTGGGATAGCCCCTCCCGAAGACGAATCTGATGAGGGTACTCCCGAGAACCTTCCCGAGGGAGATGATGAAGAGGGAGTACCCGATTACGTGCCCGAGGAGGCTCATGATCAAGAACCGACCGTGTGTTCGGCGGGAGCCGAGGGCGCCTCGGGGAACTTTGGAGTAAGTAGGACCTCTGCTGATTCGGGCAATCCCGTAGGTCCTTCCAAGGGGAAAGAGAAAGTAGGGGATCTCCCTGAGCCCGAGCAGGCGAATCTCCCCAGCGGATCTGGTTCTCCCCACTCTGCTGCTGATATGCCAAACGTCCCTTTTGAAGCAGTTGGGGGGCCTTCAGGTGCGGTAGCTCCAGAGTTTCCGACTTCAGTTGAACCGAATCGTTCTTCCTCGGAGATTCCTGCCTCTGCTAATCCGATTTCTACTCCTGGGGACAGCAACACTGAAGCTGGGCAGACTGGGAAAAGGAAAGCTTCGTTTTCTTCTGGTCGCCCTTTCCCAAAGATTCCCCGAGTAGTCGCGTATGTTAATTCCTCTTCGGAGGACGAGGGGGAGGGTGATGCGAGCGTGACCCCTCCGCGGGAGCAGGTCAGAGAGAGTGCTGGTGGCTCAACCGACCTTCCTCGGGCGGCCCCATCCGTCGAACTCCCCGAAGGCGATGTGGGTGATATGGGCTCCTCTCCCCAAATCGATGATCCCACCCCCGAGACCATTTTCAGGGCCATGGCTTCAGGCCGAGCCTATATTGGGGAGGATCACTGGAGTCATTTCAGGACCGGGACTGTGTCTGACCGACTCCGTAATTTTTTTAACAGCGCTTCCTACGTGAGTGACACTTTTGCTCATATGCGTCATTTCGCATTCTTCCTTTTCTTATTTCTATTTGTTGTTGATTTGTTGTTTGCTTGTTGCAGATGGTGGCCGAGATGTCTGGGGCTTGCCAAGCTGGCGAAGCCCAAGCGGAGAAAATAAGAAGGCTGGAAGCCCAATTGAAGGAGAGCGAAGATCATTGCTCTCGGGCTGAGTTAGCTCGTCAGGAGGAGGCCAAGTCGAATGAGATGCTCCTAAATCAGTGCTTAGCACGGTAAATGGAAGCCGAGCAACGGGCATCTTCTGCTGCGGAGGAGGTCAAGACTCTGCAGGATCAACTGTCATCCACCCGGGAAGCCTTGCTTCGGGCCGAACAGAACGCCGAAGACGCCAAGTCTGCTTATGAACGTCGAATCGACGACTTGGAGTGTCAAGCCCTAACGGCCAAGGAACTGTCGAAGGGAGCTAGGCTGGAAATGGAGCTACAAAGCGTTGACCATTTTAAGAGATCTCCTGCCTATGATGCTCTGCTTCTTCGGGAGTTCCAGAGGGGAATGGTCTCGGCCGGCGAATTTTTCAAGCAAAAGAATAGGGCGACTGATCGGGCCCGGGCCAACTGGAGCCTCTCAATTAGGAAGCATGTGGACACATCCTTGGAGTCTCTTCGGATCCAGATGAAGGAGTGGCGGGCATATTGTAGAAGTAAAGGAAAAACGCCACATCCCATGCACCTTGAGGTTCCAACTGCCGAGTCGTTCTCTACTTTTTACGCTAGTGAAAGGGCGGGGTTCAACAATGAGATACCCGACTTGGGGCCCGTTCCTGGTACCGACTACAGTCACTGGATGGATGACGAAGAAGATGTGATCGTGTGGCCTTCGGACGACAGTCTTCTGAGCGAATACGTGATGGAGCCTGACCCTGACGTCGGCAGAAGCAGCTCACCACCCCCGGCGCCTTCCTCTTGATTTTCAAGCCTTTTTGTAACAAGCCTTTTTGTAACAAGCCTTTTTGCAACTATACTTGTATATCTTTCATATATATATCATACATTGTATCTTTCTATACACACAATAAGAATATAAGAATAAATTTTACTCTTACATTCTTACTGATTTTACTGTATGCCTAAATGGGACGACCGTCTGCCTGTACTAACCATCTTTGAATTTATGGATCCCTCGGGCATCTTTAGCTATGCTTTGATCGAGTACCTTGTGGCTGGCCATTAATTTCAGCCGAGTGTCTTATGTAACTGGCTTTTTACCCGGTCAGACCAAGTTTCTTATTTAACCGTTTAACTAATTTTTGCCGAGTATCTTATGTAACTGGCTTATCAATTTAGACCGAGTATCTTATTTAACTGGTAACTAATTTTTTGCCGAGTATCTTATGTAACTGGCTTATCAATTTAGACCGAGTATCTTATTTAACTGGTAACTAATTTTTTGCCGAGTATCTTATGTAACTGGCTTACACCCTTTGATTTTTGGGGTTGTTTAACCTCCACGTTATGTCAGGGCTCGCCGCGACCATACGTTGAGGTCCTTGCACAAGTCACCTAGGACGTCTCCTGGTTTTATCTGCGCAAGGGTTTGTCGAATCGTTGGGGTAATTTGTACCGGCCAACACGACTGCGCATCTCACTAGTCTTTCTAGCGGCGCTCCGAGCATTTTCCCAGTTATCCTGGTGCCTCGGTTTTGCCTTTTTGCTAAGGGACGCGTTTGCATCGCCTTAACTAGGCGGGCATGCTACTACAGCTTTTCCGCCCTTCGAGCACCACTCGTCCGCTCTTTCGCGGCCTTATAGCGCTCGACTCTTTTCGGCGTTTATTCGGTCGCCTTGAGTGGCCGCCATTGAAATATTGCTCATGGATTTTATTGATTCCGCCACATCGTATTAGCAACTGAACTTTATTAGATGATCATGAACATGAAATTAATAAACAAATCTGAAATTTCAACGCAGAAACTAAAAACTGAGCTAAAGCAGAATAAATAAACTGTAGAACCATAACCGGATTCTTTTAGGGATAGAAGATCTTCAGATATTGTGCGTTGCATGGTCGGGGTACCAGGCTACCTTCTGGTCGGGCTATCATGTAGGCCCCGTGCCCTACGATTCTCTTGATGATATATGGCCCTTCCCATTTGTCGGCGAGGGATCCTGATGATTTATCCTTGGTATTTGGGGATACTCTTCTCAGCACTAGATCCCCGAGTTGGAATCTCCGCTCCCGAACATGAGAGTTGTAGTACCTAGCGGCCCTTTGCTGGTATGCAGAATTTCTTACTTGTGCTGCGTCTCTGATCTCTTCAAGCTCGTCTAGGTTCTGCTGCAGCATGTCTATATTGTGCTCGAGACTGTATAACTGGACCCTGGGGATGTAAAAGTAGTTTCTGCTGGGATAACAGCTTCTGTCCCGAATGCCAGCGCGAAAGGAGTTTCCTCTGTGGAAGACCTCACAGTTGTTCGGTATGCCCATAGCACCTCAGGCAGTTTGTCTGCCCAGCCACCTTTCTTTGCCTCTAGCTTTGCTTTCAATGTGTGCTTGATCACTTTATTCACGGCCTCCGTTTGGCCATTGGTTTGAGGATGAGCAGGCGATGCATAGTAGTTTGCGATCTTGAACTCGTCACACATTTCTCTGAACTTCTTATTATCGAATTGAGTCCCATTGTCTGTTATGATGATGCTCGGGATCCCAAATCGATATATTATATTCTTTTTAACGAAGCTGGTGGTGTTTGCCTCGGTGATGTGTACAAGTGCTTCTGCCTCTGCCCATTTGGTAAAATAATCCACTGCCACAATAGCATGCTTTGCTCCTCCCTTCGTTCCTGTGGGCATTGGTCCTATCAGGTCGAGTCCCCACATGGCAAAGGGCCAAGGCGAGGTTAAGCTTCTGAGCAACTCTGGGGGTCGCCGAATGTCATTTGCTACTCTTTGGCATGTTTCGCAACTCTCTGCGAATTGCTGCGCTTCTGCGAACAGAGTCGGCCAGTAGAATCCTTGCCGGAGTATCTTGTGTGCTAAGCTTTTACCCCCAGTGTGGTTCCCACATACTCCATTGTGGATACTTCTCAGGATCTCTCCAGTCTTTTCACCGGAAATGCATCTCTGCAGCACTTTTGAGAATCCTCTCCTATATAATTCTCCTCTCAGAATTATGTACCGGGCTGACCTGTATCTGATGCGTTTAGCTTCCACAGCATCCTCCGGTAGTATGTTCTCCTCCAAGTATTTTCTGAGTTGGTATGTCCAGTCGCCCGGGCTAGGTCGGATCTCTGCTATTATGATTTCCTCGGGTTCCGCTGTACTTGGTTTAGTCAGGTGTGCCACTGGTATTGCTTTGGATCTGATGCTTGTGGTGGCTGAAGCTAGTTTGGACAAAGCATCTGCTTTTTCGTTCTCTTCCCGAGGGATCTGAGAGATTCTGTATGTTTTGAACTTTTTAAGTAGTTTTTTTGCAATGTCCAAGTAAGCTATCATGTGCTCTTCCCTGGCCTGGTATTCATCCAGTACCTGATGGACCACTACCTGTGAATCACTGTAAACTTCCAGCTCATCTGCCCCTAATGCTATGCAGACCCTCAGACCGGCCAGCAAGGCTTCATATTCTGCTTGATTGTTGGTTGCCTTAAAATCGAACCTCATGGCACATTCTACAGTATCCCCCTCGGGGGTCGTTATGACTATTCCTGCCCCGCTGCCATGTGTGTTCGATGACCCATCTACATGTAATTTCCATTGGAATTTAGTAGTCTGTTCATCTTCCATTGCCCTCCTTACCTCGGCGTCTGGCTCGGTGAATTCTGCTATAAAGTCGGATACCGCCTGCCCTTTGATGGCCGCTTTTGGTGTGTATCTGATATCATATTCGCTGAGCTCTACCGCCCATTTGGTCAGCCTTCCTGACACCTCTGGCTTTTGAAGAATGAGTTTCAGCGGGCAGTCTGTATATACCTCTATTGTATGTGCTTGGAAATATGGCCTCAGCTTCCTGGCCGATGTGATCAGAGCTAACGCTATTTTTTCTACCGGCGAGTATCTGGTTTCCGCCGCTAACAACGCTTTGCTTGTATAGTACACTGGCTTTTGTATTCCTTCCTCCAGTCGGATCAACACCGAACTCGTCGCCACTTCGGTGACCGAGAGGTATAAGTATAATGTTTCTCCCACCACCGGTTTTGAAAGGATTGGTGCTCTCCCCAGATACTCTTTCAACTTTTGAAAGGCTTCTTCACACTCTGTACTCCATTCGAGCCCTTTCCCCTTTTTTATTGCTTTAAAGAATGGGGCGCATTTGTCTGTTGACTTGGCTATAAACCGGTTGAGTGACGCAAGGCATCCTGTTAGCCTCTGCACATCTTTTAGTGTCCTGGGTGAAGCCATTCCTTCTAATGCTTTGATCTTCTCAGGATTTACTTCGATTCCCCTCTGGTGCACCTGAAAACCTAGAAACCTTCCCGAAGGTACCCCGAACACACACTTGCTTGGGTTGAGCTTCATCTGATACTTTCTCAGGACGTCAAAGGTTTCCTTCAAATCCTCCGTATGTTTTTCTGCAGTGGTGCTCTTAGTCAACATATCATCCACATAAACCTCCATATTTTTCCCAATCTGCCGAGCAAACATCCTATTTACCAGCCTCTGGTATGTTGCCCCGGCGTTTTTCAATCCGAATGGCATCACTTTGTAGCAATATAAGCCCTGGTCCGTGGTAAACGACGTCTTTTCCTCATCTGCCTTATTCATCCGGATTTGATTGTATCCCGAGTAGGCGTCCATGAAACTCAACAATTCATGTCCTGCTGTCGCATCTACCAACTGGTCGATCCTCGGTAGTGGGAAACTATCTTTTGGGCAAGCTTTGTTCAAGTCTATAAAGTCTACACACATCCTCCATTGCTTGTTCTTTTTCTTGACCAACACCACATTGGCTACCCACTCCGGATACTTGACTTCCCTTATCGACCCCGCGGAAAGCAGCTTTTCCACTTCCTTCTTGATTGCGACGCTTCTTTCTGGATTGAATAGTCTTCTTTTCTGTACCACAGGTCGGAACTCGGGGTTAGTGGAAAGATGATGTGAAATCACCTTCGGGTCTACCCCCAGCATATCTTCATGACTCCAAGCGAAAACATCCTTGTAGTTTCTTAGCAGCGCAATAAGTACGGTTTTGACATGTACGCTCAAACTTGCCCCTACCTTCACTGTCCTACCCGGATCTTCCGGGTCTAGTGCCACCTCTTGAGTCGACTCGTCTTCCCTATCCTCCGGTCCTTCTCTGGGATCCAACTCAAAATCTTTCGGCACTTCTGCCTGTTCTTCAGGTTCTCTATCCTTTTGCTGAACCGTTACCATGTATACCTGGCGTACCTCCCTATCTTTATACACTGATAAGTTTGCTCTTCGGGCCATTTCTTGTGACCCTTTGACCACTCCCACACCATATTCGGTCGGGAATTTCATCATGAGGGCATAAGTTGCTGTCACCGCCTTGGCTTTATTCAAAAATGGTCGGCCCAGTAAAGCATTATACGGCCAGTTTTCCGTATCTACCACCACAAAGTCGAGCAGCACTGTTTTTTGGCAAGGGGCTTTTCCGATCTTCACGGGTAGCTTAACCGTGCCGAGTGACCTTACTTCGACCCCTCCAAATCCTCTAAGGGGTGTGGGAAAAGGCTGTAGGTCCTTCCTGTCTAGCCTAAGCTGGTCATATACTTCTGCACTAAGAATGTCTGCCGAACTCCCATTGTCGATCAGAATTCGATGAACTTCTCTATGGCCGATCCGAGCGCTGACCACTAGCGCGTCATTTGGCCTAACATCCACTCCGTGTGAGTCGGCCTCTGTGAACACGATCGGGTCCCAGCCCTCCTTGATTCTTTTCGGGTCGGGCTCAATAGAATTGACGTCCAGGTCTCTCCGTGCCTCCATGGCCTCCCAAATCTCCTGGGTTCTTTCCCTGTTACTCTTGCCCGTTGCTGGACCTCCGAAGATGGTGTTGATTGCCCCTTCATCCTCGGCTTTCTTGGGACTAAGTTTTCTTGCCCGTCCGTCCTGTCGGCTATCTTTCTGTCCATCTGCCCTGTCCGTCTTTTTGAAAACAATGTCCTTCAAATGCCCTTCCCTAATGAGAGTCTCGATGTGGTCCCTTAGCTGGAAACACTTGGATGTCTCGTGCCCATTCTCTTTGTGGAAACGGCAATATTTGGTGGTGTCCCTCCGAGCATATGTCGATTGCTTAGGTGGTTCTTTGGACATGTTCTTCTCTTCTAGGATCGCCAGGACTTCTTCTTGATCTTTCTTCAACGGGGTATAATTTATGTATCGGCCCTGGAACCTCTGCCGTGGTTGATCGGTTTTTGGGTCGTATGCTCGTCGTCCATCCCGACCATCCCGTGCTT
Organism: Acer saccharum; assembly: GCA_030490815.1. Lineage (NCBI taxonomy): Eukaryota > Viridiplantae > Streptophyta > Magnoliopsida > Sapindales > Sapindaceae > Acer > Acer saccharum. The sequence goes on from CM059867.1 coordinate 49,237,698, forward strand.
TATTCTTCTGCTTGTCACCTTTGGTATCGGGCATCTTGGTCTGGTCCTTGGTTTTGGACCCCTCTCGCCGACCGCCATGTACGAAGTAACCTCCTGTGGCAATTTCCTCTTCTTCGGCCAAGGCGTAACCCCCTGCCATGTCCATCATATCGGCATAGCTGGTTAGTCGGGCTCTTCTGAGGTCAAAGGACAATTGGCCATTCTGAAGGTTGTTAATGAACGCGGCAATTATCGCTTCGTCGTTTGCACTTCCGATCTCGGACACTTCCTGACCGAACCTCCCCAGATATTTCTTCAGCGACTCATCTTTTCCCTGTTTGAGTTGGGATAAATGAGCCACTGACTTTTTCCTGTGTACATTCCCGAGGAACTGCCTTGAGAAAGCCTTGCTCAGTTCGCCGAAGCTACTTATGCTTGCTGCTGGCAATCTTCCAAACCACCGGGAGCCTAGATCCCCAAGAGTTTGGGGAAAATTCAAACATAGTAGTGCATCATTATGGACATATTGCGCCATAGCGCTCCTATACCTCCGGACGTGTTCTTTTGGGTCGGCGTCCTTCTTGAACAGCTCGATGTGGGGCATTCTGAATCTTTCTGGGAAAGGCATCCTCAAAACCCCATTGGTAAAAGGGCTTCCGGATTCATCATCTGACAGCTCATTACGCCCATACCGCCTGACCAAAGCATCCATTTGCCGACGATTATTTTGAACTTCCCGGGTGAGGCTCTGTATAAGTATGTCTCTGTCCCCTTCAGGCTCTCCTAACGCATTGAAGTTCTGGCTTATGGTCAGTTTTTGGCCCCTCTCCTCGGGATTCAACTCTCTATGATCTCGGTTTAGGCCATGCAGTCGGACTGTGCCCCTTTGGCGCTTGCGATGATGGTTCTGCTCACTTTCTTCCGAGGATGACCGGTCTCTCCGGTGGCCACGCCTCCTGGGGCGGTCTCGATCTCCGGCTACCCGATCTTGATCGTACTCTTTGTCGGAATCATTCCCCTCTCTGTGCTCCCTACTTCTCCTGGCCACTCTTTCAGATAGCATCTCTGGTCTGCCTGTAGGATCTTGTCTCGCCTTTGGGGGTGCATCAGGGGTTGGTATCACCACTGCGGAACGTAGCCTTGCTGTCTGCTGGCTTGGGGCGGACAGTTCATGAGGTGACATCAGACCTTCCGTAACAGAAAGGTCAATTCCCTGCCTTGCTGCGTCTGATATGAGTTGTTGTAGAGAAGCACGGAGTCATTGCGCGATTTCTTCATTAGCTGTAGGTAAACATTGAATACCAGCCAGGGCAGCTGACTGGTCTGCCGTCGTCAAAGTTGCATCCGCCGTATTGAGCGCGGTGTCATCTTCCAATTCGTTACTTGGCATGCCCTGACTGTACCTGGAATCGCTACCATCTCCGTCGCCAGCCATTGTTGTCACAAATTTTTGGGTCCCCCTCCTTCTAGCGCCAATTGTTGACGGTGATTTTTGGTGATCACCAAGTCAATGATTCGTTTTTGAATTACTGCAGTTTATACTTGAGGATGGTCAAAGATTGTAAAGAAATAACAGGTGATTTACGTGGTAAAACTCCAAAAGATCGGAGAAACATCCACGGGATCGTTGCCTCTAGCAACAGAAACAAATCCACTATGAATCACGATTACTAGACGAAGAATAATAAAGAATGATTACAAGCTTTTCAAGACGATCCTCTCTCTCTCCTGTTCTGCTTCTCGTCTCCCCCTGTTTATGAATAGAGGGGGTATTTATACATGTTGCATCTAGGGTTTTAAGATGACCGCTAGGGTTTAGTGTTGTGGCCCCCAAGTCTCAAGCGGTTTCCTAGTCCTATTTAGATTGTGCTTCCCTTTTTCGGCTGTATCCAATTCTGAATGGGATTCTCTCTCCTTTATTTACGGGAGAACTGCTTGTTTCCTTTTTTACCTCTTATGGTCCACATCGTTGCTTATCGTGGATCTGCTGGCTGCTGATTGCAAGTGTTGGCGGCTGTTTTATTGTTTCCCGAGTGAGTATGCCCGAGTGTGCCCGAGTGTGCCCGAGTGTGTCCGAGTGAGCCCGAGTGTGCCCGAAGACGATCTGCTGTTCAAGCTGATCGTCTTTGTTTGTGGTCGGACTACTTATCCTCTTTTCCGAGTAAGTTATCGTGAAGGTTCCTACTCCATAAGTTGGCTTATCCTGACCTCTGCTGACCTGGCCTTCCATGGTGATGACGTGTCTATCACAACTATTTTTACCTATAACAACTACAATGTTGGTTAGAACGTTAAAGTGGTTTCCGTCAACGTTGAAGTTGTTCCCAACGAGTAGTTGTTCCCAGGAACAACTTTGACGTCCATTGCAATGTTAAAGTAGTTTCCATAACGTAAAAGTTGTTCCCTTTGTTAAAGTCGAGTGGTTCCCGGAAACAACTACAACGTTGGTTAGAACGTTAAAGTGGTTTCCGTCAACGTTGAAGTTGTTCCCAACGAGTAGTTGTTCCTGGGAACAACTTTGACGTCCATTGCAATGTTAAAGTAGTTTCCATAACGTAAAAGTTGTTCCCAACGAGTAGTTGTTCCCGGGAACAAGTTTGACGTCCATTGCAACGTTAAAGTAGTTTCCATAACGTAAAAGTTGTTCCCTTTATTAAAGTCGAGTGGTTCCCGAAAACAACTACAACGTTGGTTAGAACGTTAAAGTGGTTTCCGTCAACGTTGAAGTTGTTCCCAACGAGTAGTTGTTCCCAGGAACAACTTTGACGTCCATTGCAACGTTAAAGTAGTTTCCATAACGTAAAAGTTGTTCCCTTTGTTAAAGTCGAGTGGTTCCCGGAAACAACTACAACGTTGGTTAGAACGTTAAAGTGGTTTCCGCCAACGTTGAAGTTGTTCCCAACGAGTAGTTGTTCCCGGGAACAACTTTGACGTCCATTGCAACGTTAAAGTAGTTTCTATAATGTAAAAGTTGTTCCCAACGAGTAGTTGTTCCCGGGAACAACTTTGACGTCCATTGCAACGTAAAAGTAGTTTCCATAACGTAAAAGTTGTTCCCTTTATTAAAGTCGAGTGGTTCCCGGAAACAACTACAACGTTGGTTAGAACGTTAAAGTGGTTTCCATCAACGTTGAAGTTGTTCCTAACGAGTAGTTGTTCCCGGGAACAACTTTGACGTCCATTGCAACGTTAAAGTAGTTTCCATAACGTAAAAGTTATTCCCAACGAGTAGTTGTTCCCAGGAACAACTTTGACGTCCATTGCAACGTTTAAGTAGTTTCCATAACGTAAAAGTTGTTCCCTTTATTAAAGTCGAGTGGTTCCCGAAAACAACTACAACGTTGGTTAGAACGTTAAAGTGGTTTTCGTCAACGTTGAAGTTGTTCCCAACGAGTAGTTGTTCCCAGGAACAACTTTGACGTCCATTGCAACGTAAAAGTAGTTTCCATAACGTAAAAGTTGTTCCCTTTGTTAAAGTCGAGTGGTTCCCGGAAACAACTACAACGTTGGTTAGAACGTTAAAATGGTTTCTGCCAACGTTGAAGTTGTTCCCAACGAGTAGTTGTTCCCGGGAATAACTTTGACGTCCATTGCAACGTTAAAGTAGTTTCCATAACGTAAAAGTTGTTCCCAACGAGTGGTTGTTCCCGGGAACAACTTTGACGTCCATTGCAACGTAAAAGTAGTTTCCATAACGTAAAAGTTGTTCCCTTTATTAAAGTCGAGTGGTTCCCGGAAACAACTACAACGTTGGTTAGAACGTTAAAGTGGTTTCCATCAACGTTGAAGTTGTTCCTAACGAGTAATTGTTCCCGGGAACAACTTTGACGTCCATTGCAACGTTAAATTAGTTTCCATAACGTAAAAGTTATTCCCTTTGTTAAAGTCGAGTGGTTCCCGGAAACAACTACAACGTTGGTTAGAACGTTAAAGTGGTTTCCGTCAACGTTAAAGTTGTTCCCAACGAGTAGTTGTTCCCGGGAACAACTTTGACGTCCATTGCAACGTTAAAGTAGTTTCCATAACGTAAAAATTGTTCCCAACGAGTAGTTGTTCCCGGGGAACAACTTTGACGTCCATTGCAATGTAAAAGTAGTTTCCATAACGTAAAAGTTGTTCCCTTTATTAAAGTCGAGTGGTTCCCGGAAACCACTTTAACGTTCTAACAACAACTACAACGTTGGTTAGAACGTTAAAGTGGTTTCCGTCAACGTTGAAGTTGTTCCTAACGAGTAGTTGTTCCTAACGAGTAGTTGTTCCCGGGAACAACTTTGACGTCCATTGCAACGTTAAAGTAGTTTCCATAACGTAAAAGTTGTTCCCTTTGTTAAAGTCGAGTGGTTCCCGGAAACAACTACAACGTTGGTTAGAACGTCAAAGTGGTTTCCATCAACGTTGAAGTTGTTTCAAACGAGTAATTGTTCCTGGGAACGAATTTTACGTTGATTGGAACGTTAAAGTGGTTCCATAACGTAAAAATTGTTCCTAGAAACAATTTCTATATTTTTTTTTTATTCTTTTCATTATTATTTTTACTTCTCAATTATAAACAATTATATTACTTCTCAATCAAATATAAACAAGTATATATATATATATATATATATATATATATATATATATATAGTATATTCATATTTTTATACTTAAATTAATATATACATTATCAAATGTATGCAATTTATTAATATGTTTCAAATAATTACTTATTTTCACAATTTTAATTATATTATTTATGATAAATGTTATTTTATTGCATATTAATATCATTTTAATTATATGTTCAAATTTGCAAATTACAAATGTAATAATATTATTTATTAATATTATTCTACAAATATTTACAATTCTACATTTTAATATAATTTTATTATTTATTAACTTTATAATAATAGTTTTCAATTTTTCTGTATTTAATATAGTTTTATTATTCAATTAATATATAATAATAATATGTAATTTAATATATTAATACTATATAAAAAATTTTAAAAAAAAAAAAAAAACATTTGTTGTTGACTTTTTGGGGAGAAACCGGTTGCAACCGGTTGTCCCAAATCCCAAACTCATTGCCATGATACCTAGCACTTTTAGGGGAGGTATACTAGCCAACTCCTGAAAAGTGTGGATGAGAAAAATAAAAATCCAGTAAAAGTTTTTGGTCAAGTCCACATTTTTTTTTTCTCCCTTCAATTGAATAAATTTGTAAAGTGTGCCAAACTTTAAGTATTCAATACTCATATAATTATTCTTTTCATACATTAGTGCATAATTCATTGTATCTTACAAAATATACAATTTTTTTTTTTTCATTTTTATATATTCGTGTACACATCAACCCAATGCATCTTTAAAAATAATGCTTATATTTTAAGACGTTATATGTAGATATAATTAACATATAGGTCCACAACAAAGTGACAAACACAATAGTGTGTAAAGAGATAAATAGATTAAAGATTTTAAACTGGAATGTAAATAATTAATTGACACTTATTTTATTGACTATCCTACATTCCTACCTCTGTGCTCCTTCCGTGCTCCTTCCCTTCCAATTTCTTGTGACTTCATGCCTCGTTCCTTTTCAACTTTCCAGTGAATTTCTAGGATCTTTCTTTTAATAAATAGATATTTGAATTAGACTATATTAGATTAATTAAGGGATTTTAGCAGCAACAAAAAAGAAATACCTCTGTTTTGAGTTCACGTTGCAAATTTTCATTATTAAAAAAAAAAAAAAAAAAAAGGAGTGGTGCTATTTATGCCCCCACTTTCAAAATTTTTGATTTAATTAAATAAAATTAAATATTTTTATTAATTTTTTTTGATTTATTTCTAAAACTACCATTTTTACTTATTTTTCAAATTTAATATACAACATTTCTGATATATCTATCTCTGATCTCTATATACGTACGTCTTTATCTCACCTCCATAGAACAATTTATTTTTCTTCTTATTTATTTATTTTATTTTTAGTTTTAGTTTTTCTTTCTTCTCATTTCATGGTGGAAAAGAAAGGAAAAAAAAAACAGAATTGTTTCAACATAACAAGAACTTGATATCATTATAAAGAAAAAGTAAGCTTCAAACTTACTTCTAGAGAAGGACCATAGTTGTGGCAACTTGCAAGGTTGTTTTTAAAAAATAATAATAAATAAATAAATAATTGGACTTGATTATATTAGTCTACCAGACTGCCACCATTTTCAAGAGTTTTTGGGCAGATAATGGGCTCCACCCAATAATTATTATTTCATTTGAGATCTTGACCTGCCTGTGCACAAACGTCACCGTTGGGTACCATTTCAATATCACTAGACTTTTTTAAGCTAGGTCCATATTGACATATTTTAAAGGGATTTGAGCTTTTAGTGTATTTGCTTATATTATTAATTATTATTATTTTTTATTTCTTATATTATTAATTATGAAAGAAATTAAAATCAACATCGGTTATGTTTTTAATTTTACCAACCTTAAAATAATATGTATAATACCTGTCAATTTTTGTCACATCGCTCACACCTCACATCCACAACAGGTAGACCCAGGCGTATTAAGTAAATATTGTTCACTTTGAACTTCATGTACGTGTTCTTCATCCTAACGTATTTTCTTTAGATCATGAGCTTTACCCAAACGTCCTTCACCCATAACCCAAAACATATCTATTTAGTTAGGAGAAACCAAGACTTATATATAAGTGATGGATCTCACTCGCTACATTGTCTTTGTAAATAAATCAAAATAAAAATTACCAATTATGTGAGACTACACATCCCTACCCCTTTCACTTTTAGACTTTTTGTGGTGCACACCTCTCTTTCACATTTGCGAGTCAAGTCCCATTGAATGGTAATTACTGACAAAGTAATGTTACTTTGTACAAATTTGGTGTCCAAGTGATGTGATAACATTCTAATCCATCATTTAAATCATGCAAATCTAATAAAATTTAAATGAATGGATTATAGTATGTTGCCACATCATTTGGACACCGGTTGGTTTCACCTCTTTGCAGGGTGATGACACCTGAAGCACAGATGACCATCTCTTCGAACAGGGATATGGAGTTGGGCCCCTAGATCAAAGTCTAAAACAAAACAAAAAAGAGAAAGCAGGTTGAGGTGAGTATGGGAGGCAAGGCAGATCTCATGAGTAAGTGACTTGCCGAGTTACCATGGTCCACCCATGTCCCGATTCTGGACACTGAACGAGCTTTAATTGAATGAAGTAGGGGCTGGAAGAAATTACCTCCCGTTCCGAATTATGGTAAAATTCTTGTGCAAGAGTTTTCTCAGTCGAAGAATAGATCATTCCCAAATCCTGAAAGTCCCATCCAGAATCATGGTCTATCGCAAAATCAATTGGACACCAAATTTGAACAATGTAACATTATTGTTACCGACATGTATAAAGAGTTTTCTCTTTAGTATTTGTAATTATAAATAACCCAATAATAAGAGTAAATATCTAAGTCGTATTAATGTATTACTAAATGTGGATGCAGGCATATCCCAATTATAAGTCAATATTCATTACTCAATCTCGATAAACCCTTAGATCGGTTCAAGAGCTAATTTTCTATTTCCCTGTCAAAATAACTATTTCTCAAGGAAAAATGGGTGTGTTCCCATCAATGGGAATGTAGAATGAAAATGAGAATGAGAATGAGAATCATCTGACCTCAAATTCACAGAACAAAGCTTCTAAAATAGAAAACAGAAGTTAAATAAGAGTAATGATCAAAATATACAGACACCAGAATATGCCATTTACCAAAAGATAGAAGAGAGACAAAACAATCCAGCAGGCATAACCTGTAAAATTGCTGGATTTTGAACTTGGCGTTAGCAACTGTGATGCTCAAAAGCTACTGACACCATATGTTGGCCTCATAGAGGAGACACTAAACTGAACAACTGGTTTTCGAAAAACCCACAATAAGTTTTATCTATCAACACCTAACAGTAAGAAAACATAACTCCATGAACATTTTATACAAGCCAAAATGAGAACACCCAGGAAACCTCAACAGAGCTCGGTTTCGAACTTCAAACAAATGCCCATGCTGAAAAGCTCTTGACACAATAATTTGGCCCCGTAAGGTACAGCAACCTTAACAATGTCACCTTCGGTCTCACAAAGGCGGCAATAGGGACCTCTAACCTTGCGACCATTACCCACTGAACGTTGGATCACGCTCGCCACATTCTTGCATTTCCGGCAGACATGCACCTGAGAGGAATCACTTAGTGTAAAGAGGCGTTCATGCAAGTTCGCTGATGCACCGTGGGCTATGAGGCAGTCACGCTCCATCTCACCAAATTTGATCCCACCAAATCGTTTCCTGTCTGCAACTGGCTGTCGAGTGAGTGGGTGGACTGGCCCAGTGTTGCGAAATTTCACTTTGTCTTCGGCCATGTGAACGAGACGTTGGTAGAATGTCGGACCCATGAATATGAGTGACCGAACCATTTCACCGGTACGTCCATTATAAACTCTCTCCATTCCACTTTTTGAAAAACCGGCCCTGCCACATTTATACAGCAAATGTAACTTAATCTGACAACCGTTTAAAAGAACATAACAAAAATATATGTATACTTGACCGTAATCCCCAAGCTATGCAACTGAAGTTGGAGAAAACAAATGCAATTTGGCAACCAGATCATATAAACATGAAATGAAGCAGAATCTGAGAATAAAAATGATTAAACCATATTTATGTCACGTGTAGGACTCCAGTGCAAGATCTCATGATGCAGATACAACAACCAATTAAGATGGACAGAATCTAAACATTATCCCGTTTCTTATTTCTAAAAGGCTAAATTTCCCTGGAGATCTAGTAAAAGATTTCATCGTCGACCTCCTATGTAGGGAGCTTCCTTACAAATTCCAAAAAGATTTCAAGAAGCGTTTAGAAGATTACAGCAAAGGTTTCTAAATTCTATAGTCACTAAATATCAGGAGAGCTACCTGACAAATTTAATCCCAATTGTGCTGATAAATTTTAATTCAATTGTGCTGACAATAAACATAGTTTAGAGACTAAAGAGTTGAATGAATTTTACCCTTTCTAAAATGACCACTTAAATTAGGAATCAAAGAAACATTATGCATGGTGCAGTACTACTGTAAAATCAACACTCGAGTACAACATATTAACCTGTGAAGCTGCTCTGTTATGGCATCAAATGAGGGAGTGGAGAAAGGAGTAGCATATTTCTTCAAACCACCACAGGCTATCCCCTTTCCTAAGGCAGCCTCTAAAAGTTGGGCAGGAGTTTGTCGTGAAGGAAAAGCATGTGGATTTATCACAACATCTGGGACTATTCCCTGTATTGTGAAAGGGAAATTCTCTTGAGACTCCAAAAAACCTAGAACACCCTTTTGCCCATGCATACTTGAGAACTTGTCTCCGAGAGTTGGGGATCGAATCTGCATTGAGAAATCAAAAAAATCAACCTACATTGATGGCCAGTCATAGCTTTTGAGAACCCGTTAAATTAGAATGCAAACCAAATCATTCAATCCCAAACCACTCTTATCACATATATATATATATATATATATATATATATATATATATATATTGTTAATGTATCATTATAGCCTTGATTTTAGGGATTACTTTGACCCTCAATCCTAGCCAATCATATTTAATCCCTTAATCATAGCCAATCATGTATAATTCCCCAATTATAGGCTAATTTAGTATTATTTAATTTTAGGTCAATTGTGTAATCAATTGTTACCATATCTTGGTGGGTCACCAACTATATAAACCCTACCTCTTGTATATTTCTAATATAGTGAAATACACTTTTGCATATCAAGTGTCTCTCTTTGTTTGCTCTCTTTGTTCTCTCTTTTCTTTAATTAAGTTTTCATGGTATCAGAGCAGGAGGTCTCTTTGATTTTCACACTGTATATTACATGTCATCTTCTCATACACATTTGTTGTACAAAGCACAAAAGTTTACATGCATCTACAGAAGCGTGTGTGTATGTGTGAATACATATTCATGCGTGTGCATATTGTAAATACAAGTGATACGGTGGCAGACTTTACCTGTCTTAGAGATACTACTGCAAAATTCTTGCCATCATCATTAGAAGATAGGACCACTTTCTGAACCATGCCCCGCTCAGTGTGTTTCAGTTTAATACTGTGGTCAGCAGATTCTGTACACTTCCCTATGACAATGTCACCACTCTGAAGGTTGGCACCAACGTAAGGGAAACCATCATCGTCAAGGCAGTCAACACGTCCAATTTTACTCGGTACCTTGCCAAAGTTCACCAAGTCATCAGCCTTCCGCCTCTTGTCCTGTGTTTCCTTGTTATCAACCTCTGCTTTGTAGCTTCTGATATGCTCAGACCGAAACATACCACGCTCCATTGAGGCTCGGTTCATCACCAAGGAATCCTCTTGGTTGTACCCCTGATGAACATTGACAGCCACAATAGCATTCTGACCATTGAAGATCTCGGGCCTTGGCAGTATTTCATTTTTCCCAAAATGATAATCAGGTTTTCCAAGACAGTCAGCTGTCATTGTCCGAAATAGTGGCCTTTGAGGATAGAATAACTGGTGAGTCAAAGTATCCACTCTGATGTTGGGATTGGTTGTTGGAAAACCAATAGCCTGCTGTGAGTGCTTTTGAGCTTGATATAGAATCCTCCTTGCATGATTATGGTTAGCAAATGGTATGAGTCCACAACTCAAACCTAATAAAAAGGACTTATCAAGTTCGCAATGCGTATACTTGACAGGTTTCTTCCCTTCAGTGTCTTTTAGAAGGTATTTAATACCCCATGCTACCCGGCAGTCCTCTTCTTCTTCAATTCCAACAAGCTCAAGGATTCCCTTGTCCAGGAGAGATTGGAATGAGTAACTTTTAGCTTTAAATGACTTAACTCTGCTCAAATTCTCAACAACCAAAAGAGGGCGTAAGATCCTCCCAGAATCGGTAAATATTCTTACTTCACCTTCTTGTTCATCTCTTTTGATTTCAACCTACAGAAGAAAATGTTTACTGCAGAAGTTAGGAAAGTAAAAAAATCAACCCAGATAAAGCAAAGCAAACTCACAATGCACATCACAAGAAAACCTCTATTTGGAATGAATAAGAATGAGCTACAAGGAATATCTGAAATTTCAGGCCTTAAAAGTATTATAAGGTTTTCAAGTTTGCTCCCAAGGAGATTCTCAATGTAAAGCAGCATAAATAGAGGCAATTAATTGTTGTGTTTTTTGGCTCATCAAAACCCAAGTTAAGGCTTAAGAAGGAACCCTTTTTAGATTAGGAGAAAATAAAGTGTGCACATAATTTCCTATTGGGATTAGGAAATTATATTTTCTCAAGAATCTCAAATCAACTAAGATTAGGAAATAAGTTAGCTTTTCTTATTCTAAGAGGATTTAGGAGTCCTATTCTAGCAAGGAATGTAACCCAAGTCCTATACTTGTAAATAGGGCTGTTGGGAGCTTATTTTTAACACAGAAAAATCAGCAAGCATAAAGGGGTAGAGAGCAAGAGTGATAGAGAGGTTCTAGCAAGGTTTTGGGGAATTAGCTAAGGGGTATCAATAAGTTTCTTGTAACCAAGCGTTTTTCTCCATAGTGGTGATTTCTCAAGAGAGATCACACGAGGACTTAGACAAAGTTTGCCGAACTTCGGTAAATTCTTTGTGTTTGTGTGTGGCATGTTTTCTTTATTGTTCATACTTTATTCCGCATATTCGCATATCATTATCCTATAAGTTTATCACTTTAGTCTATCGAGAAAACACGATCAATAAGGGAGTTTAAAATCAACATTAATATTATAAGAAACTAGTCTCGAGTACTTGAATTTGACCAATTAGACAATGGAAACCAGCAACAGCAACAGAGCAAGTCTGCAACCAGATAATGCAAATTCAAGGATTATAGTAACCTTACTTAGACAATGGTGAAAAAGTCACAACTTCTTTTGCAGCTTCAAGTGCAATTTTAAAAATTAAAAAAAATAATAATAATAATAAAAACACAAAACAAAACAAAAATCTCTCAACTTTTCTATGTTCAAAAAGGCTCTTAATTGGGGATTAGTACCAGGCCTTACAATCTAGTACTCATGGAACTCATGGAATATTATATATCCCAGATAGATGGCTCCAAGGAGATTTTATTTAATAACATCTTGGTCACAGTGGTAAATTACCACTCCACCCATCTCTTAGGTTGATAACATCTAATACAATACATAATAATACAGTGAACATAGCCAATATTCATTGGCTCTAACAGTTTATTAATTAATTTTGCAATAGCTTAAGGTCCTAGATGCAGGCATTCATATTTTGAACAATAGCAGCCTTATATTCCTAAGTTGAGATTCTAGAAAAACAGAAGAAGCTTCCTACACAATATAGAACAACTTAATAATAAATTTTGTTAGCATACACTGCCAAGGTAAGACATTCATCATTAGGGTAGACTTTCAGCATTTGTAGATCTCATACATTTAGTTTGTAATTAGATTGTAAAATATACTAAAGAGAATTGAAAAAAAAAATTTGAGCAATATACATTACTTGCACAAGCTACATAACAGTTAGTTTGCTTATAGTTGGTTTGCTTATGCACATTTTGAACCGATAGTAACTGTTCATTCAAATAAACATTTCACCACCCGGTTCAGTCTGTTGGCCTCAACTATAGCACAGAAAGGCATGGAAAACATTTGAAAACATTTCATTAATGAAATAATATAAGAAAGGTTGTTTGGGATGAAATAGAGGGAACCTGATGCGGTAACTCTTTCCTGCGTCGTTTATCTCTTAGCTCCACAACAAATGAGAGAGAATCTTCACACACTCCAACCCAATCACCATTTATGAAAATTTTATGCTTTCCTTCCAATGAAAAAGAAGTATCATCTACCAGTTTCTCCATCCCACAATCAAACAGTTGGTCAACTATAGGTTCCAATATGTTTGTACTAACAAGTCCAGTGGCAGACAGATTTTTCACAAGCCCGCAATTTTCACCGTCTGGGGTAGAGAGATAGCAAACCCTACCCCAGTGAGAAGGGTGTCTGCAACAAGAAAATCAAATAATAATGTTTGACTGCCATCCCTGCCGTACATCTCAACTACCAATGAGACCAAACACTGTCACATTCAGTTATTAGGCAAACAATCCATCTTTTGATGATGGGATAACTAAAAGTAAGTGAAAATATAAAAACCAATCTAAAGTTTACATGAATACAAGGGGTGTGGAATTGTAAGAAGAAATAAATTGGGATTGGGGGAGGAAGAGTGGCAATGTAGGGGTTAAAAAATAACATGCTAACATAAGAACCTAAAAGAAATTTGTGGGCATGGTCCTCCTGGCCATAAAGTAGATCCGTAAGCTACTAGCTTTGCAAAATGGCAAGAGGCAATTAAAGAAAGTTGACCTGTTACACCTATCAGTTCACATTATTGGTGCAGACAACAGCAAGTTGTGTACAGAACTTTTAGGCAGCATTCTAATTTCTAATTCTAGGTTCACTTATACCATGCCACACACCTTATACCAGAGGAGTTAAAACAAGAACAAGTAGATATATACCAACATATCTTCGAAAGAAAGATTAAACTTGTTTCATCTATTATACTCGTTTTCATTTAAATGGAAGATGATACAAATTTACTTTAACTCCCCTATACACAGGATTGCTAATGTCATTCCTGACTTTCAGTTAAATATTTTTAAAGCCTTTTGTGTTCTTTCTTTTTTTTAAACCCAGAAAACCCCTCACCTTTAAAAATCTCTTATATTAAAATCTACAATATTTCACTATCAATCAATTTTATAATAGGCATCAATATCAAGCATTAGTAACCATCATAGAGTTATGATTCATTTTACACATGACTACCTACCAGAAAAACGTCAACAATTAAGATTTTTTTTTTCATAGGGATGTCAGCATTATAAGACAGAAAAAACACATAGGAACTAAAATCGAATAAGTTCAGCAAAACTTACGGGTATCTGGCATCCCCAACCTTCCCTGTGTACTGAACCTGTTGTCTAGCTCTCCTCAAATCAACCATCGTTTGCAATGGATTTGCTCGCCCAAGATTTGCCACTACACCAGAAATCCTTTCCATTCGCTTATAAGGATGTGACCATGCTCCAGTTGAGAACGCTCTAGAAAGACCATTGGTTACTATGGAAGCATCCAGATAGTAATCAATCTGACGCACAGCACGATCTTCACGGAGATCTCTCTGCAGAGTTTTTGCCATGCGCCTTCGAGCATGTGCAATATGTACTTTCAACTCTCGTTCAAGCAACTCACTAGCCAGCTCCAACCTTTTATTTCTAAAATTATCCCTATTCTCACATTTTCTATGACCTGTATAGGCCTGCAAAAGACATTTCACCATATATCCAAGGAAGCGAGCCTTTTTCTTTGAGCTATCGAGGCTAGGAAACAAATACATGCTAATACACTTGTCAATACTTTCCTCAGGTGGAAATTGAGTAGCCTTTATAAGTTTATTTACATGACTGAGAGCTGTCTTCTCTTTGCGGAAACCCTTGCATTGATCATCAGCATCATGAATGGTGGCAATCAATATATTCAAAATGCTAGCATTGTCACCACTATAATCAATGAGATTTACAACTTCTTTGTCTGATGAGACACCAAGAGCGAAAAATAATATCCATAAAGGGATTTTGGTGGACAAGAAATACACAACAAGGGCTTTCTCCACTCCTTTAATATCTTCATCTTTTGACATTCCTTCTAGTCTAATAATCAGTCTGTTCCTCTTCATCTCTGACTTGTATGCAACTGTCCAACCCTGATTATTTGAAACCCAAAGTCTCTTCATACAAATCTGTTCTTGAGCGATGAATATCTGTAACCATGGCATCATTTTAACAACTATTTTGGCAGGTAAAATAAGAGCGAATATACAACTATCATCAAATAGTTGCATTATGTATTCAAGTTATGTTCAACATTTATTGGGCACAAAACAAAAGAGAACAACTAATAAACTTGGAAATGACAGGATGATAACAAACTTAAAAAAGGTCAATAAAACCACTCATTGCACTAGATAGGATAACAAAGTCCAAAGAAAGGAATATAGAGCTAATAATTTTGATACAATGAACATTGGATAGAATAACAATAAATATATAAGCTAGTTTCCATAATTGGTGCCATCAACAAAGCAAATAATTTTCCTCCTTTTCAATTTACACTACACATTGATAGTGCATAGTGGTTAAAAGTGAGACTTATAAGCTTTAAAATTGGAGGGGGAAAATAATAATTAAATTCATTTATTACTTCAGAAATCAACTAAAATAAATCCACTAGAAAACAACCATCCACAATGTTCAATATTGTTGGGATTACAAGCCTATTTTGTGACACAGTAACCAAAATACATGACAAAAACAGACAACATCCTGAAGTCTACAAATTTTCCTTCTGGTTATGCCTGATCAAGTGATAAAACCACAACTGGTAGCAAAATTGAAAAAACATTTGTCCAACCACCAAAATATTTTCCTACAAGTCATATCAACTATTATGAGCAACTTATTACAATGAATAAAGAGAAAATAAAACTAATATTTCCAATACAAATTTGGCTAGATAATAAATAATGACTAATTCACATTAAGAGGTTCAAGAATTTAAAGTCATTGTAAGAAATTCAAGCTCAAACCTAGCAGGTATTATACACACTAGTAGCACTTCAGAACAGGTTGATAAAATAACCAACTGTCAGAGCATGTCAATTAAAGAATATCATCCTTAAAGAATCATACAGAAATTTAGTCAAACAACATCAGGTACCATATGCCTATTAAAAGGGTATCTCTCCACTAAAATAAAACCATTAATAATTTAGACATTTATCCAATTGACTATACATGCAACATATAATAAACAAAGAATGAACTTGCAAGAAAAATACTTAGTAGTATAAAATGTAGAAATCAAAAAGCTCCAAATTCACCTTCTCTGCACCCTTGATCAAGAAGTAGCCTCCTTGATCAAAATCACAATCATCTTTCTCTGACCCCTTCATCCAGCAGATGTCAGACTTCACCATAACTGGAATCCTCCCAATTATGATATCCTTCTCATCTACATGTTTAACATCCTTGTCAATAAATTTTTCTTTTCCAGTCTTGAATTTATCGCTTTTGACAAGTTGCTGAGTGTAGATCTGATAGATTACAAAGTTGAAACATAGTTATTAAAGAATCAAAGACAAGGGAAAAAACTTTCCGATAAACTGACAGTCTTCCGATTTTCAGTGCAATTGCACCATGTAGTCAATGACAAGAAAATTAGGCAAAATTAACAAAAGAATAAGCTGAAAGTGCAACTTATCCACACATCTTTCTGAAATCATAGATTATAATTAAAACCTCAACTATCATAGGAGAGACAGTGATTATAACACCAACAATTACAGCATAAAAAAAGGGCACTGTACTAATATAAACCACAACCAAGGAAGCCTAAAAGTGGCAACAAGTTTAAACTCTTAGTAAAACGAAACAATAATTTTTATTTACCTCAAGCTTAACATTTACTTTCATCCTCGCTGAATATGTCATATTTTGAAGCCTTGCATGCCTAGGAAGCAGAGTGCGCTCCTCACGTCCTTCAGAACCAGACCAAAAGCTTGGCTTATCAAGAGTGACCTGGCCAAACCTCACTGAAGCACGTTGCCACTCGTCTCCCTTCTTTGGGCCATAAGCAGGCTCAACTATAGTCTCGCCGAAAGAATCAAAGACCTTCTGTAGACCATTCTTTATGAAATCATTGTATGAGTTGATTTGATGACTAATCAAACCATATTCGTTGAAGAAAGCCATAGCTGCCTTTTTACAAAAATTTTGCAGAAAATCTTCCCCCAGTTCATGTATGCTGCTGGAGTCAGAAAAATCAATATCATCTAAATCCATATCAACTCCATTTGAAAACTTCTCATCCATTGAATTTAAAATCTGCAAAGAAACCAAATGCAAAAGGATTAGAAGCCAAATCTTTTACTTACAGAAGGGATCGTGTAATGAACAGTAAAGCCTAACACCCCAATTTGCTATGAAGAAATCCCAAGAGAATAAAAATATAGCCTTTGAATCTGTTGGCTCCTTCAATGGTAGAGCCGAAAATTGTTCCTTGTTTATTTCAAATTACTCTCTACATTAAAAAGGAAATTGATGCTGAGTGTAAATGTCTTCCTCTACTACCTTAATGTATATTTTAAAAACAATAAATGCCATATCTTTAAGCATTTGGATATGATCTACATTTCTTAATTATATGCTACTTATTTCTACTTTACTTCGCAACAAACTCAGAAGCAATTTCCTAAGTTACCTCTTAAATAAACATTATTTCTAACTCCAATCATTTTTCAATAGGAAACAAGGAATTTTATTGCAAAAAAGGAACGATATAAATGTGCCCCATATAGAAAGCGAAGATTGCAACAAAACATCCCCATGCAAAAGTGAACAAGCAATCCACCCAGGCTGACAAAAACAACCTAGCTAACAATAAGAGCCTATCCAGCCTAATAGAAGGCCCAAAAAACAAAAGGAAACCCAAAGCGATGCCATTTTCTTTTTGAATTATTACAAATTTGGAAAGTTGGGGAAAAGGGACACGACTCGAACCCACAATCTCATTGACATGGGTGTGAGGGGATTCCAACTGGGCCAATCACAACTTCATCTCAAATCAGTACCATTTACCCTCAGTATACAGCTTATCTTGTATAAAATCAACTTATACATAGTAAAAGCATCAACAGTTTTGGTTAACCCTTTCATTTCCTAAGGGCGCATGGATTTACCTTCTAGACACACAAAAAGTAAAACACTTTCCTAAAGCTAAATACTTAAAATTTTGTTTTACATTCAACAAACCCATTAAATAAGAAACCCTAACAAAAAGGAAAACAGCCGGAAAAAATTGATTATCTCTGCTTCAACATTATTATCCAAAAAATGAAAGAATAAATTATTTTAAAAAAGAACATCACTACTTCAACATTATTTTTGAAATAATGAGAGGAAAAAAAATACTAATATATATCACTGCTTCAATATTATAATCCAAAAAGGAGAGAAAAAACAGAAAATCCACAACAACAAAAAAAAAAAAAAAAATCACTGCTTCAACATGATTATTCAAAAATAAGAGAAAAATTATCAATGCTTCAACATTGTAATCCAAAATGAGAGTATAAAAGAAAACCCAAAAGAATATCATCATTTCTTCGACATTATTATCCAAAAATAAAAGAAAAATACCAAAAAAATAAAAATAAAAAGATCACTGCTTCAAACATTAATATCCAAAAATAAGAGGGAAAAAAAAAACCCACAAAAACATATCATCACCGCTGCCACATTATAATCCAAGTATAAGGGACAAACCCAGAAAGAGGTCATCACTGCTACAACATTATTATCGAATAAAAAAAAAGCAAAATTTAGAGAGAAACTTACACTGAGATTTCTCTAGAGTAAAACCCTAAACCTGAACTTTCACAGCAATCACTTGCAAAAATCTCAACTTTCTAGGGTTCCACCAACCCTCTGCTTACATGCAAAGCAGTGTTTGAGTGAGAGAGTGTGTCTGCTCGGTATCAACTAAAATGCCAAGAGGCTCTTCTTGGGGAGAAAAACTTCAGTGGGACGGTCCCAGTGACGTGGATATGGGACCGTCCAATCAGAACACGCCACATATACATTGGGAGAATATGTGGCACTTGTTGCACACTTATGGCGTGCTCTGATTGGACGGTCTCATATCCACGTCAATAGGACCATCCCACTGAAGTTTTTCTCCTTCTTGGGGGTAGAAGTTGAAATTTTTGTTGTCACATGTTGGATTATAATATTGAAGCAGACTCACATCGCAGGCCTACCAATTTCATAATTTTTTTCCATTCTTTAATTTGGACTCTATATTCAAGGGATCGCAGGCCTGTCCATAGGCCATAGCCCATTTGTCACATCTACTTGTAAATTGTAATATGGAAGGGGTAAAATATGGATTTCGGTAAAAATATCGAGAGTCTAAGGGGCCGTTTGGTAATGTTTTCGTTTTTCAGTTTTTATTTTCTTGTAATTTGAAGTTTTCGAAAAACTGATTTTTGGATTTTTTGAATTCGAAAATGCGTTTGGTAGCAATTGTTGAAAACGATATTAAGAGAATCAAAACATAAAAAACATGTTTGGTATAATATTTTTAAAATCATTTTTAAAAGATTAATATTATAAATAATGAAAAAGTGATATTAAAATAATTAAACATTAAAACTAAAAAAATTAAAATTAAATAATAAATAAATTTAATTTTTATCATCAAACCTATTGAAATCATCATCATCTTTTTGGTATAGATCCATGAAGATCCAAAAGATGGATTTGGTTTAAGTAAATTTTATTACTAAAAAAAAGTTTTCAAGAATACTGAGAACAACAAATTGTTGTTTTCAGAGTTCTCAATTTTTTGTTCATTAAAACTGAAAACTGTTCTCAATGTTTTATAAAACAGTTTTTGAAATCGTCCCACCAAACGCGTTTTTCCAGTTTTTGTGACTTAAAAAACAAAAAACAGTTTTTGAAAACGTTAACAAACGCGCCCTAAATTTTTTGAATATTCGGTGAAAATATTGAAAGTATCGCTAGTATTATCAAAATGTCAAGATATTCAATGATATTTATGGTATCGATCCTCCTAAAATATAAAAAATTTCAAAAATATTTCAGTTAAAAGTATCGATATTTAGCCAATAGGAGCCTAGCTCAGCTAATAGATAAACGAGTTTGGAGCTTGGAGCTTCGGCAAATAACTCTCAGGTAGGGATGGTAAAATTATCCATGGATACGGATATCCATAAGAATCCGCTCCATTTAAAATGGGGATGGATACTATTATTTTGGGGACGAAGCGGGTAGGGATGTCATCCTAATATCCATTTTATTTTCGGGGATGGGGATAGATATCGTCTATGGATATCCATCCTCATCCGGATCCATTTTAGATTTTAATATTTTAAATATATAGAAATTTATTATGTGATTATTAATTCTAATAATATAAGTTATTATTAAATTTTTATATTTGAATTTTATTGGAAGTATTTGTTTATTTATAAATAGGATAAAAATTACCATTACGTATGTTAGTTACATTTTTCTCTTATAAACTATAAAAATTTAAAGTTTTTTCATCGAATACGAATATAAACAAAGTGAAAATGGTGGGAAATGTCACCTTTTTGACCGGTTTTTGTAAGAAAGTCATCACTTTAATAACTTAAATTTAAAAGGCACCTATTATGGTGAATGGACAAAAATGCCCTTACTTTACACATTCTCTTTCTTACTTTGAAGTTGAAATTCCCTTAAGCAATACAGTGTAAAATATACCTAGAGGGGGGGTGAATAGGTATTTACTCAAATTCTTCCAATATTAAAAATGATGCGGAATATAACAAAGAAAATGCACACTTGATTAGATTTAGCAAATGAATTGATTTCACTAATACAAGAGATAATCAATTTACAAGATATGCAATCGATGTAAGATATGGAAGATAAAGGTAAGTAAAAACAAAAATGAACACAAGTGTTTTTACGTGGTAAAACCTCAAAGAGGAAACATCCACGGGTTGATACCACAACCACCGGTAAAGCAATCCACTATATGAAAAGGACTTACACACTCAAGCTATCAACACATGATATCCGCTCAAGCTATCACCTCCTAATCTACCCTCGGGCAAGTGAACTACCAAGCCTACTTTCTATCCGAGATGTATCCTACACCTCTAGAAAGCAACTTCCTATCCAAGACGCTCACGTCTCTAGGAAGATTTCTTGCTTGACTATCCGAGTCCTCCCGACTCTAATCAAGGCTTCTTGCTTGGCTATCCGGAACACTTTCCTAGCCAAGACTTCTTGCTCAAGACAAAGCTTCACTCACTTTGCAAGAGACTTCAACCTTTCACAAGGCAATGATCTAAGTGATGCAAATGATGCAAACACAAGCAAATAGAGCAAGTAGATCAAACACACTCTATGAAGAATTAGATTTGCACAAATCAAGCTCACAAGCAAATTTAGCTAATTCTTATGAACATGTGATTAGAAGTCTAGATTAGACATTCAAAGTCATTCACAAAAATATCTAGAAACCTAAACATGTCAATCAAAGCTAGAGTAACAAGTTTTCAATAAAAATCACAAAACTAGCTTTGAAATCAAGTGAACAAGTTAACACTTGAAATCCACAACATATTTAATCCAAACAAGAATTAGATTTAAATGATAGATGGCACAATCAAAAATCCTAGTTCATGAACATGTGGCAAAAACCTAGAAATCAACAATCAAGATCAAGAACAAAAAGTATTTCTAGAATCAATATCAAGATAGGTCAAGTTTAGCAATATATGTTCAATTGAAATCAAATAGCTAAAACTCAACAATCAATAGATCAACCACCCCTATAATATGATCTAACAACATTCTAAACACATATCATCTATCAATTAGGAAGATTAAAAGAGATGATCAAAAGATGAAGTGAGAAGAAGAAGTTTCACATACAAAAATTGAGTCTCGTACTGAAATCAGATCACTGGGAAAAATGACGAACTCAAATGGCTCTGAAAATGTTTGGGGTTTGTAGCTCTCTTCAAGACCAACAATTTTGGCTTTTGAATCACTCAATTCGGAGTTGAAATGGGAGAGATATGATCAAAATAAGAAATCAAAAATTGTAAAAAATTCTGCTCGGGATTTCGAATATAAATGGAGGGAAAAGAGATGGAGAAGAGAGAGGATGACGGGAGCCAATCAGAGGCTGCCACATCAGCACCCCGTGGGGAGCGCGTGGGCCACACGGGACCAGAGGGGTGCTCTGGCCGTGGGTCCCACGGGCTCCACACGTGGTGGCCAATGCATGGCCTTTGGCCATGCTTGCCTCTCGCGCGCTCCCTCACGTTCTTCAGCCGTATCTTGGGCATCCGAACTCCGATTTCGAATCCGTTTTTGGATTACGAACCGTGACTCCCTCACGCACGACTACGACTAAAAACTTTAAAAAATGGTTGAGAAATCATCTCGAAAAATGATGATGAAGTCAACTCAACGAATGAGAACGCAAAGTAGCATAGCTAAGTCGTTTGGACTCGAAACCTTATGAATGAGTAACCGAAACGACCGGAACTCAATAAGGAATCAAATAAGAACATATTCAGGTCCGAAATATAAAACACACAAACAAATAAACACAAATTCACACAAGCATGCCATATCAAAGAGATAGTCACAAAGCATGCAATTCTACAATGTTTATCTATTAGAGATCAATGCATGAGCATACTAAGAAGTGTGTGAATGTGTTATACCAAATGTTTGAACCACGATGCAGGGACACACATGTATGAATTGTGTGTGTGTGCGCTTACGCCTTGCAAGAGGATAAAATTCAAGATATACCTTTGACGCTTTTCACCTCTTGAAGACGACTTTTGCACTAGACGTTGCTCTCCACCTTTTAAGCTTCCTTTCTTCCAAGAATATCCTAAGCAACAACTAATACAAATATAGAGTGTTTTGCAATGGAATCAAGCCAATACAAATCATAAACCTTACAATTTCCCCCTTTGGCTATTCCATTGGCAAAACCTCAACCTCACCATACAATGTTTCACTCCAATAAACTCAAGTTGATAGCATACTCTCATCCTCACATTACAAAGAGATTCCTAGACTAAAAAGTCTTCAAGTCTTCAAGAGATTCCTCTTTTAGTCTTCAAAGTACCTATGAGAGAAAATAGCAAACCAAACAAGAGATCTTCTCTAAAGAATAATAGTGAGATATTAACCAAAAACAAATATAGAAGACATCCCTTATCTCATGCAAAAAGCATTATCTCAAGTGAATAAAATATTTTCATATTAAAGCATTCCCTTAATTTCCTAATTCCCAAGAACCAACCATCCTTAACATTATCAAGAAAGAATTCTTTCTCCCCCTTAAGACAAGAATTCTCCCCCTTAAGACAAAGTCACTATTAAGCACAAAGAGGAATATGATCACACATTTGGAACATTTTTCCACATAAAGTGTAAAGTATACAAAATCTCCCCAATATCAAACATGGTGAGGTATACATTTTCTCCCCCTTTTTGTCAAGGAATAGACAAGGGACACAAGAGATAAAGAACGAGATACAAAGCAAACAAATCGTATAGAGAGCGAAAGTTGAATAAACTAAAGCTCCCCCTTAACATATGCTCCACATATTATCACCAAGTAGATTTGTTCACAAGGGACATCACACAATCACACAATCAAGCAATAAGAGAAAATATTTCATAACTTGTCAAAGTCCAAGAGAGAATCATAGATTTTCATTAATCTCTCAAAGATATTCTCACATTGCTAATGAATCAAGCACATAAGCAAAATGTGTGTGTGTGAATGCTTCTCAAATATATAGTAGGAGTAATTGTGATATCAACATGCAAACTCTATCCACACCTATCCATCTAAAGCCTTTCCAAAAATAGGTCAAACCGATATTCATCCGGATTTTTGCTTTTAAAATGAATAGATATCAACATATGAGCGTGTGTGTGCATGTGGCTCGTTTTCCCCGTTTCTATTTGTCAACCCCGAGCTTTTTCACAATTCTCAACTATACATCAATAAGCCTTTTATTTTTCATTTCTTTTAGGCTTAGAATCAAAGAATTTTTTTTTTTTTTTAATGATTCATTTCAACACTTCTTTGATTTTACTAACAAAAACATATACTCCTCATGGCGGCTTTCACTCATCACAATGGCGTAGCCCTTTCCTACATTGGGTGGCTTCACAACCAAGGTGTGTAGCCCTTTCCATGAGGGTGCTCGTTGATTACTATGTAGTGCCGAAGCAAAATAGATACATACCAAAGGTCATCTATCATGTACTTAACAATAAACTTCTAGATGCATCCATTATCTACACATATTCAACCACATAAACTCGAAACTAAAACATATAAGAGAAGCATTAGTGCACTTTTAAAAAATAAATTTTCAAGCTCAAGTGCATGATCTAGAAACAATAAGAGTTATTTATTTAAGATCATTACTTCTCAAGTGAGTAGCTCTCAAAGATATTAATATTCAAATAAAGTTTTGCTCATCAAGCCACTCACAATCACACATAGACAATAATCAACACAAATCATGTCAATGGATCTTAGAAGAGTTTTAAACCTCTTTTTGTCCAAAGACTTAGTAAACAAATCTGCAAGTTGATTTTTAGTTAGAGAAACAATAGAATGTTCAACATGTTCTCTAATGAAATGATGCCTAATATCTATGTGCAATGATATCATGCATACAAAGAGTTGAAAAGATGAAATAGAAAGCAAGCTTTTAGAGTAGAGAAATACCTTAGTAAGCTTTTTCACCAATGAAAGGTCTCCACTCTTTTTATGAGCTTTCTTGGCTTGTTTGTCCTCATGACAACAAGTTGTTGGTGTGTCATCCCAAGAAAATAAAGACCAAACACTTTCAACTCAAACAATTACATGAAAATGACTTTCTCTAAAAGTCTTAACACAAACTTTCACCAAATAGATTTCAAAATTCAACTTCTTTAAAGTTAATCAACAAATTTTGACTATCATAGTGATTATGAGAATATTAAGTTCATGTATTGACTAGAGACACCAAGTTTGAATACTAAACCTAGCACATTAAAAATGGCATAATCAAGCATCAAACCTAGAACTCTTATCAAACAAGAACAAAAATATTCTCATTTGTGCTACTCAATCAAGTATGAGAGCACTCACCTTTGACCATATTGGTCTTAGGTGAACCAACACAAACAACATCATGATCATTACGCATGGCAATATGAAACCTAGAAGATAAATCATCAACTATCTTCTTCATGAAAACATCACTCATATTAAAGTCAACATTTTTGCCACGCACAAATATTTCATCAAGACTCTTCAAATGATCATGGTTAACACTCTTCTTAACCAACTTCTTCTCAACATATTTCTTAACATGATTATTATTAACATGTATGTCATTTTTTTCAATCCAAATTTTCTTGGTAGGTTTCTTCACATGAATATGATCAATATGCACATTTCTCAAAGCATCAAAGCTATTGTCATGTTTAGAAACTTTCAAAAAAGATTTATCTATTTCACAAGAATGCACATTATTTTTCTTAACCCAAACTTTCCTTGTTGATTTCTTTTCATTAACATGTTCATCATGCATAGTCTCTAATGCCCCAACATGTTTAGAAACAACCAAAGGAAGTCTTTTCATCTCACTAGCATGCATCTCATTCCCTAGTTTGCATTGTCTAATATACTTATAGCATTTAGGTTTGATATGTCCAACAACATTGTAAAAATGACAAACCGGGATAAACTTAGAGATGTTACGTTTAGCTCTAGACTTAAACTCATGCTTAGGAGAATGATTAGGTAACATTTTAACATTATCATATTCCACATTTCCTAGTTTGCATTGCCTAGCATATTCATAACATTTAGGCCTAATGTGACCAACCACATTACAATAATGACAAACCGGAATGAATTTAGAAAAGTTACCTTTTGGGTGTGCATGCTTTGGTTGAGAAGTCGGTTGAGAAGTTCCATTGCTCTTCTTCCCTTTGTCTTTGATGTTGGAAGGAATAGTACTAGAGTCTTTCTTCTTCTTGGACTTTCTTGACTTGTTCTTGGTTGTAGGAGTCTTTTTAACTTCTTCTACATAACCCAAGCCACTTTTATCTCCATGATGCTTTCCAAGTTTTATCACATCATCAAGCTTAATGGCTCCAATTTTCATGCCATTAATAGACTCTTTGAGAGCTTTGACTTCATCTATAAGCTCACACTCTTTTATCTTCATGATAGACAAAGAGTTCTCTTTTTGCCTAATCTCTCCTTCCATGGCAAACAACTTCATAGTAAAGTCTTCTTTTAAATTATCTAACTCTTGAGCACTTTCCTCCACCTTAGAGACATTCTTTTCAATGGTCTTTTCATGCTCCTTGATGACTTCACTTTGCTTGCTCATCTTCTCCAAAGACATCTTCTTTTCATTGATAAGAGCTTTAAAAATCACCACTAAATTGGCATTGATCAACTTCAACTTGATGTTCTCTTCATTCTTTTGTTGAAGGATCTTGTCATTGAAGCTTATAAAATCTTGATTTGAGGAGACTTCAAACTCTTCATCATTGGAGGAGATTTCACTATCTTCACTACTTGAAGAGCTTTCACTTTCCTCAATACTTGAGGAGTCTTCACTATTATCGTCAAATCTTCCTTCATATATAGCCACGTGAGCAATGTGATTGCAAGTAGATTCTCGATCATCCAAGGACTCCTTTTCCTTTACTACATCACTCACACTCATCCATGCTTTATCATTGGTGGCTCTAATGTAGGCTTTCATTGTATTTCTCCAAAAGGTGTAGTTACCACTATCCAAGAGTGGAGGTCTAGCACTAAAGGCACCTTCCGGCATTGAATCACCCATAGCTACAAAAATGAACAAACACAACAAAACACAACAAAACAAAACACAAACACTATAATATGGATCTATCTAATTACTTCTAGACACCCGCTCTGATACCAATTGAAATTCCCTTAAGCAATACAGTGTAAAATATACCTAGAGGGGGGGTGAATAGGTATTTACTCAAATTCTTCCAATATTAAAAATGATGCGGAATATAACAAAGAAAATGCACACTTGATTAGATTTAACAAATGAATTGATTTCACTAATACAAGAGATAATCAATTTACAAGATATGCAATCGATGTAAGATATAGAAGATAAAGGTAAGTAAAAACAAAAATGAACACAAGTGTTTTTACGTGGTAAAACCTCAAAGAGGAAACATCCACGGGTTGATACCACAACCACCGGTAAAGCAATCCACTATATGAAAAGGACTTACACACTCAAGCTATCAACACATGATATCCGCTCAAGCTATCACCTCCTAATCTACCCTCGGGCAAGTGAACTACCAAGCCTACTTCCTATCCGAGATGTATCCTACACCTCTAGAAAGCAACTTCCTATCCAAGACGCTCACGTCTCTAGGAAGATTTCTTGCTTGACTATCCGAGTCCTCCCGACTCTAATCAAGGCTTCTTGCTTGGCTATCCGGAACACTTTCCTAGCCAAGACTTCTTGCTCAAGACAAAGCTTCACTCACTTTGCAAGAGACTTCAACCTTTCATAAGGCAATGATCTAAGTGATGCAAATGATGCAAACACAAGCAAATAGAGCAAGTAGATCAAACACACTCTATGAAGAATTAGATTTGCACAAATCAAGCTCACAAGCAAATTTAGCTAATTCTTATGAACATGTGATTAGAAGTCTAGATTAGACATTCAAAGTCATTCACAAAAATATCTAGAAACCTAAACATGTCAATCAAAGCTAGAGTAACAAGTTTTCAATAAAAATCACAAAACTAGCTTTGAAATCAAGTGAACAAGTTAACACTTGAAATCCACAACATATTTAATCCAAACAAGAATTAGATTTAAATGATAGATGGCACAATCAAAAATCCTAGTTCATGAACATGTGGCAAAAACCTAGAAATCAACAATCAAGATCAAGAACAAAAAGTATTTCTAGAATCAATATCAAGATAGGTCAAGTTTAGCAATATATGTTCAATTGAAATCAAATAGCTAAAACTCAACAATCAATAGATCAACCACCCCTATAATATGATCTAACAACATTCTAAACACATATCATCTATCAATTAGGAAGATTAAAAGAGATGATCAAAAGATGAAGTGAGAAGAAGAAGTTTCACATACAAAAATTGAGTCTCGTACTGAAATCAGATCACTGGGAAAAATGATGAACTCAAATGGCTCTGAAAATGTTTGGGGTTTGTAGCTCTCTTCAAGACCAACAATTTTGGCTTTTGAATCACTCAATTCGGAGTTGAAATGGGAGAGATATGATCAAAATAAGAAATCAAAAATTGTAAAAAATTCTGCTCGGGATTTCGAATATAAATGGAGGGAAAAGAGATGGAGAAGAGAGAGGATGACGGGAGCCAATCAGAGGCTGCCACATCAGCACCCCGTGGGGAGCGCGTGGGCCACACGGGACCAGAGGGGTGCTCTGGCCGTGGGTCCCACGGGCTCCACACGTGGTGGCCAATGCATGGCCTTTGGCCATGCTTGCC
This sequence comes from Acer saccharum, assembly GCA_030490815.1. NCBI lineage: Eukaryota > Viridiplantae > Streptophyta > Magnoliopsida > Sapindales > Sapindaceae > Acer > Acer saccharum. Next base: position 49,266,011 of record CM059867.1, read on the forward strand.
TCTCGCGCGCTCCCTCACGTTCTTCAGCCGTATCTTGGGCATCCGAACTCCGATTTCGAATCCGTTTTTGGATTACGAACCGTGACTCCCTCACGCACGACTACGACTAAAAACTTTAAAAAATGGTTGAGAAATCATCTCGAAAAATGATGATGAAGTCAACTCAACGAATGAGAACGCAAAGTAGCATAGCTAAGTCGTTTGGACTCGAAACCTTATGAATGAGTAACCGAAACGACCGGAACTCAATAAGGAATCAAATAAGAACATATTCAGGTCCGAAATATAAAACACACAAACAAATAAACACAAATTCACACAAGCATGCCATATCAAAGAGATAGTCACAAAGCATGCAATTCTACAATGTTTATCTATTAGAGATCAATGCATGAGCATACTAAGAAGTGTGTGAATGTGTTATACCAAATGTTTGAACCACGATGCAGGGACACACATGTATGAATTGTGTGTGTGTGCGCTTACGCCTTGCAAGAGGATAAAATTCAAGATATACCTTTGACGCTTTTCACCTCTTGAAGACGACTTTTGCACTAGACGTTGCTCTCCACCTTTTAAGCTTCCTTTCTTCCAAGAATATCCTAAGCAACAACTAATACAAATATAGAGTGTTTTGCAATGGAATCAAGCCAATACAAATCATAAACCTTACAGAAGTTTTATGAGATTTTATTTTTTCATGTTCCTTTATAACAGACCTCCAATGGAGGTTAAACATCATAACATTATCAATACATTTTCATTGGATAATTAGTTTTGTGGCGCTACGCAAACGCATTCGGGGGTCGAGCTCACGGTGGTCGAGCTGCCCGGTCAGCTCGTGGGGGTATGGGGGCAACGCCCTCGAAGATTTTTTTTGGTTTTGGTTTGATTTGTCAATCTGAGTATGGTTGCGGGTATGGTTAGGGTTTTAATTTATGAAAATTTATGTAGGAGACAATGAAGATCTGGGTTTTCGAGCCTTTTAATGCTTTTTCCGAGCCATTTGAAACACTCTCCGAGCCTTTTGTAAACCTTAAGCTGGTTGTGTGAATTTTGAATCTAATTGAAAAGGCTCGAACACTTTATTAAAAGGCTCGGAAAGTGCATGAAAAAGCTCAAACACTTCATTAAAAGGCTCGGGTAGTGTATGAAAAGGCTCGAACACTATAGGGAAAAATACCGTAGTACACGCAGCGGAAGCGAGACTAAAAAATAGATTTAGTAGAGTTTTAAAATTTTTCCTTTCTATGAACCTTAACCCTTTAATTAATTAAGCATACATATAAACCAACAAAAGAAGAATACCTTTTGTTGCGTGATCCGATTGACTTACGTCGATGGTAATCCGCAAGATCTTCAATCCTAGCACGAACGTGAATCACCTAGGAGTGTGGTCTCCCTTTTCTTTGAATTGCAAACCTGAAGATGGATAAACAAACTTTTCTTTTTCTTTTGTTAGTCACAAAACAATCAAAAGAAGACTAAGATTATTCCGGTCACTTTTGAGTTCTCAATCTAATGATCGAAACTCGCGTGAACCTAAATCGATGTTGTACACACAAGCTTAATGATGAACAAGCAATTAGTGTACCATCAAAGAATAATCTTTTCTCTCTTTTATGTCTTAGTAGAATAAAAATAATACTTTTCTATGAATTGAGAAGAAGAAGAAAATTGTATCAAGCAACAACTAGGGTGGCCGAATTCTATATGTGGTAATATATAGGTGGCCGAAATTTTGCTTCCTCTTGTCTTTAGGGTTGCCGAAATCCTCCTCTAATTTACACTAGGGTTGCCGCAAATCACACACCTAAAAGGGTTTGTGTTGCACCCTAATTTCCATCAAAGTTTAGACTTCAAACCCTAATCCAACTCATAGATATTTTTATTCTTTTATTGACTAAATAAAAAGACTTCTTATTTGATTAAATAAATAAAATTAATTATTTATTTTCTTATCAAATAAGTCTTTTACTTTTAGTATACTACTATCAATAGTATAACTTTAGGAAATATATTTCCTGACCAGAAAAAGATTTGTTTCTTAATTAAACAATTAATTAATAAATTAATTAATTCTTATTTAATTAAAACAATGAAACAAAATAATATATTAGGTTAATATATACACCTTGCCGCCCCACTTGAATAAATGGGCCATATATTATTTTTCTTATTTCATTTAATCCATTGGACTTTAAATAAAAAGCCCACATGTGAACCAGACTCATTCTTACTAAAAGAAACAAGCCCACATGCCTTTCATTAATATATTAATATAATTGAACAGCCCATTAAATAAATAATGTGCAAATTATATTCTTAATATATTAAATGCAATTCTAGATGGACCCATAAATTGGTCCGGTAGAATATATCAAGTGATCCATGCAAGTCCGTGTGGATTGGGGATCTTGGCGGGCTATCTAAATTTAAGCTTCAATAGACATAATCTAATCACAATCAACAAATGATTCACTTAAGTCCGATCCATTAATTTTAACTCATTCCACTAAAGAGCTAAAATTGAACTCTTAAATAAAGATAGAATAAGAAGATGTTCCTCATTCATACCCTAGACAATCATGTTGGAGATAGTGTATCCTCGTGATTAATATCAGTAATCGCCAAGAGTTCATAGACCGCCTATAACTCTCCAAGTTACCATATTTATTCATATGACCACGTTTTGAACTTGGATATTTTGACTTGTCCAGAAGCCATGTTTTCAATAGACACTATCAAAAACTCAACGTTGAGATTTAATATCCAATTACCTCAAAACATCCATATGATGATATTATACTCTCATTTAATAAATGGAGCCACGATGTCCATATCTATAAACGAAGTCCTCTATCGATTAACAAATGAATATCACCAAACTATCGAGGATAGACTATGCTATATAATCGTACTCATTGATAACTCAAATGATATCACTTGCAACCATAAGTCCATCATTTATCTCAGGATTAAGATAAACTCTCCGATTGTCCTAATAATGAAAAGACTATTATCTATTGACGGTTTTAGATAAAGCTTTTCATTGTGATCCAGTTCAATGCACCTAGTGCACTAGATTCTTTTACTCGAAGACACTCCGATGATTTTAGACTCATCATATCTCATTTGATCCCACTCAAATGCTAGTAAAAGAATTCTACAACTTTAACAAGATAAAGGTGCCCACCCTTTAACTTAAGTTGTGAACGTTATTCAAGACTAACTAAAAAATTGTGTCTACCTCATACATATCCAGATGTACGAACAATTCTTCTTTTCTCATAGTCTTTAGACCTTATGATTATTTACTTTAACAATTATAATATTAAACTATAAATGCTATAAGATTTGTTAAACCAGAAATCACTTTATTAATATGAAAAAGATTGTTAATTACAATATTACACTCTTGCTATTGAGCATAATCCTAACAAACACTTCATTAAAAGGCACGGGCAATGTATGAAAAGGCTCAGATCTAGTGTAAAAAGGCTCGAAAATGCACGAAAAGACTCGGATCTAGTGTAAAAAGGCTCGAAAACGCACGAAAAGGCTCGGATTGAGTGTGAAAAGGTTCAAAGATTCTAAACCGATTAACCTATAAATTTTCCTTGAAAAGGCTCGGGTAACATTTTAAAAAGCTAAGGGACTGTTATAAAAGGCTCGGAAAAAGTTCAAAAAGGTTTTCTCTCAATGTTTGAAAAAGACACAAAGTGACAAAATGAGATATTTTTGTCTAGTCACCTAAATAGGTGTCTTTTAAACTTAAATTAGTAATGTAGTGCCTGTCTTACAAAAAGCGCCACAAATAGTGACAAAAAAATTTTGAACCCTATAAACGGAGCGGGGATGGATATCTCTATTTTAATTAGCGGATTATCTGAATTTGCCCTGCTCACTTACAAATGGGGATATATGTGAGGATGGAGATATATATCTCAAACGAACATAGGGATGGATGTTGGGATATCCATACCCAATCTGATCCATTGCCATCCCTACTCCCAGGTCCGCGGTTCGAATCCTACTAATATTGAAAGCTTTAAAAAAAAAAAAAAAATCATGGTCACGGATTAATAGATATTGTAAAAAAAAAAAAAAAAGTATCGATATTTACTTCATTAGTAATATTCTATAAAAAGGGAAACTTGTGCACTTGATTTGAAGGTCGAACTGAGGCCCCTAAGAGCATCTTCAACCGTGCTCTATTTTAGAAATTTATTTACAAACTCAAAAATAGAGTATCAAATGTTCCCACTGTATTTTAAGTTGTCGTTTCCAATAATTTGTTTTAGAAACTCCAAATATAGAGTGCCAATATTGAAACTTTAAATTAATTTTGACAATTAATATTCCATTTTTACTCTTGTATCCATAGTTATAAACAAATATTTGACATTTATATCGCTTTCATTTTTTTAATTAAATTCAACTAATATATAATAAGTTTTAATTTATAAATCATCTTATCATAAAAATTATAACATTAGAAAAGTATCATCTTGATCATTAAAATGAAACTAGTATTGAATATTTATTAATGATTTTTTTATTTAGAGATAGGGAGTGTGGTGGGAGTAAAAAAACTTGAGAGTAGGATAATGATAGAATATTCCCTTTTGAAACTCTAATTTGGAGAGATACTTCGGTACTTCTGGTGCAAGAGGTGAGTTGGCACGTCTAGCCAATACATTTAAGCCACATTATTAAACTTTACAAACCCAATAAATACAAACGCCATGTCAAAAAAAAAAAAAAAAAAAAAAAAAAAAAAAAAAAAAAAAAAAAAAAAACCTCTCAAGTCATGAATTCCAACCTATCTTCCTTTTGTTATTTTTCATTAGCATCTTCATCTCTGGTTTTCTCTGGATTTTTAAAACCCAACAACTAAATTTTATTTTACTAAAAATATAATGAAAATTATAAATAAAAAAGCACTCCGCAAATTTTGCCTTATACCCAAAGATTTCATGGGATTTCATTCTCACATCAAATAACCTCTCAATTTTCTCAGCTCTTGGTATCCCTTTTCATTCTCTCATCAAATACAATTTTTTCCTATTTCACATAGTTCATGGTCTCTGCATCTCACAAAAACCTTCATCGAATACTATTTTTTATTTTATTTTTTCATTTTTGGTTTTAATTCTTCTTCAATCAAAACTAACAAACAAAATCATCATCACTTTTATATCGAAATCATTTTTTTTCATTTGGGTTCTTCACTTTCATATCAAAAAGCAATCGATTATAAAACAATTACATATTGTTTTATTTTTTTGTTTTCGTCTAAGTTCTTTTCACAAGATTAGAACCAACTTCTTTCGAATTCACAAACTAGTGCCAGCACATTAAAGAGAAAAAAAAAAATGAATCCACTGATTGATCAAAGAGAAAAAAGACTAAGAGAAAAGAAATGGAAAAGATTGGTGATTTTTTCTATCTCGTTTCATGTGTATGAAACTAATGCATCGGTAAAACAATACTAGTTTAACGTGTATGAAATTAGTAAAGGTGTGACATTTGGGTAGGGGCAAATATATATATATATATATATTCGAGACAAATCCATATAATTCCATACAACTCTATATAAAAGTCCAACAAAGTCCAACCAACTCTTTACAGAAATCTGACAAAATCTATATGAAGTCTGGGGGATTTGTGAATTCCACCAAAATCCATCAAATTTCAACGAATTCTAGATTAAATACACCCTCTAAATATAGACTTCAATTTTGAATCTCAATGAATTGTTTTAAGGGTAAATTGCACGAATACCCCTGACATTAGGTCTAATTATACACATAGGTAACTTTTGCTCAAAATTACACTAACATCCCCGATCATTAGCTGTTATTTGTTAAGAGTTGACAACCCATGGGTAAATTCGTCTATTTGCATTTTTAATTATTTAATAATAAAATTATATATATATATATATATATATATATATATATATATATATAATTGATCTACTCCATCCGATCCATCTATAAATAAAAATAAAATAAAAATGAAATGAAAGAACATCCGAAGATGGAGCTTCTTTTCCAAAAAGCAAAAAGAAAAAAAAAAAGATTTAGGGACCAAATCGATTAACTCATCCGCGTGAAGAGCCGATCATTCTTCTCCTCACATGAAGTAGCCGATCCTCTACTAGCGGTGGAATGACTCTATTGCCAGTGAGTTGTTTTTATTTTTGTAAAAAAAAAAATTTGTTTTATTGTGTGTGTTGATGATGCTTGATAAATATTTTGTGGGTGTTGATGAAGTTTGATGAATTTAAGGCGATAATATTTTCTTTGTTGTTCAAAAATGGGGATTATGTTGATGATGGCGGTGCTTGAAGAGCATGAGAATGGTATGAGTTTTGTAGAGAGTGTCAACCAGGGGCGGACCCACCTTAAGACCAGGTGGGGCCCATGCCCTACCTCAAAATTTAAAAAATGAAAATTGATTTTGCTTTGAATAATATATATACATGTTAAATAACAAAGATGATAGTAAAACACCTCTTAGTAAAACTGGTATTCTGTCACTTTTTGTATTGGGGGCGGTGGTTCAAGTCCCACCATTTACTTTTTTCAAGGAAAATAAATATCTTATTTTACAAATTTAATTTTATAATGTAATTTTAATAATTTTTTTATGCCTTTTTCATTTTACCATCTTTTCCAAATTTCTTCTCAATTTTTCACCTTATTCTAAAACAAAACAATTTATTTTCTCTTTTCCGTCCTTGTCAACTTCTTAGCTACTTTCAATTTGTGGTTACTTAATTCAATTTATTTTATGTTAAATTATCTATTATTTCTAACAGGTTTAGTTTCCAATCAATAAAACCTAAAATCGTAAATTTTAATTTATTATATTAAAATAGTCCATCTATTGTTATGGTTCATTTTATTTTATCCTTGGTATTTTTCTTTATTTTATAGTTTTAATTTATTTCGAATCAATAATTTACCAATAATTAGAGAATAAAAAAATAAAAAATATGTCTAGTAATATTTATTAATCAATTATTTTTGTATAAATTTAAAGTGAATTCATTATAAATGTAAAACAAAATTTCTTATTTTAAAATTAGATTGTAATTTATTATTTTAAGAAGAATAAATATTGCAATTTTATTGGCTATGTCGTTTTTCTTGTTATTATTTAATTTTTAATGTTGTGTTTCTTGTTTTTACTTTTATTTTTTTGAACGTAAAATATATTTAGTTCATCTTGAGTATGTGTTATATTTGTTTTATTTTATATAAACTTCATTATATCATCAATTTTTCTTTATGTAAAAAAACTCATTTTACTATGATCTTAATTTTTAATATTTTTTTTTATAATATAATTGTTATTTTGTTCAATTGTCCACTTGGTTAAAATTCCTGGATCTACCGACACGATGATAGAATTGATAGTTTTGATGAGGGTAATATTTGTGGTTCAACTTTGAGTGAATAAGAATGCGTTGATAATAATGATGATGGTAGAGGAGGTGAGATGTTGCTTTTTTTTAATCATTTAATTTGAATATTAAAAATACTAATGTTAATGAATAATTAAAATAAATATTAGTTAAAAACAATGTTGAAATAAGGGTATTTTAGTTATTTTATACTAAAAGATCACCGTTAAAATTAACAGAAATCAACCAACAGGGGATGTTAATACAATTTTAAGCAAAGGTTGCTCATGTGTGCAATTAAGTCTAATGCTAGGGGCTGTTTGTACAATTATCTCCTTTTTAAATTAGAAACATTTGAAAACAAATAATTTACCATTTGTAACCTTGAACTACTTATTATATATATATTTTTTTATTTGTCAAGATAATAACAGCTAAAAACAAATATTATCTGTAACGTTACGTAGTCAGCTTAACATGTGACCCTGAGCAGCCCTTAGCAAAGTCTTTAACAGGACCTGTATTTGTATAAGAGAGAGATGATGGATTGAATACATAGTATTGAGATCAGGCTGTGCCACACTTTGCCCAGTTCAAGACATCCAGAGATTTTCATTTTCTTCATTCATTGTATAAAAACATATTATATGTTACTATATGTTAGATTAATTACTTAATAAACCTCTGTTTTGTCATATAATTTATTGGTTCTTGATGTTATTTTGAATGAGAAAAGAAATATAAAACACTTTTATGGAGGTCAAACCATAAATATATCATCATATTTAGGTCGCACGTATATGTTCATCTAATAAGAACCGTTAGATGTACAATTACGATGATTCAAAGAATGATTTTCGAAAGCAAATATAGAGTTTTATTGTATATATAGAGGTATAGATGACTTGAATAGACTCGTCTGTTAGTAAGCGATTCGTCAAATCATGATCAAGTTTGATCGATTTGTATATAAACGAAAAGGGTGTTCAAATTATTTGAAGAAAATCCAGTTCATCTATACCTTCATGACATCACATAAAAGAACTTGCACTCTGTAGCAGTTGAAGTTTAGAAACTAAAAAAAAAATTGACATTGCATTCACTCAAAAACCTATTTGATAATAATCAAGAGCTTACAAAAAAAAGAGCAAAGAAATAAGAAAACATTACAAACTCAGGTTTTACAGTCAATTTCTATCATATAGCTCACTGTTCTACAAAGCTTAAACATGAATTAGTACCTCCAACATCTGTAGTACATATCGAGCTGCGTTGATCATGTACAGGATTCCAAATAGACACTGGTATTAATTGAAAAAAGTTTCCATTAACACCGGTATCTATCGTAATCCTAGATTGCACATGATAAATTTTATATATCAAGTTTGAACTGCAAATTCTGTACAGTACTAGAAATTCACAATTGAAATCAGACATACAGAAAGATGATGATTTGTTGTTGTTGTTGTTGTTGGATTTGGAGCCATTTCTGATATGGGGTTGGTTCATTGATTGATTGATCATGTATGAGCAGATTGTGATGATGAGTGTAATCTGGAGTGGTTGTGCTCACCCTCATATGTGACAATTAGCATTGATGAGTCTTCAGGGCATCTCTCCACATGCTTCCTTGCTGGGCAACCTCTCACACTACTGCATTTATAGTATCCTCTGCTTTTTTTTTTTCCCAAAACATTCTTAGTTAGTCCCATTAAAATTATATTCAAAATCCATGGAGAGATATATAGATATGATTGATTGAATTCAACCTAGTGATTTTCGTGTCGTTTTCGTGTTTACTGATTGTGTCAAAAATGGTCATCTATTCCTAGACACTAATTTATCTAAGCATGATTGAGACAAGTGAACATTTAACACTACATATAAGCTAAAAAATAAGGGTACGTTTACTAATAAGAAATACTAACAATGGAAAGAGAAGATAATTCATATTTACTAAAATCAGAGTTCCCTTTCCTGATTCCCTTTCCAATGGAATTTGATTCTCTTTCATTTTCATTTCCGATTAATAAACGCGTCATAGAAAAACTCACCTAGGATGTGGAGAACCTTTGATTGGTTTCTGTCCATATTTCCTCCATGAAAATTCATCAGGAGGAATATCTGCAACCTTGTTACTGATGGCAGGTACCTTGATAGATCTCTTTATCCTCAGTTTCCTATTAAAAAAAAATTAAAATTGTCATTTAATTGAAACAAACCAAAGAAAAACAAACACAAAAGTCACATAAAAATGAATCAGACCTCCTCTTTGAGCAATGGCATTTACCACTACTAGTACCAGTACACTTGACACCACTCCCATCTTCTCCTCTACCACCACCACCACCAGCAGAACACCTCCTCCTTGATTGGTGAAGGATCATCTGATTGGATGGCTGTGGCTGCCGCGGCAGCTGCGGCACACCAATCAAATGGAAGGAATTCCCATCAAAATTGGTCACACTACAGTCCATGCTCAAAGATGATATCATTGATTTATTTGAAGACATGGTTGGTGTGCAAGTACTAGACCCATCAAATTTCAGATTTATAACACCACCACTACTGTTGTTATTACTCCTCTGCTGCTGCTGCTGCTGAAACTGTAGCCTCTGGTGCGGCTGATGATGATGAGGCTGCAAGAATTGCAAGCTTTTTGATGCAACTTGGAGAGGAGGAGGAGACTTATTAATCACAAGATTTTGATCAGGGTTTGTGAAAAAGAAGAAATCTTGATCAGCTGGGATGATTTGGAGAGGTTTTGGTGAAAAAATTGGTTTATAATTAGGACTGTCTAAGAAGATGTTTTCAGGCAAATTAAAAGATGGTTTCTTCAAATTCCTCAACTTTCTCACTCTTTTTAATCCATTTCCATTTCCATGGCTTGAAAAATCTGAAGAGCTGAGAAGAGACACAACCCTCTTGAATCTATACACAGCTTCACCAGTTTCAACTGCCAAATTGTTGTTGTTGTTGTTGTGTTGTTGAGACAAGGCACCTAGAACTCTGTAGCAGCTCTCCACAGCTGCTTTGTTTGCTTCTTCAACCTCCTCCATGATTCTTCACCAACAAAACACACAACACAAGTACTCAACCCAACCCAACCATGATGAAAATGAAAAGGACACTAAATTTGTCTTTAAAAAAAAAAAAAAGAAAAAAAAAACAGAGTTTGTCAGAAATTATGTTGAAATCAAAAGACTACTATTTTACCCATATGAAACAGAAAACAACAAGACAAAAATTCAACTGAAGAAAAAAAAAAAAATTCTTTTAATTTGAGCATGGAGGAAGTTTGAATAAAAAGATGTGAAAGAAGACTTTGCTTCACTTTATGGAACTTGTTAAAATGACACAAAAGAAAACAAATACTCTCTTTTGATTATATTTATACTTCTATAAACTAAAATTAATTCAAATAATAAATCCAATAAATAGAGTAAAACAGAGAGAGTACACTGTACAGTGAGCTCTGGGCTCTCTGTCCAATGCCAGAGGCAATAAAACAGAAAGAAACTGAATTCCCTACTAAAGATTCTTATTTGGGTCCCCTCTAAAAAAAATAAAAAAAAATCTTTGTTACTTTTTTTTTTTTTTTTTTAAAAAAAAATTTAGTTTTGAATTTATCTGATTGATATTGTTCTGGGGTTTATAAACCTTTATAATGCTTTGTAATTATTGAGTTGCAATCACTATCCGATGTAGTTTGGTAATATATGACGTTTAATAAGTCTGATACTGTGCTATCTCAATTTTAATATAGTTACGACACGTTCAGTCGATCACCTCTTAAAATCTAATAAACTAAGGGTGATTTGACTATATACAGACTGAAATTTATTTAATTTTTTTAAAAAAGTGATTCTACTTTTTATAAGGTTTGATAAATTTATGTTGAACTTTTATAAATGATTTATATTGAAAAAAAAAATTAAAAATTTATATCAATTCAATCCCGGACCAAAATATAATTACAATTCTGTAACATTAGATAGCAATTTTTGATAATTTACCGAAACGTTTCGTAATCGGAAATGTATTTTATAAGCTATTTTAAGTGTTAAAATAATGAAGTTGTTTGTTTACGAAGATTGTTTGGTAAGTGGGACCAGCAGCGAGCAAGTCTAGACAACAGTTGACCTGACACAGATTCTCTCTGCCATTCCATTTTTTGACTCTTTTGAAGGATTTTAATTTTAATTAAATATGTTGCTTTCTTTATTTTTTATGAATTTTAATAGATTTTATCAAAGTTTTCTCACGCACTTAATAGAGACTTATTTTATTTTATTTTATTTTTTACATATTTCAATTTTTTACAAGTAATTATTAGTTCAGATGATAATAAAATGTTATGTTTGTTTTGACTTTTTTGCTCCAAATACAAATTCATGGTAAATATTAATTTTTTTATTTTTAATTTATCTTTTGTTACATATTTATTTATCGGTTTACCAATTTTATATTTATTGTGAATTGTAACATATATTCTCCGAGCAAAAAATCATTTTTTTTTAAGTGTTTTATTTTTCGTGTCCAATAGTTTTTTTTTTTTTTTTTTAATCTTATTGATATAAGAGATTAAGTGGTATGATAAATAAACAATGAAAATATTTTTGTTTAAAGAATTGAATAAATTGGTATTAACTTTAATTCTCTCGAGAATGAAATTAGATTTTTCATTAAAGAAAAAAAAATTTTGTAATTCTATTCAAATAATTTTTTGTCCATTTAAGTCTTTAAACCTAATTCTCAATACTAACAAAAACAGAATATCATCTTTTAGTAGAGACGGTTGTGCACCTCCCTTCCACACCTAGTGGTTAGAGGTTCGAGTCCCACCATATGTATTTTATAAACATGTATTGAGAGTTTTCTCTCGGTTTTTAAGAACAGCCCTTTTGCCGTACTTATAGAGTCTAATTAATCTCACCATATCCCGGTAATAGTTGTATTTTCAAAAAAAAAAAAAAAAAAAAAAAAAAAAACTAACAAAAACAAAAATATGTTTAAAAAAAAATTAAGGAAAAAAGAAAAGGCAAATTTGATGTGTCCAATTCAATTATTATCTAATCAGTACTTCATCAATCTAAATATATATAAATGGTTGTGTGATCCATGATTTACACCATATTACACATTATTCAAGTCACATAGCACAAGTTGTTCACATTAGGGCTTTATGTAAAAGATATTGACTTGATATTTAATAATATAAGTAGCATAATTATTTTTTAAAAAATAATTAAATAATTTATTTAGTGCTTTGAATAACAATAATTTTCAATGTGAAATAGCTTTTTAACAAGGATTCATGGTCCTATGATATTTTGTTTCCTTTCACGAATTTTGAGTCCTCAAAGAATATATGTTTATACCTTTCTCGTATATTGAAAAAAAAAAAAAAAAAAATTTGTTTGAATAACAGAAAAAGTGCTTTTGAACTTTATTGTAGAGAAAATTAAAGCAATGAAGCTATCCTCTCTAAAAGCCAGAAAATAGGGAGACACGTTTTTTAAGGTGAGGAGAAGCACTTTTCCTACAAGCCAAACAAGAATTCAAAATTTCATTTTTTTTAAGTAATATATAAAAAGAATTAGAATTGTTTTATTTAAAAAAGTATAATTTTTCTATTGATCGATTTATATATATATATAATAGTGGTTCGTCCTTGTAGATTTTTTTTATTTTAATTTAAAGTAAAGATCTTCATGAATTCCATAAATTTTAATATATATAAATATATATTTATACATATTTTATATTCTCAGTTCGTCGTGACAATAAATATATTAGGACGAAGAATGTGGACTACTAAATTTACATACTTTGACTCAAAGTGTATACACTTGTCAAAATTTCTCCATAATCTGTGGTCCACATTCTTTGTCCCGATATATTTATTGTCATAACGAACTGACAATAGAAAAAATGTATATATATATATATATATATATATATATATTGAATGATAAATATACTTATAAACAAAATTTGAAATTTTTTTAAACATTATATCTATTTTTTTTTCATTTTTTAAAACTTTATATTCAACAAAATTAAGAAAAAATAGTTATAATTCGTAAAAAAAAAAAATCAAATTTTATTTTTAAATAGATTTCATTGAACTTATCATTTAAAAAAATAAAAAAAAACTCATTAAAATCGATAAATTTATATAAAAACACAAAAAAAATTGTAAAAACAAATATATATATTTATACAGTTTTTCTATTATCAGTTCGAACTGATAAAAGATATATCAGTTCCTTGTATGTGGGCCATTGGATTTAAAAAATGTTTTAACAAGTGCATACAACCAAGTCAAAGTATTTAAATCCAATGGTCCATATGTAAGGAACTGATATATCTTTTGTCAGTTCGAATTGATAATAGAAAAATTGTATATTTATAATGCAAATGCTGAATGGGATCTCCAATGTTGATGAAGATCTATCAACGCAATGGAGATCCATTTTTATTATTTTTATTTTTTAAGTTTGTATATTGTTTTTTAATAATAAAAAAAATGCTTGGCACATCACGCATCCTAAATGGCTAAATGCCCATGATGCAAATAACTAAATTAATTTGGATTACATTATCTTTGATTAATGTATGACCTGACAGAGGGGACAAATTAACGTGTTTTCGAAAATTTAGAAACAATGTGAGTTTAAAATAAAATATGATAAATGGTGAAAAGTTAGGGACCCAATTTATATTCTCACCCCAAAAAAAAAAAGTCATAATTTTATATTAAAATTAATTTTATGATTATCATGTGAAACTCGAAACTTGAACTTAACTAAGGTATATATATGAGTCTCTCATAAGAGATCATTTTTTAATTTTAGTAAGAATTTTGATAAAATCAAATTGATTTTTATACGAATTTTGATTGGAATTTTTTTTTTTTTTTAATGGTAAGTTCATTGAAATCTACTTATAAATAAAATATGAGAGTTTTTCAAGCACTATAACTATTTTTCTTGAATTTTCTAAAATTTCACTTATTTTTTGATTCCTTCATATTTAACAAAATCGGGATAAATAGTTATAGAGCTATTAAAATCTACCTATGAATAAAATTTGAGAGTTTTTCAAGCACTATAACTATTTTTCTTGAATTTTCTAAAATTTCAACTATTTTTCAATTCCTTCATATTTAACAAAATCGGGATAAATATTCTAGTGCTATTGAAATCTACCTATGGATAAAATTTGAGAGTTTTTCAAGTACTATAACTATCTTGAATTTTCTAAAATTTCACCTATTTTTCAATTCCTTCATATTTAACAAAACTGGGATAAATAGTTATAGTGCTATTGAAATCTACCAATTTGAGAGTTTTTCAAGCACTATAACTATTTTTCTTGAATTTTCTAAAATTTCACCTATTTATCGATTCCTTCATATTTAACAAAATCGGGATAAATAGTTCTAGTGCTTGAAAAATTTTCAAATTTTATTCATAGATACATTTCATTGAACTTATCAACTAAAAAAAATGCAGATCAAAATTCATAAAAATTGATGTGATTTCATTAAGGTCTTTACCGAAATTAAATAAACAATCTCTTATGAGAGACTCACTAATTAATATATATATAAATATATATACAGATTTTCTATTATCAGTTCGTTCTGACAATAAATATATCAGGACGAAAAATGTTGACAATTAGATTTACATATTTTGACTCAAAGTGTATGCACTTGTTAAAACTTCTTTATAATCTGTGGTCCACATTCTTCGTCCTGATATATTTATTGTCAGAACGAACTAATAATAGAAAGACTGTATATATATATATATATATATATATATATATATATGACTTTTTGAGTGTTTTAAAAGAATTTAAATCAAAATTCCATGGCGACTAGGAAGTTAATAAAGAATAATGAATTTATAAAGGCCACAGGCATCAATATATAATTAAAATATTAAATTAAGATATTTTCCGTTAAAATAATTCTCTTATTCTTTATTTTAACTTTCGTAAGCCCTTTTATGAAATCAAATCACTTTAATTAATAAAAATAAATAAATTATAATACTAAAAAAAAAATCGTTTTTTAAATATATTTTATGGAATTCATCATCCTAAAAAAATCACATCACAAGATAATTAATTTAATAAATCCAACATGGGATGAAATGAAAGTGGGAAAACAAGTGTTGGTGTACTATGTAACATGATTATAAAATATTCCCTCTTTGTTAGGCATGATTATATTTAATATTAATAAAAAGATTTTCTACTTTTTAAGGTGATTATTGTTATTATTTTAGCTGGTATGATAACTAGCATTATCAAGATGAAAACCAATTAGTTAACCAGAAGTCAATGGTGGAGGAGAAGCACAATAATTCAATATTATTGGATAGTGATTCTTTAAAACAAGTTTATGATGCTTATTAAATTTAATCCTAGACAAAAACAAAGAGGGTATTTTTATCTTTTGCATTGTCCACATCCAAATTTAAAAATATAATTCTAATTTGAAGTTTGACAATTGAAATCCGGTGATATTAACCATTATAAATAGATTTGGAAAATATTTTCTTGTACTTTATGATTTTATAGGTAAATGATGAGATTCGAATCACTATCTCGTACGTGAAGGAGAAAGTGCACAACCATTTTAACTATGAGGGAGTGTATGATTTGAAGAAAATTTGAAACAATAAAATGTAATCTTATATATATAGTAATTATCAAGCAAAGTATATCTTACTTTAATTTCGGTAAGAACTTTGATGAAATCATATCGATTATATTTTTATGAATTTTTTTTATAGATGCTAAGTTTAATGAAATCTACCTATGAATAAAATTTGATAATTTTTCAGGTACTAGAACTATTTATTCTGATTTTGTTAAATATAAAGGCATAAAAAAAAATGAGAGAAATATAGGAAAAAAAAAATCAGATCAAAATTCATAAAAAATGATATGATTTCATCAATGTCCTTACCGAAATTAAAATATGGTATACCTCATTTGATAATTACTCTATATAGAGAGTATATGTTATTATTATTATTAATGGAAAACACTAGGTTTTTTTTTTTTTTTTAAATAAAAAAATAAAAAAAATACTTTTTTAACCTTGTAGATCACACTTCCTGAGTGCTAAACCCATAAAAGGGACAGACAAACAATCATCACTACTTTAATGACTTCTTTGAATTTTTTTTTAAGTGATTGTGATACTTCAAAGTAGATTTAACTAGAATCTTGGTGGCCTGCAACCATAGTCAAGAATTCAAATTAGATTTAACTATATGATATATGGGAGTAGATCTCAACACTTCGATAGATACATTTCAGTGAATTTATGACTCTTTTCGATATTAGATTTTAAAAATAAATAAATTGAAATTGCTATGAATAACCTTATCATGTGTACATTGAAATATCAAAGTGGGTTTATATTGATAAAATATTTATCCAATTATATGATACTAAATTGGAAACCTATACATCCCTTTAATGATAACCCACTAAAGTAAATTTGTCTAGTTTATGGAGTTCTTGCAGTCTTTGTTATTATAAAATAAAAACAATAGTTGTCATCAACTTCATTCTTTTATGATGTTTTTAGCTTTAACACATTTATTGTTTGTATTTGATCATCACCAAAAAAGAAAAAAAAAATCACAACGTATCTTTTTTTTAGCTCACCTTCCGTGCATTTCTCGTATTATTTTTTTATTACGTGATGAAGTTGGTTTAGTAGTATAACCTTAGACCTGACACGGTTTCAATTTAGTTCCAGTTTCGGTTTCGAACCGACGGTTCGGATTCCGTATTTAGATGGAACAGGAACATAAACATAAACTGAAACCGGAATCGGAACCGGCCTTAGGTGGTTCCGGTGGTTCCGGTTCGAGTTCCAGAACCGTCAGTTCTGACTGAACCGTCTGTTCTTAACCCTTTTTTTTTTTTTTTTTTTTTTTTTTTTTTTTTTTTTTTTTTTTTTTTTTCTAGTCACATGATCTGATGATCATCATCTTCTCGGCTTCCCCACAACTCCACTAGAGTACCAGACGGTCCAGACCTACAGACCATCACCATCTCCAACATCCAAATCCAATGACCCAAACGGCCTAACCCTAACCTAATCCATCATTTTAAAACAAAAAAAAAAAAAAAAATTAAAACACAATTAGAAAGGCTGAAAGCTGCTCTTTTGGATCTAGAAACCCTCAAAGGCTCAAACCCATCATCAATATGAGATTCTTCCTCAACTTTCTCAGCAAACAAACACCCAAAAAAAAACATAGAGAATTAGAGTCCAAAAATCGTGAAGAAGAAGAAGAAGAAGAGGTCGAATGGGAGAAGAGACTCATGAGAGAGAGAAGAGTTTGATTTGATCTGATGAGTTATATATATATATATATATATATATAACATAGGAAGTAGGAACCGTCAGTTTGAACCGAACCTGGCAGTTCTGGGAAATGTAAAACCGGAACCGCCTTGTTTCAGTTTCCAGTTCGGTTCCTGAACTGAAATCGAAAAATCGGTTTCTATTTTTACGGTTTTTATTTTTTCGGTTCCGGTTCGGGAACTGTGTCGGGTCTATAAAACCTTTCACACCTATGCTACGAAGCTATAGGTTCGAGTCATCTCTTTTTCCCCAAAAAACTCCTGAATTTATATAATAGTGTAATACTTAAAAAAAAAAAGGTTCGGTACATTTCTCATTTCAATTCGTAGTAAGGGTTTAAGTTATAAACATGTGTGAGTTTTTTTATATTTTACGGATATTATATGGGTAGATATTCGAATTGCACATATAGTACTTGATCTAAGCAGATCCGAACTAGACTTGACGCCGGTTCCGGTTCCAACTCAAGGGGAACTGGAACTGGAACTGGAACCGTCGGTTTCGATTTCGATTTCGATTCCGATTCCGATTCCGATTCTGGTTCCGGTTCCGGTTCCGACGGTTCCGAACCGTCTTTTTTTTTAAACCCAGATTAGATCATCAGGTCATTCATCAATCCAAGGCAAGCTCACTAGGATCACATTCATGTGAATCTCTAATCTCTGATTCTCATTTCTCTCTCACAAATCTGAAATCAACCCCAAATCACCCCTAAACCACCCACAAATCAACCCCAAATGGCTAAACGACCACCAAATCGAAGAAAAAGGTTAGAATCAAAGAAGAAGAGATCGAATCGAAGAAGAATCAATGAAGACGAAGAAGAAGAATCAAAGAGAGAGAGAGAGAGAGAGAGAGAGAGAGAGAGAGAGAGAGAGAGATCAGAGTTTAGGGATTTAGGATTTATATATAAAAATATATATATATGTTGGAACCGTTGGTTCCAGTCCAGTTTAAACCAGGTGGTTCCGTGAAAAATGGAACCGGAACTGAAACCACCCTTCTCCGGTTCCAGTTCCGGTTCCGATTCTGATTCTAATTCCAATTTTTACAGTTTGGTTTGGCAGTTTGAACCGAACCGGCGTCGGGTCTAGTCCCAACTGATTTATGACCCATTCAGTATCAAATTTCAAAGAAAAAAAAAAAAGAGACACAATTAACTTAACGTACAAAAACACCAGTTTTTCTCTAGTGGACACACAAATATGAGCATACTTATTGCACAAATGCAACATCATCACTTTTTTCCATGTGCATACAACCAGTTGTGGTTGATAATTTGAAAAGTGATGATATGACATTTGTGTTATAAATATGCTCATATTTGCGTGCCTATTAGATAAATTTGACAGAAACACCATCTAATATTCCTCCTTTAGACTTTAACACCATGATAAACCTTAATTAAGTCACATTTGCACCAATCATTTGACCTGGAATATAGGCCTAATTTAAGGGAAATTCGAGAATTAATTGCTATCCATAAATATTGTCAAAAACGTTTCAAACATATTGTCTATCGTATCAATGAGATACCGTGAATCTAGTTCCTTTTGTTAAGTATGGGCATTCAAGTAAGGGCATTCATTCTATTTGATAATTTTCAGTTTGAGTCGTCATTATTGTAAATGGGATATTTATATATTTTTTATATAAAACTTACAATTGACGGCAACTTGAATTTAGGACACTGTGAAAAAAAGAAATTGCGCATAACTCGTGACCTAAGGCATACCTTAAAATAATCAATAATAAAATAATATTTTTCTTCGTGAGTCCAAATTTTGGCATGGCACATTGAATTTATTGAGCTTCTAGAACTAAAGTAATCAATTATAATGAGTATTAATTGTATACGCAACTATGACTTTATGTTGTCTCAGTTGTCAAAGCAGAATATGCCAATATATATATATATATAAATATCTATTAACCCGGGATCAAGTATTTTTTTTGAAAGCTTTCGCCAATAGTAGGATTCGAGCCGCTGATCTGTGAGTCATTCATCCAAGCCTCAAGTTCGTCCATTTACCAGGTGAGCTATGCCCCTGTTGGTTATATATATATATATATATATATATATATATATATATATTAGTCTTTCTACCGTCAATTTGTATTAATATTAAATATATGAGGACGAAGAATGTTGACCATAAATTATGGAGAGGTTTTAACGAGTACACACTTTGAGTCAAAGTATGTAAATCTAACGGTCCATATTCTTCGTCCTGATATATTTTATATCACCGCCAACTGACAGTATAAAAACTATATATATATATATATATTCAATAAACAAAAACATCAAAATTAGATAGGATTTTGATAATATAGTAATCAGAATGGGTCCCTTGATATTCTGTAAAATTAATTAAAAACATTAAACAGCACTAATTTTGTGATTATTTTAAACAAAATATCGGTGCATACTAAAACACTTTGATGGATTGAGTATTCTATTAATATCATATAGAACATGTTTCAATAGTAAAAAACCAATTTAGTAACGTTTTCGATCAAATATATATATATATATACATATATACACATATAAATTGCGGTATTTTTTATTTTTTATTTTTTTATTTATTTTATAGAATTGCCGACAGCTATCGGTACTTATAGTACTTATATAAATAGGTACCGGTAGATATTAAGTTACCACCGGTAACAATTAGAGATTTTGTACATGCACTCTCATACTTAAACGTCACAACTGTATATTGTTAGGCCAGATGAATATCCTTTACAACTAAACCGCATTGCCGGGCAGTGGTTTTTTAAACTATTTTTGTTAAAAATATTTTTTCATAAAAATTATTGATTTTTCATTTTGAATTCTGATATCAATCCAATCGGGAGGAGTCAGTCATAACTTTAAACAAACCGGAACTTGAAGTGAATTTTAACGGGGAAAAAAAAAAAAACTCAAACCCACGACCATGATACTAGTTTGATGGGGCATACGTTGCCACGTTGGGCTAACCTAATTTGGTCCACTAGAATTCAGATTCACTAATGTTAATTAGACATTCAACTTCACAGATTTTCCTTATGTCCACAACTGATAATTTGGCTAATTTCTTCTTCTTTTTTTTTTTTTTTTTTAAATATTACACTATTAAAAATCTCTACATGAACATATTAATTTCCTGTTTGAATTAGTATACTATAAAATCCTTGGGGTGCCAGAATCACAGGATACTCAAATTCAACTTATAATCTAAGAAATTAAACAATTCCACCAAAAAATAAAATAATAAGTCAAAGAAAAACGACTTCTGTGAATTTAATCACACTCATGGACAAAGTGAAAATGAAGAATCTAACAAAAATTAGTGATTCAAAGTTTTTCTATGAACATACATTGATATAAATATATAAATAATATATAATTAACTGAAGGAAAAAAAAAAACCAAATATAACTTAGAACCATACAGAAATACCAGGAAACATGTCTGTGTCTGCTATAGATTTTATATGGTCTGTCCAAATATGTTATACTAGAAGAAAAACAACAATCAAATGGGACTTTTTTTAGAAATTTTTTTTGTTTAGAATTTTTTTTGCTTTGTTTCCATGAATTTTTCGATTATTCACCGTCCTGTTGGATTGACAATCTGTGAGAAAATGGCAGTGTTGTTAGTGTCTACTTCTTCAGGTTCTTCATCCAAGTCAGAATCACTTCCCAGGCTGAGACTGCTTATATGCAACTGGGGTCTGTTCCTGAGGCTGAGGTCTTCCGAGGATTCGTCACTCCCACCACGTCGTGAGCTACGTGATGATGAGCCGTCTGACGATGAGTTTTCTTCCAGCTGAAGGCAGAATTCCAGGTTCCACAACACGTCTCCCATGGAAGGGCGGTCGATTCCATTGTCAGACAAGCATTTCTCAGCCGTGTCTGAAAATTTCTTCATGCATTCCGGGATTATTTTGCCCTTCAGGTGTGGATCAATAATGTTCTCCAGGGTACCTTTTCGCGTGTTGCTTAGCGCCCAATCGGCTAGACTTACTTGTTCCTTCGGAAGGCTAGGATTGAGAGCTGGCCTTGCACATAAAACCTCGAAAAGGACTACTCCGAAGGAATAGATATCGGATTTTTCTGTCAATTGTTGCCTTCTGAAGTATTCAGGATCCAGGTATCCGAAACTGCCTTTCACTACTGTACTAACATGGCCATGTTCCATGTTAGGACCTGTCTTAGAGAGCCCGAAATCAGAAACCTTAGCAACCCAATTCTCATCCAAGAGAATGTTTGTTGTCTTGACATCTCTGTGAATGATTGTATACTTAGCTCCTGTGTGAAGGTAGTGAAGTCCTCTGGCTGCTCCGATGCAGATTTCGAGCCTTTGCTTCCACGAAAGATGAGGCTTTTTGATGTTGTAAATATGTTCCCTTAGAGTACCAAGTGCCATGTAGTCATAAACCAAACACATTTCTTCATCTTGTTCACAGAAACCAATCAAAGACACCAAATGCTTGTGTCTCAGCT
This sequence comes from Acer saccharum, assembly GCA_030490815.1. NCBI lineage: Eukaryota > Viridiplantae > Streptophyta > Magnoliopsida > Sapindales > Sapindaceae > Acer > Acer saccharum. The sequence goes on from CM059867.1 coordinate 49,288,336, forward strand.
TCGAAAGCATCTCGATTTCAGTCACAAACTCATTAACACCTTGTTCTGAAGACGGGTTTGATCGTTTGATAGCCACTTTTAACTTCCCATCAAGAACACCTTTGTACACCTTACCGAAACCTCCAACACCGATGACATAAGATTCATCAAAATTCTTTGTAGCTTGTCTAATCTCCGGCAAAGAGAAACGCCGACAAAGACCCTGAGCCATTGCTGATAGATGACTACTAGGATTGCTCTTGCCAGAGATTGTTGATTTGGTTCCTGATGTTTGAGAATGCCCGTAGATCGGAAGCCAGCTAGAAGTGTGTGTGTCTGTGCCTGGAACTCTTTTCTTCCTTTGATAGACAACAATGCATATGGCAGCCACCAGGCCAATGGCAGCTGCTCCTCCGGCAGCTCCTCCGATCACTTGAATAGTACTGGAACTGCTTTCATTACTAAAGGACTTTGTGCTCGTTAGTTCCGCCTTGGAAAGCATATCGGAAACCTGTGGATTTGGTCCTGCCAGGTTCTTGGATGTGTCTATCTTGAAAATTTCTAGTCCATTGAGTATTGAATTAAAGTATTCGGGTTTTGTATCGAGTGATGGTCCTATCGCCAATATAATCTGCTCATCACCAGGCTTATCATCAATGTATATCGAGTAATCTTTGTACGTTGGCACCCCTTTGTCTCCTGTCCATGCGATAATATCAGCTGGAGGATCAACCTGAGCCGTTTGATTGTTGATGTAGATATTGAACACTCTCTGATTGATTCTTTCGAATTCGACTTCACAGAAATGTAACCTCATAACATAAGTGAAATTGGCATCAACCTGGAATAACCATGTGAGATTGTAACCCAAATTGACAGCTTTATCCGGTCCCATCGATCTTCCAGTCCTGTAAACATCCACAGGAGCTGCATAATCCGGCAAATCTTTATAGTCAACTTTGATTTTCTTGCTAAGCACAGCGTTAAGCCCGATTGCAGCTCCAAACAAATAAGGTACATCATCATACCAAGTCCTCAGAAGACCACCAGAATCATTATTAGCAGGAATATAGTTCCCGCCGACATTCAACCTGAACATTGTCTGCATATTACCACTACTAGCATCAAAAGACTGATCCGAAAACCCAACCATTGTCGCGGAATCAAACAAATCCGGAGTTGGAACCAATTCTATACCGTTAACAAATGCGAAACTTCCAGGGTACTTATCTGAAGGCTTGAAAGTGATAGTCAAGCTATCAGAATCCACTGGAGCCAGAGAATACTCTCTAACAATGTATGCTTGTGTAAGTGCTTGCGCTGTTATCGCCGCGCTGAAATTGCTCAACAGGTTGATATCATTTGCAGCCACAGAGAAATATGAGTTTGAGATGTTGAATCCTGGATAAGTAGATGGATAGAAATGGAATCGAACCCAGTACCGCTTTTTCGATGTTATTGGGAATTTGTAGCTGAATTCTTTAGTGAAAACTCTGGCATCCATGTATGGAACCTGAGACAGAAGTGAAGGATCCTGGAATGTTGCTCTGACAGTTTTCGATTCGCCTGAACCGAGATATTTGGAATCTGAATCCCAATTCCTGCCATCTGCATCCATGCCACCGTTCGTTCCACAGCTCAAAGTCAATGATGCTTCTTCTTTTCCTCCTCTGGCGCATGAAACTCCAATTGCATTGAGAAGAAGAACACACAACAACAATGAAACAATGACAACAGGAAACAGGATCCGGGAACCGGTGTACATGGCTGGAGAGTTAGAAAGAACAAACAAACGGCGTACAGGAAAACACAAAATCAAAGGAGGCTGATTCAAGTGACAGAGAAGAAGAATTTAAAAGTTCTCCTGTACGCCCAAACTTTTGATTCAGCTAATTAACCTGATTTGCTTTTTTCCTGTGGAGTTTTTATTATTATAATCCTGAACCGTCCAGATCATCCATGGAAACTATTCACAAAGAAGTTGACAGAAAACTTGCCTGGAAAATTTTTACAGGGACCAAACCAGGCAAGAAGAGAAAAAGGGTTATGTTGTTTTGTATTATTAGGGGGGTTCTGATTTCTTTGGTGTGATTTGTATCTGGTTTCCATTTTTGGTTGGTCCAAACAAATTTGTTTCGGAGTCTTTGGAGCTTGTTGGAAATCAATGAAGGAGAGACATATTCGTCATTTTTGTAGAATTGGTTGGCTCTCATAGCTTTGCATAATTTCTGAAAGCTAAATTTAGCTTTGATTTCCTAAAAAACCTGTAACCTTTGATTAATATTTTCACAGAGTTTTTTTCCCTGGGGAGGTCTGTCAAAAGATGTTCCACTGACATATATAAGTGCATTTTAATCCACCACCAATACTGTTGTAACAATGCTATTCTATATATATATATATATATTTAGTCCATATCTGGTGCGGGATTTTACACGTTTTTTCATACGAGATTAACTATGTAACGTTACAGAGTGACATTGTCACGTACACGTTATATAGGCCATTATATAATGTTACATGGTCGATCCCACATGAAAAAAACATACAAGAATTCCGGATTTTTGAATGACAGATTTTAATTAATAACATTATGATCAGCAATTTTTCATCAAACATAAACATAAGGTAAATTTCAGCGAATATTTTTGGTAATTTCAACTTTTCGCAAACAATTTTCAGGTTTTTAATTTGAGAATCAACAATTTGCTAGCTTTGTATAACAGGCTTCACTAACATACTTACTTTCATATACACATGTATTAAGATTCATATTCTGAAATAATTTCAATTTTTAGGTTTCATATACATTGAGAATGTACATCAAAGAATCACAAACTTTTAACCACAAAAGTAAGCAAGTATTTCAGAGATCATTATAGGAGAGGATTTCAATCCATATTACAGAACCCAAATGTAAAATGTGGGATACATTCTATATTACTTCAGATTTTTTTTTTTCACATTTCTTGGTTGTTAGGGTTTCCAGTACTGGGAATCAGGAACAAATTTTTAGATAACTGAAACTGATTTGACTTGCATACTTGGTATTTTTATTCTTTGGCCACTTAAGAATCCTGAAGCTATATATACAACTTGTCTTTGTTAAACCTTAAAACAACGTACGCTCATTTAGTCTGTCAATATCCTAGAGTTACAATTATCAGGTGTGGGATCCTGACTTTATAACATTACAGAGTCACCAGATTAGACTCCTACTTAAGAATATCATGTTTGATAAAAATGAATGTTTATTTAATTAGTGTGCATTGGTTTTATTGACTTGCACTTAAAAGTACATTAAAAATAAAAATAAAAATTGGGAGTTAACAAAATTAGTGCACACTAACTAGATAATTTTTATGATAAATATTCAAAGATATAATAACTGGCTAAGAATTACAAGCACGGTTTTTGCTTGATGTTATGGGAGGTTTTTGCTTGATGTTATGGGAGTAATTATCCGGAGTACGCATATAGTGTTTGATCTTGTTAGTTTTGACATATCCCTCTAACCCATTTGGTAAAAACACATAACATCGAATTACCAACAAACACCAGAAACTGTTAATTAACCAGCTTAATTAAATTAAGACAACATTTATTTAGTAAAATCATAGTTCATAATCATGTTAATAGGATACAGATATACATTTTTAATTAGGTGCATGAAAGTAGGAAAGCATATAGCATTATTCTACCTGAAATTTATCTGCACCCTCCAAAAAACAAGAAGAAGAATCAACAACAGCAAAAACAAACCCCACAATTAATCAATTTGTTTTTTCTCTCCCAATAATCAAAAATATTAATTCCAAACCCATCCAAATTTAGCAAAAAATAAAAAATTGCTTCTGGCAGTTAGAAATGAATGGTGAACTATCAATGAAACCTCCCATTAAAGCCCTCTAAATCACCTCCTACTTGAACCTGTAGGGCTGGTGTTGTTTCACCGAACCACAACAAAATTCTAACTAGGTATCTATATATATATATATATATATATATATATATTGTATATATATATAGATATATAGATTTACAGTAAAATAAACTCACCCCCACCCCCTTGCTCCAGGGTTTTATTTATTTATTTTTTTCATTAGGCTGGCCGGCGCTTGCTGTTGCGGCGGCCCTGCCTTATTCAAAATCATAATTAAACAGTTCAGTTCTACCAAATAGATATATATTTTTGTTTTTTTTTTTCCTTTTGCCTGTTTACTAAGATGGATACAGATCATAAAGAAAATGAAAAGAAAACAAGCTTGTTGTTGTCATCCTCGTCATCTTCGCCAACATTAATGTCTTCGTTAGATGACTCCGATTCGGAAGACTTGCAACGGATGCCGTTGGCTCCGACACTGTGGAAGAACAAGAAGCGGCTGTCGAAGCAGCTGTCCATGTGCGAGACATCGCGGGACAGAGCGTGGGAGAGGCGGCGCCGCCAGATACTCCTCCAGGAGCGGAGGAGGAATGGGATCCACGATCACGACCACGACCACGACCAACTGGCCTTGACGGATGAAGATTTGCATGAGCTAAAAGGGTGTATAGAGCTTGGTTTTGGTTTTAATGAGGAAAAGGGTCAGCAGTTGTGCAATACATTGCCGGCGTTGGACCTCTACTTCGCCGTCAACCGCCAAGTTTTGAGTCCGGTGTCAACCCCGCAGAGCGGCCGCGCCTCCACCTCGTCTCTCGGCACTCGATCATCCTCGTTTGGTAGTCCAAGAAGTGAGTCCGATGCATGGAAAATATGTAGCCCAGGTAATATTTCTACTAGTCATATTAATCATAATCATAAACTTGAACACAAATTCTGTATCTATCAAATTTACCAACAAAAAAAAAAAAACATGTTATCGGATGGAGATTACAGGATTTTTCATTGCGAAACAAACATTCATCAGAAGTGTTTCTCTTTCGGATTTTTTTATGCAGGATTCGACTTTATAATGTTACAGAACAAATAAACTCTGTAACGTTATAGAGTCGAACCTGATAATTTCTATATATGAGGCCTGACTTTGCATAATCGAATTCTGCACGTAAAAACGTTTAACATTTGTTTTGGATTGGTGAATGCAGGTGACAATCCTCAGCAGGTGAAGACCAAGTTGAGGCATTGGGCTCAAGCTGTTGCTTGTTCTGTGATGCAGTCCTACTAAAAACTCTTCATTTTGTCTTTGTACAGAAAAAAAAAAAAATTGAAGAAAAAAATTAGAGAAAAAGAGACAGACAGACAGATTGGCTTCAGTTAGGATCTTCTTCAGACTACAAATTTGGTTTTCAACTGCCAACAAGCAAAAAAGAAAAAAAAAAAAACAATCAGAAAAAACATTTAAAAAAAAAAAAAAAAAGCAAGAAAACAGCAGCTAACTGGAAAAATTTCATTTCAAGGGGAGAGAAACTTTGGTATAATTCTATACACAAATTATCTCGTTAGGATCGTCCTGAATTTTAAAACTGGGACGAGACTTGTGAGCCACTGAGCGGTTGATAACGAAGAAAACAACATTAGTAGAGCCAGTCGTCCTGAGGAGAAAAAAACTCTATAACTATAGTCTATATATTTATGTATATGATGTGATTCTCTGTCCATCTTCCTCTGTTTTTATTTTTATTTTTTTATTTTTAATTTTCATCAAATGTTCATTTTTTTGTTGTTTGGCACAAGAAAAATATTGTAATCAGAAGTAATAGCAGCATGTATTTGTAGGCAATTTTTGCCTCTTTCCATGTTGAATAGTGGGATTGAGGGAATTGTAATGTTTAATTCAAAAACATTACTGTTTAGATAAAATTATGCTGGCATCTTGGAGCTTTTATTGAGATTTTGTTTCATTTCATTTCTTCTTCTTCTTCTTCTTCTTTTTTTTTTTTCCTAATTTCTTTCGCCATGATTCTGATTGATTCTACGACTTAATCTGGCTGATTCTACGACCTAATTTTGGCGTCCGATAAAAATTCATTATATGATAAAATGGTAAAAAAAAAAAAAAATCAACTTGATAAAAAAAAGGGTATATCAATAGAACATGAATAGCTATAAACAATAGATAAATTCAAATAAAGAAAAAAAAAAAAAAAGAAGAGAATAAAAGATAAAAACAAGTTCAATTTAATTAATCAAAGTTGGAAATTTTCAAGTAAGTTTCCACCAATTTTATTTGATACTATAATTCATTACCATTGTCTTCAATATTTCTCAAAATAATGTGTTGACACTCTTGGTATTTCTGTTGATTTTAATTGTGGATAACAATCTAGACCATTTGGATAAAAAAAATTCATATTTTTTTTAATGGGAATAATAAAATCATTTAAAACAAAACCAATTTAATGTAAATTTTTTTAAAACACAAAAAGAAAAATTATGTTTATTGAAGAGTGTATAAATTGTATTTATCAATTTAAAGTTAACTGAATTGAATTTTTAAGCAGCCTAAAAATAAGAGAGAAAACCATAACTAGCCATCCAACTTATCATACTTTTGTTTTTAACCACTTTTGAATTTTTAATTATTAATAACCACTTTTTTTAAAAAAATTCAGTTTAGTACCATGAATTACCAGAGTATCCCTGAAAATAGTGTTCTTTAAACCTCGAAACAAACTTGAAATCACGACTAAATTGAAATACACAAACTTGAAATCATGACTAAATGGAAATATCCAAACTTGAAATTATGCCTAAAATAGAAATATTCAAACTTGAAATCTGGACTAAATTGAAATTATGATAAGTTTTTTTTTTCCCCCTCTTTCTTCTTCCTCTTCTTCTTCCCCAAATTCAAATTAGGTTTAGGTTTTTTGTTTGTTTTGCAGATCTATTTGCCGGCAATCGCGAAGCACAACGAGCCGCCGGACGTCATCGACCAAGCGCAATCCCGTCGTCGGCGAAGCAGTAGCCGTCGCACGAACCAGCAGTCGTCGCACGAACCAGCAGTCGTCGCACGAAGCAACTGCCGTCGCACGAAAGCAACGCCATCCCATCGCACAAAGTGCCGCCGGACGTGGCCTAGAAGGTCGCCGGCGCTCGACGACACCTTCGTCGACGCTCGGCGACCCTCAAAAGCTTACCGGCGAGGGAGATCGTGGGGAGAGAGAGAGAGAGAGAGAGAGAGAGAGAGAGAGAGAGAGAGAGAGAGAGAGAGAGAGAGAGAGGGTGTTTGGGGACCCTTTTTATATGAGGGTTTTCTAGTAATTTCTTAAAAAAGTGGTTAAAAACAATTAAAAGTATGGATGTGGTTAAAAAAGAAAATCCCATAATTAGATGGGTCAGTTTTGGCAATTTCCACTAAAAATAATTAGGTTAGAATTGTCTACTATTTATGATTTATAACTCTAATTAGCTCTATTCATCCCTTTTAGCTTGGGTGCCGTGCATCTCCCATTTTAAGTTAGTGATGGAGAATTTGGGTTTCATCGGACAATATAAGGTTGATCTAGTGGTATATTCCTCACACCTGCACTACGAAGTTGTAGGTTCGAGTCTTCCTGCTAACTCTCCAAAAACTCCGAATTTATATGATGTTTTTTTTTGAAAAAATAAAATGTTGTAAGACCAAAATACCCCTCCCCTCGTTAGTCTTGATCAATCTTTGACTAACTAAATGACCTAAATCAGCTATTTTCTTACAAATGTAAAGACCCATTAAACAAAAAAAAAAACAAATGCTAAGATAAGTAAAAAACAACATTTCAGGGACTAAATTGTAAATCCCCGTAAAGAAATTGGAAAACCGAGGATTTGATTTTCTTCCGGGTCAACTCACCCGAGTCAATTAAACCCCAGTATCTTCCCTCTATAAACCCCCCAGAAGCTTCTTATGAGTTCTGGCTTTCACACTCACAGACAGCCGCTAGATAGCAAACTATACAACAAACAAGTACAACTTCCCAGTTTTTAGATTCTGTCTTTTCTCTCTCTATCACACACTCAATACCCACAAAAACAATCTTCAAAGTTTCAGACTTTTTTGCTCATTAGGGTTTCACTATGGCTCCTGATGCTTCTCATGCTCTTGCAGGTCTCCCCCATCTCACTTTCTCTCTGTTTTTACTCTTATTTGTGTGCATAGTTTTACAATTTTTGTTCTTTCCTCGTTTTTAAAGTTTTTGGCAATATGGGTTATGTCTAGATCAATCTAAGGCACATATTTCTGTTGATTTTGAAGCATAAAGCTCTGTACTTTTCAATGCTTCTATATGTTTATATGTAATTGTATGTATATATTTACTGATGCATAAATATTTTAGAAGTTCTTTCTGTTAATGTATCTGCTTTCTCTATCTCTTTTGTCTATCATTGTGGTTTAAATTGATGAATTATAAATTTTGTTTCTCTTTTGAATGTAGTGAGGGAAAAAGTTCAACAGTTTCTAAATGCTGCTTGTACTGGGAATCTTGACCTTCTCAAGAGTAAGTTTGATATGTAGATTAATGGTGATGTGTACTCATGTATATGTTTGATTTTACCGTTGTGTTTGTTTTAATTGAGTTTCTTCCGGGGGGGGGGGTACATATTTGTCTTTATAGAGATAGCAACGCAACTCGATGGTGGGAAAGGGTTGGCATCAACTGTTGCAGATATAAAGGATGCGAACAAACGGGGTGCCCTGCATTTTGCGGCTAGAGAGGGCAAAACTGAGGTGTGCAAGTATTTGTTGGAGGAATTGAAGCTTGATGTTGATACAAAAGATGAAGATGGTATGCATTTAATGTTTTCGCTTTCCATCTTCAATCTTCATGCTGTTTTCTTTGTTCCTTGTACCTAATTTTTTTTTAGATTTCGTTGAGAATTGAGTAAATTAGTTAGTGATGTCCTTAGGACTAGGGATGTTTAAATCTGCACGCCTTATATCCTATTTATAATTGACTTTTGTTGAATTAATGGTACTCTCTGTTGAAGCTAATGCTTGAAAAACCAAATTTCATTTTTTCTTTCCCTTCTAGTCATTTTTTTTTTAAATTTTGTTTTTATTTCCCTTTTTTAATAGATTTGTCTTTTGTCATAAATATTTTAAAATCAAAATCCTGCCAGCTTTGTGTTTAATCTCATCATTATTTACATAGCAACAGAAAGAAGCGGGGAGCTGATAATTGCATAATTAGCTTAAATAGAGAGTTAAACCTAATGAATTTTAGGTTTGCATTTCTTTATGAATATAGAAGGATTGTATTTTCTTTTGGTTGAGCTGCTATTACTTATACAAAGCTCTTTCACCTTATCTTCTAGAATTTAAAATATGCAGGTGAGACTCCTATTCTTCATGCTGCTCGTCAAGGACATACTGAAACTGCCAAATACCTCTTTGAGCATGGTGCCAATCCTGCCATAGCCAGTAACTTAGGGGCCACAGCTTTGCATCATTCTGCCGGAATAGGTATGTTGCTTCGTATTGGTTGCATGTTTGTGTGATTGTGTGGATGGCAGATGGTGGAATTATGAAAACAAACCAAGCCTCTTTTTTTCTCTGGATATTGGGAGTGGCCTGACAGGAAAAGAATATGGTAAAGGGCTCTGACGGCTTAGGAAGTGACAAATCTTATACTCCTATGAATGCTAGAGTTGGTCAAATCAGTGTATCTCTACTTTTCTGTTTTTATGTATAAATTTTACATTGAGGAGAAAGTAGAAGTTAGGCTGGTTTTAGATCTAGGTGATTGTTTGCTCTTCTTTTTATTACTATTATATTTGATATTTCTTCTTCTCATTACAGTTTCCATAATGAAGAAGCAATAAGAAAATAGTCCTTAATATTTGTCAATGTCAGATGTTAGAAGTTAGTAAAAGCAACAAAATTTGTAAATTGGTCCAGTCTTTTGATTGTTGTACAGGCCGTTAAATCTTGTTGGTTGCTTGGTGTCTCATTTAGATGGTTGGATTTTCCGTTCTTAGTCATTATCAAATTAAAACTTATATGTTAGCATAGTATGTTAGGAGGAAAGAATCCAGTGTTGTTAATTTTGGAGGCATTATCTCGGAAAGTGATATTCTCAGTGGAAGTCAAGATTATAGTTTCTAGTCTCTTTATGTTATGAAAAAATCTAGTTTTATATGCACTTCAGCTTTCAATTTGTTTCGTGTTTTCAGTTTCGGATCTAGTTGATAGGTTCATCTGAGCCTCTTTAAGTTATTTGATCTAAATTCTTACTAGCAATTCAATTCATCCTTGCTTGCAGGAAATATTGAGCTGCTGACGTACTTACTTTCGAAAGGTGTTGAGGTTGATTCACAAAGTGATTCTGGCACCCCTTTAATTTGGGCAGCTGGTCATGGTCAACCAGAAGCTGTGAAAGTTTTGTTGGAGCACAATACTAATGTAATTTTTTCTTCATTGTTGTAACTCTTAATGTTATCTTAAATAATCTAAATAATGCATCATTTTCAGTCTTCAGTGTTCCATTTTGTTTTCTCAAAGTACTTGAGAGAGAGTGAGCGAGAAACAGGGAAGTGCTTAAATGGGATTCTTTTATTCCTCTTCTTTTGGAAGCTTCATATTGGGAAACTTCCCACTTACACCACTCAGGGACTTTTCTTTCTGTTGGGCAAAATCTTCTACATATTTTGTTTTTTTCTAGAAAACCAAAGAGAAATCACTCTTCTATGTATGGGTGGTTGTGCTAGGATTCAGCTTTTGGGTACCTTCGTAAAGGCTTTACTATTTTCAAAATTTTTTAGGGCTTCTTTGGCCTATTAGGTGCTGATCTGGTTGGTTTTCAATTTTGCATACAATACAAGTGTCAGAATGTTGATCTACATAGCAGTTTTTTTTTTCCCCTCTTATGCATCATTTGGTATGTTATCTATATGTTTCTACACAGATTTTATTGCTTGACGTGTTCAGTTTCAACTTTTCTTAGGTCATTTATGTCATCATATTAAAGCTTTTCTATGATGATACCAGACCAAAAGCTTACTTATTGAATTAAACTGTGCAGTGATTTGAAATTACATTGTCATACTTATATTTTTCTTTGTTGATATCATCTGGCAGCCTGATTCTGAAACTGAAGATAACATCACCCCTCTATTGTCAGCTGTAGCAGCTGGTTCACTGACATGCTTAGACTTGCTAGTTCAGGTATTGTTTACTCCTCTAAGATGTTTGATATTGTTTTGGATTTAGTAATGGTGTGCTTAAGGTTCTAAATAGATATACCACCTGGAATTGAAAACTGTAAAGTCTAATGAAGATCTTGTTATCTTTCATTACTATTTTAGTATTCTCCTAAAGTCAGGTGGTGATGTTTTTTATACTGGCAGGTGATTGATAATTCCTCTGATGCATCTTGTTTATGGTGTTAAATTATGATCATAGACCTTGCTGTTTAGGTTAATAACGTGGTTGTTTACTTTTTCCATTTTATTTCCTACAATGTTGTCAGATAATCCAACATTTGTTGTGTTTGTCAACTTCTATATATTATGTGCTTGTTTTATCTGGTATTTCATGTTTCCCTTTACATTTTGTGCAGAAAAAAGAAGTTGGCTATGATATTATAAACTCTGGATTCGTAATTATTTCAGCCTTTGTTTATGTTTATTGTGCTTATGCATAAATGCAAGATTACATTCAATATTTGCTAGTTGTGTACTTGTGCACTCTTTTTTACCTACAACATTTTCGAACTTACTTATATGCAGGCGGGTGCTAAGGTAAATATTACTGCTGGTGGTGCAACCCCATTGCACATAGCTGCTGATATTGGGAGCGTAGAAATCATAAAATGCTTATTGAAAGCTGGAGCTGATCCTAACATCACTGATGAGGTTAGGCACTTGCTGCTGCATTCATTCACTCATGATACTGTCACCTTTTTTCCTTTAGTTCTGTTGCTTGTTCGATTGCAGGCGTTTACTTTCCCAAGTCCTTTTAATCCCTTGTATACTACTGCAGAGCATTCATATTTTCTTTTCTTTAAGGTTTAGTGAGACTTTTGTTACCAGTTCCTACAAAAGGTTTCCTTGTTTAATATCATAAATTAAGGGATTTATTTTTGAGCTAGAAGCCTACACTATAATGTTTTTGAATCATGTTTTACATTGTTACTAAAATAAAGGCAGGGCCCATACCTTGCTAGGTATACAAAGGGCTGCCAAGTTTCAACTTAAAGAATGACTGAAAACTGTGAGTAGTGCCTTCCAGAAAGCACAACGTTTTGTCGTACTGAATATGCAAGCATGCCATCTTCCTGGTGATTTTGCTTTTTTGGTCGACCTCAAACATCCACTTGCAAGGAGGTCTTTCCAAATGACCTTGCTATCCTTTTCTTTAAATGTCTCTCTATCTTCTTGTCTTTTCCAAAAAAAAAAGAATTTATTATATTGAGTTAATGTTAGCTGGAAGTTGAAATCAGAAGTCTCGGCGCTGTATTTTTTATAAGATGACTGTATTGCTATCACATATGTAAAGTTTCCCCAACTCCATTGTTGTCTAAGTCGCTTTATGAGGTCTTGTGTTCGAGTCGTTTTAAGTTTTAACTTGATGGCAAGTATACTTTCATGAGAAAGATGCCATGGTGGTGGTCTGTTTCACAGTAGTATTAGTTGACCCAGATCCATCATTTGGAATAACTTTTTGTCTTCTCTCTACATCACAGGATGGCCAGAAGCCCATACTGGTTGCAGCTGCAAGAGGCAATCGTGAAGTTGTTGAGATCCTATTTCCCTTGACATCAAAAATACAGACCATCACGGAATGGACAGTTGATGGAATTCTTGAACATATGCAGTCCGAAACTAACAAACAACAGGTAATCGTTATATTCAGTTTTTAATCATAGGAGACTGTGAAGCTCTCCAATTTTTTTATGTTAACGATTTTTTTTTTCTTGTTCGGTTGGTGTGAATTTGTGTAATGCCTTTATAGCTCATAAGATTATACCTGCTTAAATTTAACATTGTGGGTATATATTGGTCTTGAACATTTACTAAACATGTCTCTGTGAGGTGGCTGAGTGTTTTTCTTATGCTTTCTTTTGAGCCTCTCATGCTAAGCATGGTACTAGATCATAATTCCAAAACCCGTGAGAGTTCACTCATATAAGGCTCTGTCGTTCCATTTGGAACTGAGCTTTAGTTGCTAATTTTTCTAATTTTTCTTGTAAGGAACAAAATTAATTATCGCTGAGAATATGAGATAAAAAACCATATCAATCAAGTTAAAATGCAGAATATTGTTACCATAACACTACCTAGGTCTGTAATCTGCACTAAGATAATTGCTCTCACATATGTGTTTGTGTAAAATCAAAATTCTTCCGGGTTTAAGTTTTAGTAAATTGCAAACTTAATTGGCCAATGTTACTTGCTATTATGCGTTAAAATAACAATTTACTTTGAGTTGGTTTTTACTTTCGAGGGTGAAATTTTGCAGGAACAAATGAGAAATCTAAGGGAAGATAATGTACCAAAGGACACCAGACCTGAGAATGATCTCCCTAAGGTGCCTTTTTTTACTCTGCAATTTATCTTTTTGTATTGGTTATGTGTTACCTTTGCTCAGATCATTTCATCATGTTCCTTAATTATTATAATTATTTTTTTAAATTAGGTTGATCTTTTTTACTGATTAGACATATAACCTCAGCTCATTTGTTATATACTATAATGACTGAACTTAGAATGGAATGGTCTGATTGTACTTTAATTGATTACCTCTCCAATAAGGTTAAAATATGGTAAAGATGTATATCATCTTGTGCTTGTCACCCTTTTAATTGTTATACAAATTATCCAGGTGGCACCTGAAACAAAGAAGAAAGCCGTGGAAGCAAAATCAAGAGGAGATGAGGCTTTTAAAAGAAATGATTTTCAGGCGGCTATAGATGCTTATACGCAAGTAAGTTATTCACTTCTGCTCTGCTATGTGGATGGAATATCCATTCTTATTCTGCTAAAAATGTAAGAGTTGTTTTTCGGGGTTTTTGACTGATTGGATGATGGGAGAATACAACCTTGTATTTAACATTCTCGACATCCATTTTTTTTTATTGAACAAATGATAGAATTGTCTGTATTCTTCTGTATGTTACACTCTAGTGAGGAAGTAGGTTAATCTATGGTCTTGTGTCCTTTCACTTAACTAGATGAAGATTAATTTCAATTTATCGGGCCAAGTAGATGAGTTAGTTTATTCTGTTTAGCTCTATTTAGATCAATAACCTTTATCGTAACGTCAGTAAATTCTTCATGTCCTAGAGCCTAGAATGGAGATCTATTTTTGAAGTTTTGGAAGGTCATTTTCTTCCCCTTTCTGGAACAAGAGAAAGGAATTTGTGTTGAAACAGTTTCTATATTTCCCCACCGTAAGAAATAATTGTTTGGTGTTAAAACTGGTCACTTTGAGAGTTTACTGAATTTCGATTAAATTCTTTTATGATGGTTTACTTGCAGGCTATTGATCTAGACCCTTATGATGCTACATTACTATCCAATAGAAGCCTTTGCTGGATACGACTTGGACAAGCTGAGCATGCCTTAGCTGATGCAAAGGCATGCAGAGCATTAAGACCAGACTGGCCAAAAGCTTGCTACCGGGAGGGTGCAGCATTGCGTTTATTGCAGGCATGCAACCATTTACTCTTCGAGATTTTGAATTTTAAGACTGATAACTGTTTCAACATTATTTGACACTTTTTGATTGCTCTTTGTCCAGAAATTTGATGAAGCAGCCAATGCATTTTATGAGGGTGTGGAGCTTGACCCTGAGAATAAGGAGATTGTAAATGCTTTTAGGTTTGTGATTGCATTCTGTCTTTTTCTCATCAGCATCAATGTGATCTTGATGAACACTAGTGTTGAGTGAATTCTGTCAGCGTCAAATGTAATCTTGTTGAACACTAGTGTTGAGCACCATGCGCAGGCCTTCGATTACCACAGGCTTTGAGCGACCTAACAAGGTGGTGGCTGGATCCTCATCGAACCACTTTGATAAATGGGTTCAACCCTTTGTTCTTCCAAACTAAAAACACCTATGCACACATAAATACATTGATCTTGATCCATGCATAGGCATGCACACGGCACTCAACACTAGATTTGTGATTGCATTCTGATCATATTATTATTATTTTTAATTTAATTTCTATGATCATTGTGCTTTGGGAACAAGGCAATATTCATTTCCCTACTCTTCCATCTTTGCAGGGAAGCTGTTGAAGCCGGGAAAAAGTTTCACGGGACAGATAAGGCGAAGCAATAGTATGTGCCAAAGAGAGACAAGGGACCCGAAAACCATGTGGATGAATACTTTGCTGCTCTTCTAATCTCAAGTATGATATTAACGGCGTTTCTTTCGAGTCACTACAAGCTTCCTTTTAAGTTTCATGTCAAACCCCCCAAGAAATGAATCAAATGTGGGGTGTACATAGAAACCATATTTAAGATGTGATATTTATAGCTTGTTTTGCTTTCAACAAACCCAAGTTCTTGTTTTTGTTTTTGACAAACCCAAGTTTTTGTTAGTGATTTTGGTAGAGAGCTTTCATGACTTCTTTGAATTATTCTTCTTTACTTTGTTGTCAATTTCAAAATTATATATCAAAGTTACCCCAGGTTGAATTCATATCATGTTATGATGGCAGCGACAAGAGCTTTTTCCTTAAAAAAAAATCATGTATGTGGTAAATGACATTTATTTAGTCTTACAATGTTCGAATATTGTATTAGTTATATGAATATAATCGATAATCAAATGGTAAGTAAATATAAGACACTCTCATGTCTCATGCTAAGAATGCTAAGGCTATTACAATTATTTGAAATTTAGGTTTATGTATCTTCTCGATTTGTGATGGGTTTGAGTATCTTATAATTCGTACTTGTGTTTGATTACGACCTAATGAAACTTCGTACTTGTTTCCGATGATTATAACATATCTTGGACCTAACTTTAACAAGAGATTTTTGTTTTTTTAGTTAAAATATCTAACAAATCACATAATTACAGTCACGTCATCACCCAAAAAAAAAACAAATAAAGAAAGATATTCTAATAATAAAACAAAAGCGATTCTTGTTTATTCCAATGAAAAATCGTCGTTTTTCAGTTTTTCAAAACTGAAAAAACAGAAAAACAAAACAAATTCATTTTCATTTTTATCAGACCAGAGTCCAGAGAGACCAGTCTCACCAGACCCACGACAAAAAGAAAACCCTTTTGTTGACGTAATCAATCTACAGATCCAACCATGTCTCTGAAACCGCCCTCCGGTTATGGCTCCACCACCGTAACCTCCGCCGCCCCCTCCACCACGACGGCCAACACATCGCTCTCATTCTTCACACGCGCAGAGACACTGACGGCAACGCGCCGCCCCTGGAAAGAGCTCTTAGAGTTCTCCTACTTCTCCTGCCCGATCAGCTACAACGAAGCGATGTCACGAGCGAGACAGAACGCGAACTACTTCCGTGTCAACTACGCAATGGTGGTGCTTTTTATTCTCTTCGCGGGCCTGCTCTGGCACCCGGTCTCCATGATCGTTTTCATCGTCGTCTTCGTCGCCTGGTTGTTCTTCTACTTCGCTCGCGACAACCCAGTTGTGGTTTTCAATCAGGTGTTGGATGATAGGCTTGTTTTGGGTGGTTTGGCTCTGGTCACGGTTCTGGCTCTGGTCTTCACTCATGTTGGATTGAATGTGCTGGTTGCTCTGCTTGTTGGAGTGATTGTGGTGGGTGTTCACGCCAGTTTCAGGCGAACGGACGACTTGTTTTTGGATGAAGAGGGCGCCGCGGAGGGTGGATTGGTTTCGGTTGTGGGGAGTCGCCCGGTGAGGCTTACCGGTTACACCCGAATTTGAAAGGCTTGTTTTTTGGATCATTGGTGGCTGTTTTTCAACTTTGAAGTGTGTATTTCGACCCCCTTTTTTTTTTTTTTGGTTTGTTTGTTTGTTTGTTTTCAATTTCGATTCATTGTCCCCGCGAAAGAAGTGTAGAAGATGATGGGAAATTTGATAGGCATCGATTGGGTGTCTTTGAGGGTTGTTTTAGGTTTGTACTTGGCTTTGAATGTAGCTTGTTTCGATTCATTGTCCCCGGAAAACGTAGAAGATGATGGGAAATTTGATTGGTGCTAATTGGGTATCTTGGGAGGTGGTTGGTTTTTTGGTTGTTCTTGGCTTTGAATGTAGCTTGTTTCGATTCATTGTCCCCGGAAAACGTAGAAGATGATGGGAAATTTGATTGGTGCTAATTGGGTATCTTGGTGTGGTTTTTTTTTCGGTTTTCTTGGCTTTGATTGGTGTCTTGACTGTTGTTTTCTTGTTGGGATCAAGTAGGATTTTTGCAGTGATGATTGGTTTTCAGGGTGTGTTTTCATTTTCATTTTTTTCTTCTTCTGTTGTATTGATACATTTTCATGGTTGAGGAGATAGGATTTTCTTCATTGTTCTTGAGGGAAGCTTGCGAGAATTGCCTGAGTTTGTCTATACGAATACATTGTTCTTGAGTGAAGTTCGTGACTTGGATTTGGTTGGTGCCGTTTCAGCGTTGTTGTTGTTTCTAATCTGGACATTGATGGTAGGGATGATATGATTGCAGTTTTGTAGACCAGAACAGGCACATCTTGTTTTCGTGGCATCAAGAGAAGGTGAACTTACTGTTTACTCGTGGTGTGACGAATTTGGAATAGCTTTCTTTCAACCATTCAAGAATCTGATATACTAATTTTTTCGGTTTCTGTTGTATGTTATATTTGGAATCATTAGAAATGATCAACCAGTTACAGAAAAAATCTTGTTCCATGCTGTTGGTATATCTCTATTCGTCTCTGGCGATTACAATCTGAATGTGGTCGGTTGTCGCGGTTATTTTCTTTGTATTCTATGTATATATGTTTTCTTTACCATAATTGTCATGAATATGATTGTGGAACCTTGTGAAACAAGCAACTTTTGGCTCCCAAGGTACTTTTGTTCCAGAGTCAATACTGTTTTCATTAGATTTTTGGCGATGCAGTCGTAGATGACATTGAGTGAGGTTTTTCGAAGGGGCAATGCAGTCGTATTTTGTATGTTCAGATGTTCATGGGATCATTATGATCTTTGTTTTATAGACCGGAAAGCACAATAGCGTATATACGTGTTCATGAGCAGCGGCATAGATAAGGGGGATGGTTTTTGACCACTGGCACGCTATTTCAAATCCATGCTCTGCTGATACAAAAACATTAACTTCTGGAATCTGGGAATTCCTCTGCTTTTTGTATTAGATAACCTAAGTTACGTTTAAGCATGCATTCGAAAGAACATGATGATCGAAAGGCCAGTTTTTGATTTGATGTAAAAGTGTGAAAGGTAACAGAACTCATCACGGCAGTTATGTGCAATAAATCGATTTTAAAGCCAAGCTGAAGAAAATTAATTCATAATAGATGATGACACTAGGACCGGCATACATTCATCAATTCAACTGTCAAAATGTCTACAAATGGGAGATCCAAGCAAACCATCGAAGACAGTAGTCGCCTATAGTGAGCAAATCCTTCAGCAAAAGATGGTCGACAAGGTAAATCATACAAAAATCATAGTGGGAGGCAACGAGAATTCAGGGAAGCGACAAGACAATTTGATTGATGGCATGTTAATCCTCCTCTAGGTTTATAGAGTCCTTGAACTTTCCGTACAGAATCTTCTTCAACTCCGCCATTTGGGCTAGTATAGTTCCCTTCTCTTCCTCAAGTTTTTCCAAATTCTTGCTAGTTGCCTCTTTCATCTCTTCTATCCTGTTCTCCACCTCATCATTTGGCACATGAACAAAGACTTCTCCGACTTGGAACCGAATCACCTCCTCATCAGTGAGTATCAATTCATTGCTTGCATCCTCCAGATTATCGTTTGTTTCCTAAAGATTTTTTGATAACAACACATCAGTAAATTAGCAAGAAGACTTAGTAGGAAGCCAGAAAGAATCAAACAAATTTCAATAGAAAAAATACAGTCACGAAGATAATAACAGTAAAAGAACATTAACAAAATTACACCCAAGTCTTGCCAGGAAAAAAGAACTGCAGTTAAGCTATGATGGAAAATTGCCAAAATTGCAAACCGGAGAAACATATCTTCGCCCATAGGTCATGCACAACAGAAATCTAACTGAAAGGAATCATATGCTCCAAGTAAAAGCTGTTACAAGCATAAGAGAAGGACCAAAAAAAAAGAGACCGTTGCAACAGATAATGAGAGCTTCTCTTCCTCAACAGTGTACATCACTGACAGAGAATGAAGAGCGGAATTGCTAAAGGATTGGAACAGCCAAACCCCAAAAAGGCATTGTTGAATTGACTAAGGTCCTAGAAATGTTTCTCAACATGTTGAAGTCTAAGACAGTAAAGGCTAATATAATTTCATTACCACAAGCAAACTTCAATCTTGATTCTTGAATGCTATATCGGGCACTATATCAATAGTATATGTCAACACATCCAAACGAGAACATAATATCGATTTATGTATTTACGCACTGCCAGCTGATAGTGTCAAAAGTTAGATTTCTTATAATTTGAAACTGAGATCAGATCAGTTTCTCATAAATCAAGGCTGAGCCAGAGGTCCCGAGTAAAGTTATATAAACAAGGAGAAGTCGATGAGAGAGGCACATACGTACTTAAGCAGATGCCTAATCAATGTTGCTAGGTTTAAATTCAAAATTGAAATCTATGTCAAGGCACATAGGAGAATTTAAAAAAACTCAAAAGTCAAACATAGTATTTTATTTTGCCCGTATATGCAATTTTGTATAATTCATCAACTCGCAAGAATAATACTTCAAATATCTATGGAAAAGTCCCGAACACAAACGCTGTGCCCTGTACTCAATACCTCTTTATCATAATATTATGCCATTGACCTTCGAGCTCATAAACAATCCCTAAAAATTGCCAAAGGTTCACACGATGCACAATGGAAGGCCAAGATTTAGACTTTAGAGTAAAGGGTGCAGTAGCAGTACAAGAATATTTTTTCTGATGTCTGTAAAATACAAATAAACTACTGTCTCAACAGTTTCTAGAACCACAAAGGCAACATTAAAGCCCACAAGTACTCGATTTCATCATTGGTCCATTAGTGTTTCCACTCATCAAAATTCTCATCTTCGATTATTAATGAGATAGCTCAGTCAAAATGTTATAAACTTAAACTGTGCTTAAACATCGCACACGCCTTGACTCAGCTTGCAAATCAGCTCCTTTTAAAACCTAATGTTTTCCCAACACAAACTAATTTATAATCGGTCATTTGGTCTCATTCCCGAAGATATAGATAAACTCAAATACACCGGTAACATATCAAACGATTCAATTCTCCGAATTCTCCAAACGTCAGCTATATCACACACCGACACACGTAAGCGTGCACACACATACAATAGACAATGCCAATTATACCTATCAAGGTAACCTAAAACCAGAACTGGGTTTTCTATAATTTTCAAAGCACATCTCATATCTCACAACAAAAAATAAAATAAAATAACTACAAAAACTGTTTTTTCTTATATTCAAGATTGAACTTTAAATGAAACCATAGTATCTAACATCATTATGATCGAAAATCATAAAATAAACAAAAACAAATCAAACCCAGATGAAATTAAAAGAGAGACAGACCTTGGCAGTCTTGATTTCATCTAGAAGCTCATGAAGTCTGTTGTTTAATCTTCCAAATTTGTTAATGTTCTGTTGATCTTCCCAAGTGACCTCCGTATCAGATTTTCCACCCTTTTTTTAACATACAATCATCAAAATCATTAATTTCGCTAATAAAACTAATAAAAACGACTATCAAAGCAAAAATTAATGGGATTTTAACAAGGGATTTTGATTACCTGTTCTTGTTGCATGTTTGGTTCGAGAAGCCGAAACAGAAGAGTTTTTGAGTGGAGAAACACTTGCAGGTGTATTTGTCTTTAAAGCCAGTTTAGTATTAACGGTTATTAGCACTAGTTCCCCTAAACTTTAAGCAAGTTTGCATTTTACCCCTTGACTTGTTTTTTAGACATTAAACCCCCTAAACTCTTGTTATTACTTATTAGCAAACAATTTAGTTTATTACCTCCTGAATGCCTATTTGAGGGATATCTACAGTCAATTTTTACCAATAAATGAAAGGGGGTTTAATGCCTGAAAAAAAAAAGTTCAAGGGGTAAAATGCAAACTCGAGTAAAGTTTAGGGGATTAGTGTCAATTACCCTAGTTTTTAAGTGAAAGTTATACTTGTTCTGTAAAATTACCTTTTTACCCTCCTTTTTATGGAAATTTATATTTGTTTTATAAGTAAATGAAAATTAAAAAAAAAAATCAAAAAAAAAAAAGGAAAAATAATTATTTTCATACAAGAGAATCTTGAAAAATAGCTATGGAGTGCAGTTCTGTAAAATACATTTATTAAGCATTAGTTTTTAATCTTAAAATTTGTCTGTTTTTTATACGTTAAATCATTTATTTCACACTTATAATTCACTTACTTACCACGAATATACCTCGAAACTTGAGTCACTGTGTGGGTATAAAAAGTTTACCTTTAAACCACCTCAACTTTTTTCTTCTTTTTTGGTTAAAAATGTTATTTTTATGCCTATTTTAAAAGTACTTATAATTATTTACTATACATTTAAAGTTATATATGAAATCAAAGTGCACCCATTTGTCAACTGTCATATCTATCTGGGCATAAACAAAATCCACCAAAGTGGGATGCATACCATTCATTTGAAAAAATCTCTGCAATTTCTGGAGTTCAACCATGCAATTGATTTTATGATCATCAGTGGTGGAACTTAGAAGACAAATAAAAGTGACCAAAAATGCACTGTGAAACATAATATATCTATTTTCAACCAATGAAATAACTTTTAAAAAAAAAAATCCATACATGTAATGTTTTAAGACAGCCTGCACACACATGATGAATCTGTGATGGTGTATATAATAATTCCAATACAGATGATGTTGGACTTGGGAGATACTACAAGACTATTAGTATATGTGAAACTAAAAACTGGAAAAATAAAAATAAAAATTGCAAAGTGACTTCAAGCTTGGGGTTGTACTTTTCGACTATACGATAAGACCATCACAAACTCCTTAGCTGAAGAGCCCACGGATGCTGGTACTTTTTTCGCTGTTGATCCTGTCCGAAACCATAAGTCTACCAAGTTATGAAGCTGCAATGTTGGAAGCAATGGCTGGCCTCGGCACAAAATTTCCACCTGTCAAATAATAACACAACTATGATTAAGAGGAAAAAAAATGGCTCTAGAATTGATTATAATTTTGTAGAGCTCAGCTGATTTACGACAAAAAAAAACACCAAGTCGAGCTATGTAGGATCTAGAACAAGGTTGATCAACAAAAAAACTAACAAGAAACAATCTTTTCTTCCCATCTAGCTTCCTATAAGCATGGTCGAATTTTACAGACAACATTTAGTAAAGAATGGTATTTCGTACATAATTTTTTTTTGTTGGACCATAAAGTATTCTGGCAAAAACAATATTCTAAAACAACATACATATCTAAGAATGATTCAAGTTTCATTTGCCGGGGTTAAATACAAACTGATTATACGTTGGTCAATACTCTTGCTTTTAATTTTGTTTTCAGTTTTCATGTCATCAGAAAACTAAAACGGAAAACACTTGATATAGCAATACATCAATAAAAAGGCAGCAAAATATTTCCCTTAAATGACGAAATCTGATCGTTCTCAGTTTCCCAGAAAGGAAAGAAAGAACTCACCTCAGCTTCGCTAGTAAGATCAAGTTTCTTTACGAGGTACTTCTGAATAAACGAGACAGGCATTTTACCATCCCTATGACCAAAAAACATAAAAAAGTCAAATACAAGTATGATATGCTGATAAGCAAGCAACATCAGTCAGCTACCAACTTCATTAAGCACCAAAAAGTTTCGAGTAAACCATCAGAAGCATGTGACAGATGCAACCAACACTGAGAAAACCAACAGTACATTGAGAAACAATTGTACAATTTAATATAAGCTGTAAACAGTCACAAGTATCCGAAAAAAAGAATTAAAACATCGATTTAAACCACAAGCAAAACAGAAAATCTCGGATAAGGTAATGAAATCAAATAAACTCACTTTATCCTCAAGTAACATGCTGAGACCTGTGGCAAGGAAGCACCTCCATTCCTGAAGCAATTTCCGATTAAATCAGAGACTCATAATAAAGCAAAATTCAATCAGGCTCCGAACGGAATAGATACCTTATACCCTAGAGCTCTAACTCCACTGGTAAAAGGGCGGGGACGGGGGCGGTTAAATATCAGATTCAGACGTGAAGAAGCTAATAAATTAAATACATGTGAACCATATAATGAGATACAAGGTCTAAGTAGCATCTTACTGATCATCTGAGGCAATTAATGAGAACCAAATTGGAGCACTCTTTCTTTTGTGCTTAGCCCCTGATGCATCTAGCACTACTTGTGCTGCAGCACACAACTCATGTGATCCAGCTTCCCGTTTTTTAGCTGCCGCACGCAACCTTCTACGCTTTACAGGTCCAGGATGTAAGCCTGTTCCGTTCTTGTCATCTTGGAATTTTGCATTCTGTCCATGCTCTTTCATTTTGGTTTTCGGCAAATATCCATCAGTGCCAGGAGCATTTTGCAATTCTGATTTGGATTTGGTTTCAGGCATATATAATTCAGAATCAGTGGTATTGTGTGGATCAGATTTGACAAAAGACGACCCTTGCGAATTTAACTTGGAGGACTTGGTTCTGTTGGCAGCTTCAACAAGACAGTTTAAGGGTGTCCAGAGATCAGTTTTCCCTTCCATTATTTCAACATCGTTCTCCAAGTCATCGTCATTAGGCCTTTGGCCATTAGAAGCCTCAGCCTTAGAAGAATCCTGCATTGATTTAAAAAGGATGAGAATATAGTATATACTTGCATAC
Source organism: Acer saccharum (assembly GCA_030490815.1). Lineage (NCBI taxonomy): Eukaryota > Viridiplantae > Streptophyta > Magnoliopsida > Sapindales > Sapindaceae > Acer > Acer saccharum. Next base: position 49,312,243 of record CM059867.1, read on the forward strand.
TGCAACATAATCAAATTTGAATTTAACTTGTAAAAACACGAAGAACAAATGTTCAGCTTCCTTTACCTGCCTTTTATTTGAAGTAATTTTGTTTAAAGAATCAGGTGAGCTTGAGCTCATTGTACGATCTTCAGCAGAATCTTCTTTCTTATCCTCAACAGAAAAACCACACACTCGTAAAGCAGCAGCCTTTCTTGCGTTTACCTTTGTTCTCTTTCCGGTCAACCCGGTCTGTATTGACACTTTGGGAGTGCTAACCACCAATGATGATAGCGATCTTTCCTTTCTTTTCACTGGCAGAGAAATGGAAGGCATAACTTCAGGAGCCTGAATCTTTCTTCGTTTCAACGGGAAAATTTTTGCCCTTATATCTTGCATATTGTGGTCTGGCCTGCATGTATCACATAGGCACAATGTAACATAAGCAAACAAACATAAAACCACCATAAAACAAGAGTATCTGAATCTAGATACTCCAGGCTCCACTAGCACCAACAGACAAGCAGAAGCAGATAACGGAAGTGATATAAAATTGATTGAGGCATACATATACAATTATATATCCTTATTTGGTAATTATACCCACATCAATTTTTAATCTTATTTGGTAAAAAATACAGCTCTATAATAGATTAATAGAACAGTTTGTTCAGTTCGATTGAATTGAATACTCAATAGCATAGTCCTTCCCGAAAAACAGCATGAGTAGATTTCAGATCAGTTTTCCTTCCTTTGGAATGGTTATTGACAAAGATGTCAAAAAATCTTTCCAGAGGCGAGTTTATCGAAGGACTTAGAGCAAGATTGGAATGCATGGCACATATTCTATTGCAACAACAAAAAACCAGTTCGACAGGTACAATATCCCACAAACAATTTGTTTGTCTTATGTTCATCTTGAGGAAAGTAACCAAAATAAATATAAATGCATTTTCTTGCTACACCTCATCAGATGACAAAAAGAGCAGAGCAAAGGTATTTGATAATACAACAGATAAGTGTAAGAGTGTAACACCTCTACTATCAAGCATGTCCGAACCTAAAATAACAGGCCTGAAGAAGCAAGAGCAGGGAGAAAAAAAAAAAAAAAGTCCCAAAGGAAGGCAAAGGATTCCTCAAACAGCACTTGAGGTGTTAGGCCGAGTTTATTTCACTAAAATCTACCCAAAAAAAATGGGAATAGCAAACCTATAAATGCAATGTGTTGCACACAAGCAAGCAGCCTCCAACCAAGAACATTCAAATAGTACTACTACAAGGTTCTTTTCACTCAGTAACCAATCTACTGCGTATTTGATAAGTATATCAGGATTCAAACATAAATTTACATACTTCTAAATTGTCATAATAAGATGTTAATCTACTTATACAAATGGATAAACTGTCATAACACTACAATAACCTTAAATATTCAACCTTACAAAATGTTTTAAAATGCACGAGGCGGTTCGGTCCTCACGAGGTGAGGCAGTCACCTCAATTCGAAAATGATAACCAATGCAAAATAATTTTTTTTATTAAAAAAAAATAGAAAATCATCATGACATTTAATAAATAGTCCACAATCAACATTGCTAACGTAAAGATCTAAAAAAAAAGTGCATGACAAAAAAAACAATGTTTAGTTGCAAAACAAACAATAACAAATTATCTCAGATCATAAACTACCACTCTATGATCAATGTTTTAAAATGCACAACGCAGTGCGAGTTCTGTCCTCGTGAGGCGAGGCGGTCGCCTCAATTCGAAAATGATAAATAATGCAAACGAATTTTTAAAATAAAAAAATACTAAAATAGAAAATCATCAATAACATTTAATAAATAGTCCACAATCAACATTCCTAACATAAAGATCCCAAAAAAAAGTGCATGACGAAACAAAAAAATGTTTAGTTGCAAAAACAAACAATAACAAATTATCTTGGATCATAAACTAATACTTTATGATTCATAATCTAACATAACTTTCTAACAAACACTTCAAAAAATAATAGAAACAAAAAAAACTGCAGGAGAACGGAGATAGCTGTTGGAACTTGGATTATTGGAGAAGAACTTTGGGTTTGATGGTCTTGGTTCTTGGAGTCTTGGATGGGTGAGAGTGATTCTTCTGCAGAAAGTACCAACTTTCTATTCTAAATAGGAAGTTAGGGTTTTATGGGGTTATATAATCAGTTTTTTTTTTTTTTTCAAAAAAATAATAATTCAAATCTGCCAAATTTGTGCCTCAAGGCCAAATTTGCGTGTTTTTGGCAGCATGCTTTGAGGCGCTGTCTCAGTTCGAATTTTAAAACATTGTGCTTACTAACTCCATGGATACTTAGAACCAACAACTCTAGGAACACGCTAAAATTTATTTTCTAGAAGCATATCGAAACACTACTAAACATGCGACAAGGTTCTTTACTCCGTTATAAATTAGACACAAGTACTAACCTGAGTTTCTCAACAGGAAGAATGCCCAGGTCAATGTTGCATACAGGACAGCAATCCATCTCCTCATCTGAGAGCTTCTCATAGATGCATTTCCTGCAGACTGGTTTGAGTTTCAAAATTCAATGTATTAGAAACAATTTAAGAAGAGAATCCGAAATCTGGAAACTCTTAACAGTTAAGGCACTAATAATCAGGTGTGCCATGTATTTTCTTCAAGAACTGTAACAAGATACACAGTACTATTCATGGATAGAAAAAAAAATAATCCATCCTTTAAGAGAAATGACACAAAAAGATAAGTTTCATGAACATAAATAATAAATGATGCATATCTGCTTTTGGGGATATAAAATGGACAACATCAATTGCACCATCTTGATGCATATCAGCAAATTCAAGTGCCATAATTCTACTAGTAACAATTATAAAGCTATATAATTTCATCAATCTCTAAGTACAGAAATGAATTCTAAACAAGAACCAACCACAATATAAACAACAATAGCAAAAAAAAAATCAAAAATTGATTGACAAAATTGCCAAACAATCAAAACCCCAGATCATTGAACCGATAATCACAGCTAATTGAGACCACTACATGCAAAACAAGATCAAAATCATCAACAGTAATCAAAAAATAAACAACCCCAAAACACACAAACAAAGAGAGACAGAGAAGCTCACATGTATGCAGACACAGAGAGATTGTTGTAGCTTCTCTCAAGAGCTTGCCACAGAGAGGACATGTCATGCATGCCTCTAATGTCTCTCTCTTCACTTTCACCACCTGTCCCGCCATCTCTCACGCTAAAACTTCTCTATCTCTCTCTCAAAAATATATACATAAATACATACATATATAATTAGAAGAGAATCTTGATGGATTAAATAATTAATGACGAGAAACGATGGATCTAAAGATGTGAACAGAGTGGCGGGATTTAAGGCAAAAATCGAAGATGGGTATGGATTACAAGGCAGATAATTACGTGGGGTTGGTCGGATTTTCTAGGAAAAAGCTAACAAGTTTGTGGGTAGTGTTCTGTTTTGCGTTTTCGACGAAATAATATGAAATAAAACCAGCGGCAGAGTGAAACGAAATGGAAACGAAGGGAGAAAAACGAGACAGAGAGAGAGATAGAGAGAGAGAGAGAGATTGAAGAGAAGACAAAGAAAGTTTTTTTGTATATGTATGGAATGCGTGCGTGTAGCGTGAAACACAACACACACACACTTGGCTTGGCTTGGCTTCAACACAACACAAAAGTGGTCTTGTTTCTGTGTTGTGCAGTTTCAGTTCCGATGTTTACTATTTTGAGGCAATTTTTTGGAGTTTTGGATAATTGTTTTCGGATTTTATTTTTGAAAACATTTTATTTTTTTTTGTGTTAATACATATTTGGTAATTAGGACCTTATTTTTATTTTTATTTTTTCGTTAGAAATTGACTATATAAAATTTTTAATGTGTTTAGAAATATTCCTACAAAATTATGTTTGATTTTTTTAAAAAGAAATGGATAACATTTTCAATAAGATCAAACAATCCTCACGAGTGGTTCAATATTTTGGCATTTTCACATTGAATTATATCATTTCCCGAATTTCGAATCAATTGTAATAGTTAAAAAATAAAATTTTTTATTTTTATATAGTAATACAGTATATTAGGTACAAGTATAGCAATTGACAACTTTTTTGGTAAATATAATACTTTCGGAAAGTAATTTTGTATTCAATCACATTCCAATTTTATCAAATATAATTTACAAATTTAGTGGGTACAAGAAAACCTTCAACAGAATATATATATATATATAGTAATTATCAAGTGAGGTATACCTTAATTTAATTTCAGTAAGAATCTTGAAAAAATCACATTGATTTTTATGAATTTTGATCTGAATTTTGTTATGGATGATAAATTTAATGAAATCTACTTATAAATAAAATTTGAGAATTTTTCAAACACCGGAACTATTTATCCCAATTTTTTTAAATATAAAAGCATCAGAAAAATGAGATAAATATAGGAAAATTTAAAAAGAAAATAGTTCTAAAAATTCTCAAATTTTATTCATAGGTAGATTCTAATGAACTTATCATCAACATAAAAAAAAAAATAATAAAAAAAAAATAAAAAAAAATTCAAATCAAAATTCATAAAAATAGATGTGATTTCATTAAGATTCTTACCGAAATTAAAGTAAAGAGAGATGTATTAAAAATCTCTCACAACATTGAGTAGAATGAGAAAATTTTCCACACATACTTTTAAAATGTATACAGTGAAACCCGTATCAATATTTATATTTACTCACAATATCGTAGAGAAAACTCTTCACGCATATTTAAAAAAAGTGTATAACAGACTCAAATCCCCAACACAAAATGTTCTGAGGAGACATGTATTAAAAATCTCTTAAAAAAATTATATATTTCATGTTAATTTTTATAAAATTTTACTTTGTACCCTTCTACTACATTGACCCCGAACAAAAGTTTGGGGCTTAACCCCTAATTAGAAGGAAAGTGGGAAATGCATAGTACTTGTTCTACAAGGGGATGTGACTTGCAATACATTCAATCCTTTGATTGGACCTTTTTTTATGAAAGAAACACAAAAGTCATTATAGTAGTAAATTAAATTGTTATCACAATCTAAAGAAAAGCTGACCCACGCATGCATTTTTTTCTACAATTGTGAGCATGCATGATTCATGAAGGAATATATTTGAATTGATTATTTGGAAAATTAGTCGTACCCTTGGTAGATTTATAACCTAAAATATAATAACAATGAATAATTTAAGATTTCTTTCTATAAAATAAAAATAAAAATTACTTAAAATAGTTAGTTTTGTAATAATTTATTGTATTGACGTAATTACGTATAAAGATGCATGAATCATGAGTCATAGTTTGCAAATTGCAATTTATGTGGTTTGGATCATGTCATGCGAAGGTGGGCCTGGCCGAACCCACCTTTCTTCATCATTGTATTGGGCTGAGCCAAGATTTTTATATTGGAGTGGGCCAACGTTTTTGGGTTTGGGTTTTGTTGTAGGTGGACTTGGAATTGGGCTTTGGTCTAATGGATTTTTCTCACATGCGAAACGAGTCAGATTGGTTCGGTTTTCGGCCGAAACCGTTCATGACTAGCTTATACTCGATTTCCATTTTTTTTTTTAATCGGATCGACTTGTTTTAACAAGATGACCAGCTGTAACTCGAACCTGCATTTTCCAGTTCGAGTCGGTTCGATTTAATACCGTTTTGGGCCTGATGAAAAGTTTACCTATTTTTTTATTTTTTATTATTTTTAAATTTTTTATTTGTATTTGCCTTTTAAACCATAATTCAATGTCTTTATTTGAGAAAATATTCACATATTATAATATTTTTATCTATAATTAATCAACTTGTATTAAAAAATTATTTAACATAATAATATAAATGGAAGTCCAAATAATCCATAATACATTCCATCATAATTCAAATTATAATCCATAATCCATAATAATAATAATAATAACAATCATCATCGAATGTTAATAATATATTCCAAATTAAAGATTAGTTTTGATCTTTCATCTCCAAAACAAAAGTCATTCGGTTGTGACACTATAGCGTGATTGTGTGAGATTGACAACCATTGACTAATAGTAGGGGATGTGATTGTCAATTTTTGATAAAGTTGTTTATAGGTGTAAGAGGACAAAACCTAATGGAGGTTTGGTGTAATTTGCTCAAGGGCCAGTTTGGTATTACTTTTGAGAAGATAAAATCAAATTATTTACTATTTTTGGTATAAAAAAAGATGTTTGGTAAAACTTCTAAAATGATTATTTTATAATTCGAGTTGATTTAATAACAATTTTAAAAAACATGTGAAATGCTTTTTAATAAAATCTTTATTAAAAAAAAAAAAAAAAAGCATGTGAAATGCTACTTTTCCAAAATAATAATGAAATAATCTATTGTGAGATTTAATGAATCTTTTAAATGATCATTTTTTTTTTTGTTAATTTAACATAAAGACATTTCTACCCCAACCTTAATTTCATATAAATCTTTTGTTATTATTTACTATTACAATTTGAGTTTTTTTAAATAATTATTTTTAAATGACCATTTTTTTTTATCTACACCAAGAATATATAAAATAGAAGTATACAAAATAGATATTTTATGTATTGTCTTACATTTAAATTAAATGTTATTTAATTATTTTGTTTTTTTTTTTTCTTTTACATTTGAATTAAATAATTGTTCTATACCAATTGCACATTAAAACACTCAATTTCCATACATATCCTTTGAAAAAAAAAGTCATATATTTTTTAGTAATTATATAAAGTCACAAAAATTAACATTATAATTTACCAAATACATATATACTGTTTTTGAGTCTAATAGTAGTGTTAGCTGTAACATTAACTTAACAGTTGCCTGATTAAATTCAAAGCAAATTATTTCTTCACCATATAGCAATACCAAACCGACCATAAATACATTAAGCCCTAATCCCTCTACGGGATCAACGATTTGTACAGCATGAACGACATTCAAGACAATCCCCACAAATTGCCTCACAAACTGAAATTAGTATAATCGCCGTGAAAATAACTACACGTTTAAATTTTTGACTTCGGATGTCTCGTGGTTGAGTAAAAAAGCGCTTTTGGATTCGATATTGTTCGCTTAAGCCAAGATATGCCATAAAAAGGCGGACATGGGTGAGTAGCTCTCCACCATTTTGAAGCTGTTGACCATGCTCTTTCCATGTGCACCTATTTGCAGCTTTCCATGTGCACTTATTTGCAGCATATACCAACATTTCCACCCACACTTCACTTATCATCTCCCATTTTCGCTCTCTACTCCAACCATTTTCTTCCAGATGTTGTAATTGATTCGCAAGCCTAAACCCATAAAACTACACTGACTGGCTTCTATCTCCTTTTATGTGTTCATCTTCATTATTGAATTCCACTTGAAGCAACTCCTCGCAAGCCTCTCTCTTATCAATGGATTGTTTCCTTGTCCAGCACAAGCCGAGAAACATTTTTTCTTCTGGAAAGAATCTCATGCACTCGGCCAAGGTATCTCTATATCTTATCTCTGCAATTCCTTCCGGCAACATAGAAGGACAAAAGACTAGCTAGAAGATACAACATATAATCTGATAAGTATTTGCTTATTCCACAATTCGGGGCAAGCTGATCATTGTTGTTTTCACTATAATAACATAGATCAGCAGCGATATGCCAAAGGAGAAGGCTGTGATCAAACTCTACATCACTTATGCTCCAAAGAAATTCATCACGAATAGCACGGTACTTTTTCTCAAGCACATAATCACCTCTATGTGCCAATAATTCCTTGCATGACTCGATAGTAAAACTGTCACCTTTAATTTTATTACTTTTCTCGCGGAGCTGCTCGAAGATAAGCTCTTGTAGATGATCGTTCACATCTATCCGGGTTAAGTACATGTACTTGTCCAACAATTTGCCGATCCAAGGTAATTTCTCAATCACATAGCACATGGGTTGAACATTTTGGAGGCAACAACTTATGAGGTTATATTGCCCCATGGATTCTGACCACCTTTTGCGATCTGCGAGAATTGAACGACAATGACAACGTTTGTCGTTGAGCTCAGTCAAACCGATTTTTGTCCGGTCAGAGAGAAGTAGTATGATGAAGGCATATATCTCTAGAACAACAGCACCGATCATTAGAACGTATGTTGTGAAGATGTCGATTGGTGGGTACAAATGAATATCAATGACGATCCAGAAGGAAATTAAAGCAGAAACAATGTAACAGAAATTGATCAAACGGAAAAGGATTCTGAATGGAGTATAAACAATGGTAGTTTTGGTGTAAAGCTCATCGTACATCAATCCAAGCTCAACTGCTACCAGTTTAAAGGCATCTTTCGCTGACCCGTTTTCAATCTTGGAGTAGCTGTCCTCCCGTTCATAGTAACTTAGAATCAAATCTGCAAAGAGATACCGAAATCTCTAGAATAAAAAGTAAGCTACTTGGAGATAATTGGCATCTGGTTTTAAGGTTTCAGATTGTAAGACCTTCGCTTGCTTGAGATTGTGTAGATGATGGTGCTGACTGCTGAGGCGCATGTCTTCTCTTGGATGTCTCTGTTGGTGGTACCGCTGATGATGATGTTGATGCTTCTAAGCTTTCAAGTGGTAAAGTACTTGTTGTGGGAACCATTGCGCTTGGCTTTTTCCGAAATTCATCAATATCGGAATCTCTTTCTATGTCATGATCATGATCTTTTCTAGGAAAACAACATAGTGAAGATGCTTGTCCCGGTTGTCTTCGAGATTCTTCTTGGATTTTAATAAAATCTGGACCAGGATCCGGGTTTGAGAACAAGAGATCTTTGAAATATTGGCTGCTGGAAGATCTGAGTACGAAAGTCCTCTCACCATACTTGGTTATTCCTGTGACAAATATTGGAATAGTTATGTAAGTGAGAGCAGTGTTACTCCAAGATCGCACGAAGATATAGAAGGCCAATCCAACTTGGACGATAAGGCCAAGAAAGTGCCTTGACCATAACTCATTATCTTCTAAAGAGTAAGCTGTGATCGTGTCAGGGCCACCCAAATGCAAAAGAAGGAACGGCGCCCAAAATGGGTGGAGAAAGTTAATGTTTGATATTTCGGAGTCTTGGTGAGTACTTCTTGAAAGGTTGCCTAACACCACAGTTGCTACCGAATCAGCTGTCATATATGCTGACCAAACAAGTATCCATATCCAGATTCTTGCTGTATATTTTCGTCGGGCGCCGAAAATGATGAGGATGATTTGTAAAATAAGGCTAAGTTGAATCAACACTCGAACTTCCCATCCATTCCAAAGCATTATAATTTTTTCCAGAACAATAAGCTTCATTGCGCTCCCTGATCTTTTCCAGCTGATAGATCAAAATGCTCATCTGGATCACAACTTAAAAAATGAAAATAAATAAATATTTAAAATAAATTAAAACCACCTTCCACATATGTTACTATAGAGAGCTAGTAGATTTTATATCATGTATAATAGCAACTAATTAAATATTTTGTTTATTAATTAATTAATTACCTGGAAAAAAAGAAATGCACCTTAGAATTTTTGAAGCCAATCAAGGCAGTATGTTGATGATGTTGCCAATTAAACCAGATGATCAGTTGATGTCTTACTTGGGAGGTGCCCCCCAATTTATAATACACAAACTAGCTAGAAATTAAAAGCTAATTAAGTACTGATCACAATTAAAGTATGATTTAATAATTGTTAATTAATTAGGGCATATATAATTTCTGTTATATATGTATATATGGAAAATTAAAATAATAAATTAAATGACTTTTGCTTTAACAAATTGGAAATAAATCAGTAATAGTTAGATTGGTGATGAAGTACGGAATCCATGCAAATAAAGGAGAAAAAGTAGATGAAATGTTATAGGATTCTAGTTATAGATCAATGATATATATATATATATATATATACACATATATATATATAAATATATATATATGATACATGATTTCAAAAACAAACTCATAATACCTGGTCCTAAATTAATAGATATTAAAAAAAAAAGAAAAAAAAGAAGAGCAATTAAACCCATAACCATATAAACATTTTATTTATATATACATCAACTACAGTCACCTCTTTAAAAAAAGAAAGAAAAAAAAAAGCAGAAGAACCAACCAAACATGTCCTCTCAAAAGTCCAAATGTGTTTCTTTCATTTGCATTAGAATTAGAATTATTGTGACAATTAGCTACAAAATCAAATACGTAGGTTCTTAACTTGTGCGATGGGTTGTTATCACAAGCAAAAAAAAATAAGTGCTAATAATAAATTAATTTAATTACTTTTCTTTTTAAAAGCTAGAAATAATTAGCTATTACTTTGATTGGTGCATGATAAAACAGTTAATTAACGAGTAAACATAATAATTTAGAGAGTTTTTATTAAAATAAAAATAAAAAGCAGAAGAACCAACCAAACATGTCCTCTAATGTGTTTCTTTCATCAAAGCAAATTAAATAATGGCAGAATTAGAATTATTGTGACAATAGCTATAAAAACAAATACGTAGATTCTTAACTTGTGCGATGGGTTGTTATCACAAGCTAAAAGAAAAAAGTGTTAATAATAAATTAATTTAATTACTTTTCCTTTTAAAAGCTAGAAATAATTAACTACTATTTTGATTGGTGCATGATAAAGCAGTTAATTAACGAGTAAACCGAACGATTTAGAGGGTTAGAGGGACTATTCTCTTTCCTCCTTATTCTCTTGGCACCTTATTGGGCTCACTTTTTGGGTTTATGTCAGGATATGGGATTGGATTGCTGTTAGGGATGGCAATTGAACCCAGATGTACAAGTATCAACCCGAACCCGAACCGTATGAGTCAAGTCTGGGTCCTCATATTCGGGTAACGGGTCGAGTCTGGGTCTAAACTTAAGGAACCGTATTGGGTTCAGGTCTAGCCAAAAACCTGGACCCGGAGCCAAGGACCCGACTAGTCATTGAAAAATATGAATCCTCTGATGTTTTTAAATATATTAAAGATGCAAAAAGTTAATAAAAGAAATATATTAAAACATAAAGTAAATAAGAAATTTGGATTCCTTTTTAGAATTGTGTTTCACCGGCTAAGTGGTCAGTGTCAACTTTAATTTCATTAATGGTTTCTTGTTTGTTAGAACAACTTTTGTTCCCAACTTCTTTGTCTTTTGTTCAACTTTCAAAGTATCAGTTTATATATATATATATATATATATATATATATATATGAGAAAAAGATGGTTTAATTTTCTGAAGATCTGGTCGGCAACCAAATCTTAGTCCAGAAATGGGGAGGGTAAAACGACCCTCCGCCGGGGATGACAACGTCGAAAAGAAGAAAACAAAGGGTGGAGCAGAGACAAACGCGAACAAGCCGAAGGAGGAACTCGGCAAGGATGCAATACATGAGGCTGCAGAGAAACACTGAGGCGTCGAGGATGGAGCTTTCTACAATACAGATTTGCTCCATTTTTCATGTTGAAGTTCTTGTGTTTTTTATATTTTTGAAATTGATGTGGTTTTAATTGAACTAGAATATCCAGATTATTGTAATATATTAGTGTTTGTTTAATTGATTTTTGGCTTTTGGATGTGGTTTTTGGATCACCGGATTTGATTGAATTAATTTGGATTGTGTTTGGGAAGTTAGAAAATGTAGGAAAAAAAAAAAGGCTTGAAAATTCTCGGGTCCTCAGGTCGGATTTGGGTTTTCTTTAGACCCATGGGTCCAGACCTGAACCCGAACCCGAAAATTTCAATGGGTTTAGGTCCGGGTCTAAATATTTTTGGTGGGTCTGGGTCTGGTAGGACCCAACCTGAACCTGACCCATTACCATCCCAAGCTGCTGTTAAAGGTCATTATGTTTGATATTGGGCCTATAGGCCATTAGAAAATTAAATAATCAGTTTTTCAGCTGTTAGTGTGTGTTTGATGTAGGGAATTAATTCCCGTGTGTCCATGATAATTAGTGTGTGTCTTAGTGTAGGGAATCTTTTCCTAGTGGCCCATTCTAGTTAATATGATCCAACTTTAGGGAATTATTTCTCAAGAATCCTAATAGGCTTTAATGTCTTTTGGTTTTTCTATTGGTTATTGTAGAATGAATTTGATGTGAATGTCTTTTGTTTTTGTAAAATGAGTTTCATGTGAATATCATAGTCATGAATGAGTTGGATGTTAATGTCATTGTCATTTTCTTATAAGATTTGTATACATTGTTGTTGATAAATTCATTAAAAACAAGAAATGTAAACAACAAGAAAGTTGAGAAGATGAAAATTGAACCAAACTTTTTTCATAAAAACATAACATACAAATTTGTTACATCATTTTGTTCTTTCAAACTCCCTACAAATACACTTTACATTTTTTCCGGTAGCTTTTCCCCTACAAATAACACAATATATACCTACTGTTACAACCACAACACAACATAACATAAATTCCTTCTTATGTAGAGATGCTAACCACCCATCAGCATCTCAAGAATCCTAATAGGCTTTAATATGATCCAACTGTAGGGAATTATTTCTCAAGAATCCTAATATGCTTTAATGTCTTTCGGTTTTTCTTTTGGTTATTGTAGAATGAATTTGATGTGAATGTCTTTTGGTTTTTGTAAAATGAGTTTCATGTGAATGTCATAGTCATGAATGAGTTGGATGTTAATGTCATTGTCATTTTCTTCTAAGATTTGTATACATTGTTGTTGATAAATTCATTAAAAACAGGAAATGTAAACAACAGGAAAGTTGAGAAGATGAAAATTGAACCAAACTTTTTTCATAAAAACATAACATACAAATTTGTTACATCATTTTGTTCTTTCAAACTCCCTACAAATACACTTTACATTTTTTCCAATAGCTTTTCCCCTACAAATAACACAATACCTACTGCTACAATCACAACACAACATAAATTCCTTCTTATTCGTCCTCTAGAACTGACTTCTTCATTAGTAGCAACTGGAGATACAGATGTATCATTGCCTTCAAAACCATTAGTTTCCAACGATCTCATCTCAAGGTATCGTATTCTTCTAAGCAATCCATGAATGATTACTTTCGACCTTGTACACATCGGGGGATCAGATCATCTGAAAAATCCATAATTCCCATATCCCTGCTAAGATAAAACAAAATGAACACAATATTCAAGAAAACAACCGGACAATGAACTAAATATACAAACCACATACCCGATAATTATAGCAACCCCAAAAACATCTTCTCGGATTGGAATCCGTCCAAGATGTGAAACATCTAGCTGGTATTCCACAGAGACACTTTAGGTTCAAATCTTCAACGTCAGTTTCATCATTCATTTTTCCCAAACACCAGGGAAGAATAAGGAAGAAGAACGAATTAGAAGAAAGAAGAAGGAACGAAGAAAAAGGACAACTGATTATAGGATACCTAATCCCCAACCAACGGATTGCGAAGAAGGAACGAAGAAGAAGGAGAAGCTGTTTTTTTAAAATTCCAACTTTACCCTTGACTGTAGTTGCACATGAAGAGCATGTAACAAAAAAATGGACGAAAGTTAGTAATCCGTCAGTTTTTGACAATTTATGGAAGTTCAAGGGGTTTAATGTCAAGAAAAAAGTATAAGGGGCACTATACAACCGCACTATACAACCACGCTATAAGTTCATGGGGTATTGGTGCTATTAACTCATAAATGTTTTCTTAACAAGAATACTTAAAATTAGGGGTGTGCATTTTCAGTTTGGTTGGGGTTGAAGCTCAATGTCAAACCAAACCAATATATATCGGTTTGACTACATTTCAACCCAAACCAAACCAAACCAAACCAATGTGATTTGTCAAACCGATTCAAACTAAAAAAAAAAAAAAAAAAAAAAAAAAAAAAAAAAGTTGGGTTGGTTTGGGTAAATTTATCGGTTTAGGTTTAAATCCAGAAATCCATTTTTGTATTATTATAAAAAAATATTTTAATATAAAAATATTAAATATTGGTGTTATTTAATTATTTTAAAAATTAAAAAAAATTAACAATAACAAGTATCATACCAGAAAAATAAAAAATAAAACATAATAAAACTCATATTCTAAAATGCAGCAGAAGAGAGGAGTAATTATATTTTATTTCTTAAGAAAATATAATATATAAAAGAAAGAAGACTGGTACAATACCGAATGGTTGATGGAAATGAATGAAAAGAAAAAAAAACTTATTTATATGAGAAGCAAATAAGTATAAATAAAAGTTACAAAACCCCAAAAAATATGGATTTGACTTTTATTGAATATATGGGTTGGTTTGAATTGTATGAATTTTATTTTTAGCAACCCAAACCGAACCAATCTTTGATCGGTTTGTTAAATGACAAACCGATTAATAATTTTTTTATATGTGAAACCGAACCAACCCATAAAGTTTGGGTTGGGTTAGGCAGGTTGGTTCGGTTTAAAGGTTTTTTGCACACCCCTACTTAAAATAGTTGAGAACTTTATTATAATTTTTTTTTAGTAAAAATATAAGTATTTTTTTTTTCATTTTTCAAAAGCAGTTTAAAGTGGTTTTACTAAAAAGAAAAATCATGTTTTGAAAAATAAAATAAAATAGAAAATCACATTGTGAATTGTAGTATTAAGAAAAATATTAAAGCATTTAAAGTGTTTTTTTTTTTTTTAATTTTTTTTTAATTTTTTATTTATTTTATTTACACAAAAAGCATTTAAAGTGTTTTTTTTTTTAATTTTATTTTTAAAATTTTTTATTTATTTTATTTACACAAAAAGCATTTAAAGTTTTGTTACAAAAAAGAACAGGTTATTTTTAGAAAAACAAATTAAAATCTAAAATGCATTGCACTATATGAAAAAAAAATGTTAATGTATTTAATTAGTCATTTGTTCTAAAAAAAATATATGTTAATTAATATTAGATATTTACGACATAAATATATAATGATTAATTTATAAGTAATAGAAAAGTACAGATTTATATATATATTAATTTTTCAATTAGGACTTTTACAAAGCACACTTTAAGCACCTTTTGATGAAATTAAATTGCATGTAATCAAACGGTTTTTGATGAGATTTTTTGTATGGATGGTCAAAACATTGAAATACATTTATGGGAAAAAATTAAAAAAAAAAAAAATCGGGTGCAAGAACTAATTTTTTTCCGATTTTTTTGAAGATAAAACATTTAAAAATAGGAAAATATAAGCAAAAATAGTTCTCAAATCCAAAAAATTTCCAAATTTGTACAAAATGTGTATTTTAATTTTCTTAAGATACATACAAAAAAATCTCATCAAAAAAACATTTGATTATATACAATTTTATCAAAGGGTGTTTAAAGTGTGCATTGTAAAAGTCCTCATTGGAAAATTACTCTCTCTCGATATATATAAAGTACCAAATATCTATCTATCTTTAACTAAATATCTTACTTTTATATTCCATTTGCATCTCAGGGTTTCGATCAATAATGTGGTAATATTGAGATAAATTATTATTAATTTTTTAATTATCACATCATAAATTGGGATACAACTATACAGGTGATCAAATACGGAAGTTGTGGTGACTAGTGGAGGACAATGGGTGGTTGTGGTTGTTGACATGTACGTAGAAGGATATGAAATGTTTGGTTGATCTGTGGTTGCACTGAAGCACTAACAGACAAACTCTATAGTGATCTATACACACACCATTAATTGATTCTCAATAATATATATATGCTTTTGTTACATATTAAATATTTCTGCCTCTTTGATCATTGATCATTTGTTTGGTTCCAGAGAAAATAATAATGGCCACTACTATCACAACCACCAACTTAGCTGATACGTTTCTTCCCCAGGCAGCTGGTTTTAGTCCTAAAACTTCCATTTCTGGTGTTCAATCATTACCGGTACCACTGCATGGTATGTTATTTCATGTTGTATTAATTTGCAAGAGTACTTTTTTTCTTTTGTTTGCTGTTTTTTTTTTTTTTCATATATTTAATCAGGAAACATTTGGAAATTTTACGATTTAAAGATATAACTACAGCACGTGTTAACAAAATCCTGGATACTTGATTACGATCTTGCAATATGTATAGGACGTCCAGCTATGGCAAGGGGACGACTTGTAAGGTGCGCTCTAGAGGAGACCAAGCCAAGATCAAGCACAAACATGGTCAGTGATGGTGGTGGTGCTTCGTTGATGGCGGCAGTGGCTGCCTTGGCGACCACCGTGGCAGGCCCAGCGGCGGCGTTGGTGGATGAGAGAATGAGCACAGAAGGAACAGGACTTCCTTTTGGTCTGAGCAACAACCTTCTTGGGTGGATTCTTTTGGGTGTGTTTGGTTTGATTTGGTCTCTTTATTTTATTTACGCTGCTGACCTTGATGATGATGAGGACTCTGGTCTGTCTCTTTGAAAATTATAATCTGTGTTGTGTTAGCTTCAAGTGGCTAACAATATGGGATTGTCACGGTCTCAATCAATCGAAATTCTTTTATAAAAAAATTCGTGTATATATATAATCTTCGATTCATTAATCTGTAATCACATATCTTATAATTGAATTTTTTTTAAGTTTGATTTATACAAATAATCATATCTTGTTATTATATATATGAGGTTGAAGTGATTTTGATAGCATTAAAAGCACTTTTAATTAAAAAAAAAAAAAAAAAAAAAAAAAAAAAAAAAAAAACACTATTATAAACATCAAGAAAATTTATTTACATGAAACTAAATCTTAAATTCCAAACTTGAGAGAAGCTCTAATTAACATAATCTCTTCAATCCATACAGATTCAAATGATATAATAGAAAGTTTGACAAAATTTTTTCTCTAGTTCTTGGTCATGGCAATGACTTATTCTAGATTTCTTGCGCTTTGAAAATGACTTACTTATTTTGCATTCCGTAAGAAAAAAAAAAAAAAAAAAAAAAGGTTTCCTGACTTTTTGATACTGCATACTGAGATGATTAAATTAATATTTTGAGATTACTTGTGAATTGTGTGATAACGAGTACTTATAAGTTATAATAATAGAAAGGAGTAATTGCACAAACCTCACTTAAGTTTAAGCCTAACTGCAGCTAAATGGATCTTTTGCTCAGAATTACACAAACCTCCCCTAGCATTGATTGACTTCCGTTAAACTTAATGTTTGACCAAAATTTTAGAGTAAAATGACTTTAATGCCCCTATTTGTATTATTTTGAAACCTAAAATAAATAATCAAATAAATATTATATAATAAAATCAATTTTAATAAAAATAATGAGTATAATGTTATTATTATTTTTTTAAAGATATTCATCACCCATTTTCATAGATATATTATATAATATATAATAAAAAAGTTGAAGATAATGTGCAATTAACCTGAAAAAAATATTAACAAAATTATCCTTAACATTTTTATTATATATTATATAATATATCTCTGAAAATGGTGATGAATATCTAAAAAAATAACAACATTATTCTCATTGTTTTTAATAAAATTTTAAATTTTCATTATATAATATTTATTTTAGGTTATAAAATAATGCAAATAGGGGTATTAAAGTCATTTTATCCTAAACGTTTGGTCAAAGTTAATTTTAACGGAAGTCAACCAATACTAGGGGAGGTTTATGTAATTTTGAGTAAAAGATCCATTTAACTACAATTAGGCTACTCCTGGGAGGTTTGTGCAGTTACTCCTAATAGAAAAAGTTAGATTTGACTTCTGAAATTGTTTTTATCAGATGGTCGGTGAATTTACATATATAATTATAGAATTTAATTTAAACAATTAGCTAGAGAAATAACAAACCTAATTACAATATATAGAACTAATTAAATCTGAAATGCTTTTACATAATTTGAAAAAGTTTATCAGTAGGATTAGATTAAGGACATATTATTGAAAAGTAAAAGTATGACAATGATAATAGATCCATTGAAGCCGCTTAATCGATAATTAAGCACTTATTCTTAAAGTACTTGTTACAGAAGCACTTATTCATATACAATCATGTGTGTGGAAACTCTCCACAAATATATATATATATATATAGTAATTAGTGCTAATTTTGTTTTTCAATCTTGGCAGTCGACAAACTGGTAGTTGACCATAAGGTGGCCTTGAGCATAGCCTCTACCGTCAGTATCCAACTGTTTGAACACAGCTTCGTCCAAATCTAAACCTCCATTGGCGCATTGATCAACAATTCTCGCCGTAGCTTGTGCTCCTGTCCCTGTGTTCGTCACCTGCAATATTATTCAGATAAATTAAACGGTTACTGATATGGTATCAGAATCATGAACTCTTCTTTGGTTCAATTTTTCTCTATACTACTCTTGCACACGAGGGGCTTGTAAAACATGCATGTCGAATTCTAAGGTTCCGACCAAATATAAGATAAGATTATATATCAATTAAAGCTAATGACGCAATTCTAAAACCATCCAGATTCTCTGTATTCAGGGCCAACCCTGCAGCCTCTTGAAAAATTCTTTTCAGTCCTTATTATGATTAGTTGATTTATTTTTTTTCTTTAGCCCTATTAAAAAAGTGGAAATTCTACGGTTTAACCCCTCTAAATTTGTTTAAATTTGAAATTTTGGTTTCACTACCATTATCGTATTATAAATATCTATATAAATATCTTACGTACCCTTAAGCACTTGCCACAAGCGGCTTGTCCGGTAGGTCCGGCGGAGTGACAGAAGGCGGTCCAGCCGTACTTTTGGCGCCAAGCCAAGGGCTTGCTGGCATCCCAGGTTGCACAGAAAACACTTGCTCTCGTCAAGTCCCATTCAATTTGCTCAGGATGGTAAAAATGGTATGTGGCCCTCACATTAGAAGCACTTTGAGCATAAGCACTTGCCACCAGCTGCAGACACACCAAAAGAGTCACACATACACTAAACCTCCCCATTCTGTATGTATATATAATTTGTACTGTATACTAGTTAATTGGTTGCACAAAATGGTTCTCTAGCTTGGATTATTTATAGGTAAAAGATCACTGATCTTCTGATATTAATATTACCAAAAACAACCTTGGAAAAGTATGAGAAATTAAATGTGTCCAAGAAAATCTTGATTTTATTTATTTATTTATTTTAAATCCAACACCAATCGAGTTAGGAGTATACCGGGACCTGGAAAGACTACAATTAGCGGTCTCCTCATATTTTGTAATTTAATGGGTAAAATGTGAGATTCGAACCCTTACCATGAATTTGGTGAATAAAGATGAGATTCAAATCTCTATCATACGAGTAAAGGGAAAATGCAGAACCTTTTCCATGAATTTGTGGTTAGAAGTGAGTCAATAATTTTGGCGATTAACTTATGTCATGTAGCAGCGTGGTCATCAAGTGATTGTGCGGTGTGCCTCATCCTTCACGGCAATCACGGCAAGTTCCCTTTAATTTCAAACCATTTAGAAAAGTTATTTATTGTTTTATAAAAAAAATAAAAAAAAAAATAAAAGATTTGAAAAACACAAAACTCAAGAGAGCCGGCCACCCAATTAAAAGCGCATCAATAATACTTTTTGATGATAAAATTTGGAAATATATGCAAAATTGTTTTTCTAGTACGAGTACTGTATAATCGGTTCCGTTCTGGTCATTGTACACTGATGTAAGTACATCAGTACCAATGCATGTGGACTACTGATTATGGAGAAGCTTTAGCAAATGCATACACTTTGAGTCAAAGTATGTAAATCTAATGATTCACATCCAACACAACGATGAAGTTATATCAGTGCGCACTGACTTGAACATTTCTGATTGTATAATTATATATATATACAGTTCCGTTCACATCAATGCATAATTATGTAACTACAATAGTACCAATGTATGTGGACCACTGATTATGGAAAAACTTTGACAAATGCATACACTTTGAGTCAAAGTATCTAAATGTAATGGTTCATATTCAACGTACTGATAAAGTTATATCAGTGCGCGCTGATTTGAACATTTCTCTCTCTATATATATATAAAAGAAAATTATCACTTGCCAAATCCTACACTTAATTTTCATATAGGATCGATCAGTAATTGTCGTATGTATATAATCAATTTATAGTGTTGCAATACAGATTGTTACGTGTAACGATCAATGATTCTGCACGAGAATTACGTGGAAATTCGGCACTTGAAATTTATTATATATGATATAATATTCTACATGTGTAATCAGATCTTGTGGATACATTAATTCAATCTCACATTATCATTGTAGAAAATGATTTTTCTGAAGAGTCAAAATGGGCAACTCATGACTTGTAGTAGTGTTGTCATAAAGTACTGTGGCACACCGATCCCTTAAAACCAGGGCAAGTTCATGTTTTGGAATTGATCGATACATGCATGCATTTGCTTGACAAGTATTACAAATTTACAACTACTGCTCTGTTTAATTTCTTTGTACGGTTTCAATTTTTCGTTTTTTGAAAGTTAGAACTCGTCGAATATTATTTACACACGTAACATATGAGGAAATGTATATGATGAAACTTAAACCGTAACTCTGTTACTTTGAAACGAAACTTAAAGTGTAAATGAACAAAGAAACTTAAAGTAAAATTCATTTACACGTAAAATAGATCGATATGATAATGATGAAGACTTATGTGTTGTTTAATTCATTTATTGATTAATTTAATATTTTGTTTTCTTGTTGTGAGGCGATGAACCGTTTCGTAAAATCAAAAAGTCTAGAGGCTGGAATTTTTCTAGATTAATCATCTGATTGAGACCACCACTTGTCTTCTTCTTATTATTATTATTTATTCTAATCGATAAATGACCGAATCCTATCAAGATCGAATATTATCAGCATAATTTTAATAGCTCTTCTCAAAATACCGTAATAATGTCTCCATCATGTACTTACTATTTAATCAGTAATTTTATCGGTAGGACTCGAACCCCAATTAAAAATACAATTATAAATACAGAAAAAGGGTGTACAAGTATACAACTATTCAACTAATTATTCCATAATGTTTAATTCTATGCATAATTATCCATAAGCACTTTTAACAATATTCAAACAACTTTCAAAGTCTTGCCGGCCAGGACAGATTGACTCATCTTAATTAGGTATATACAGGACAGATTGACTCATCTTAATTATATAATAATAATAATAATAATAATAATAATAATAATTCAGCAAAAAAGAAAAACCAAGTGAATTAAAGTATATCCTTCTAATGATCAAGTTTGTCACAAATATTTATACAATTACGTTATAGTTACATATTTCAAGAGTTAGATTATTATTATTATTATTTGGGTAAATTACACAAACGTACCCTATGTTTTGGCAATAAAGCAAAATATGCTATGAATGCTTTTAATTACAATCAGATCCCCTCCCTTTAACGGTAAACAATTAGACTTTACCGTTGACTTTAAATATCAAAAGTAAAATGAACATTTTACCATCAAATAGAAAAGAGTATTTCTATCGAGTATTTCTATCAAAAGTGTAACGATCAATGATTTTGTACGAGAATTACGTGTAAATTCCGCACTTGAAATTTCTTATATATAATATAATATTCTACCCATGTAATCAGATCTGGTGGATACATTAATTCAATCTTACATTATCATGGTAGAAAATATTTTTTCTAAAGAGTCAAAATGGGCAGCTCATGACTTGTAATAGTGTTGTCATTAATAGGTTTGATAATTGTGAAAACAACTGATTATTATTCATTAACGATATTTATATATATTACATTGCACAGGATATTAAAGTAATTACACCTATTGATCCTAAATACATGCGGAAACTGATAAGGAGTGTATTTGTGAGTTATTTCTAATCACGTGTCACTATCTCTATTATGCCCCCGTAAGATAGAGCTACCGTCAAGGATGCCTATCTTGGAGCGATGATCGATGAATTGACGACGGGAGAGAGGCTTGGTTAAGGAGTCCGCCAACTGATCATTGGTGTGAACGTGGGAAATGCGCAGCTGTTTACGTGCAACCTGATCCCGAACGAAGAAAAAATTGATTGCCACATGTTTCATTCGGCTATGAAACATTGGATTTGCACATACGTAAGTGGCACCGACATTGTCACAATAGATTACCGGTGTGCTGGGAACGGTGATTTGAAGTTCAGTTAAAAGATGACCAATCCAATTTAATTCAGCTGCGGAGGAGGCAATGGCCCGGTACTCTGCCTCAGTTGTCGACCGCGCAACAGTGTGTTGCTTCTTAGAGCTCCAGCTTATGGGAGTGGAGCCATAGAAAACGACATAAGCTGTAGTTGACCTTCTGTCATCTGAATCGCCTGCCTAGTCAGCAGCTGCAAAGGCGTGAAGGTGCGGAGAAGAGTGACGACGAATGAGAAGTCCATGATTCAACGTACCCTTGAGATACAGAAGAACCCTTTTTACTGCATTCCAGTGAATTGTTGTCGGACGATGCATGTATTGTGAGAGCTTGTTGACAGCGAAAGACACATCCGGGCGAGTTAGAGATAAATATTGGAGAGAGCCTACAACCTGTCGATATTTGGTGGCATCCGTAGGTGCACTACCGTCAACCAGCTTGAGAGATTCTGTAAGAGCAAGTGGTGTGGACACAGTATTCGCCCCAAGCATATCGGTTTTGGTTAAGAGATCACGTGTATATTTCCGTTGAGAGAGAAATAATCCACTCGTGGAATGTATTGCTTCAACACCTAAGAAAAATGACAGCTGACCAAGATCTTTTAAGGAAAAACGGTGAGCTAGGATAGCAATGAAGTCTTGTACCTGTGACTGTGATGAGCTAGTGACAATTATGTCATCAACGTATACCAAAAGATACATGATCTATCCAGAGTGATGACGAACAAAGAGTGATGCGTCACATTTGGAGTCGAGGAATCCAGTGGCCAGAAGGAAAGTGCGCAGCTCATTGTACCAAGCACGGGGTGCCTGGCGAAGTCCATAGATTGCTTTTTGAAGCTTGCACACGTGGTGTGGCAATGAGGCATCCACAAAGCCAGTTGGTTGTTCCATGTAGACGTCATCAGTGAGAGAACCCTGCAAAAAGGCATTATTGACATCAAGTTGACGCAAGGGCCAACCGTTAGTGACAGCAAATGTTAGTATTAAGCGAACAGTAACAGGTTTCACAACCGGACTGTATGTCTCTGTAAAGTCAACGCCAGGACGTTGGTTAAAATCTTTCGCCACCAGGCGAGCCTTGTACCTAGCCACCGAGCCATCGGGATGACGCTTGATGCGAAAAATCCACTTGCACCCAACCACATTTTGAGTAGAACTGGATGGGACCAGTTTCCAGGTGCCGTTTTGAACCAGTGCATCATATTCGGCACTTATGGCATGTCGCCACTCCAAGAATTTGTGAGCCTGAGACAAGTTGGTTGGCTCAGTTTGGGGAGTAGAAATAGCTGTGGTGTGGAGATCAAAGATGGCTTTAGGTTTGAATATTTGACTCTTAGACCTGGTATGTATTTGATGGGAGGAATGGATGATGACCGGATCATGTGGTAGTGGAGCAGGCTCACTGTCGGTGTGCACACTAGAGGACTGGTTTGGTGGTAGTGTATTGGTTTGCTGAGTGGAGAGGGGGGCTGTGTGGTGGGACGAACCAGCTGGAGGGTTTGATTCGATCAGGTGGGGAACAGGTGTAGGCGAGAGAGAGTTATGTGGTGGCTGCATGTGTATAGGTATAATATCGGTGAGAGAGCTGTCAAGGAGAGGAGGACTTACTTGATCAGACGTGGAATCGGTACTGCCATGTGAGGGTTCATTGTGGAATGGAAATTGAAGCCAACGTGTGGCGGTCAAGAGGGGATCCGAATGTGCAGAATTCATGGTGGTGGAGAACGGAAAAATATTTTCGACGAAGACTACATGACGGGAGACAAACACTCGACTCGTGGCTGGATCTAGACATAGGTAGGCATTATGTGCATTAGAATAACCAACAAAGACACAAGGTCGAGAGCGGGGTTGCAACTTATGGGACGTGTACGGGCGCAGCCACGGATAGCAAAGGCACCCAAACACACGGAGTTTACTGTAGTTCGGTTCACTGTCAAATAGGAGAGAATATGGACAGTTATGACTCAAGACTTTGGTGGGCATACGATTTATCAGGTAGACTGCTGTTTGGAACGCCAAAGACTAGAATTTTAGTGGTACCGAGGCGTGATGAAGAAGGGTTAGGGCTGTTTCGACCACATGTCGATGCTTACGCTCTGCAGTGCCGACATGTTCAGGTGTGTGAGGGGGGGATTTGAGATGCTGGATGCCAAATTTTTACAGTTCGAGACCTAGAGTTTGGGCCTCCCTACTGCCATCTGAGTACACTGTTTTGATTTTGGTATTGAAGAAATTTTCAACAAGGAGTTTGAATTTTTTGAAAACTTGTGAGACTTCAGATTTGTATTTTAGAGGGAAAAGCCAAGTATATTTAGAATAATAATCCACAAATATGACATAATAAATATGACATAATATTTGTATTTGTCAAATGATGGTATATGTGCAGGACCCCAGACATCAGTAAACAAAATTTCAAAAGGTTTATTGCTTGACAATGATGAAGTCCCAAATGGTAATTTGTGACTTTTATTACAAAGACATGCAGAACAATGAGAAAAGTTCTTGTCAGACTTGCTAACTGGGAGATTGTGCGACGAAAGAAGTTGCTGAAGGATTGACAGAGCAGGATGACCTAGGCGGCAGTGCCAAGACTGAGCTGAGACGGTTGACTGGGATGACGCAAAATACTGGTGGGCGCTAGAGGGACACAGAAGACTTGACTTGGGCCACACGTAAAGATTTCCCATATTCTGGCCGCGGACCAAGGATGCCCCCGTGGTCAGATCCTTCACAATAAAATAGTTAGGAAAAAACTCAATTGAGGTATTATTGTGAGTGCAAAATTTAGACACAGACACTATGTTTTGTGAGATATGAGGAGAACACAAGACATGATTAAGACTAAAAGAGGTAGTGGGAGTGTTTAAAGAAGTGAAACCAGTATGAGTGATAGGAATTGTTTTACCGTCCCCAACCATGATATTCTCTGTGCCGCCATACTCTGAGTGAAGAGATAAGTTCTGAAGGTCCGAGGTCATATGATGAGAAGCACCGGTGTCAAGTATCCAATTGTTCTGAGTGTTCGACTGATCCGAGCTCATGTGGTTTGCCTGTGGCCATGGTTGAGATGTAGGGGGAGGACGTGAGCGACACACACGGGCAGTATGTCCAACCTTGTCGCAGAGCTGACAGATAGGACGATTCTGGTTGTTAGTGGATGGTGGACGCCACTGTTGATTGTGAGAAAACGAGTTGCCTGACCTGTAAGAGTTACCCTGGTTGAAGAACCCTCGGCCACCTTGATGCAGACCCAATATTCTGCTGTTGGTTGTGACTGTTATAATGACCGAACTGTTGTGTGTGGCCCATGTGAGGTGAATTTCCTTGATAGCCACGACCCCGGCGATTCGATGTCCGTTGATTATACTGTGCCGTTATTTGCGGACCACCCTTTTTGGTGTCTTCACGTTTGAGGAATGATTCATAGTCTAGCAATTTGTCATAGAGTTCCTCGAACAATATAGGAGAATCTCGAGCTCGAATAGCGGAAGCAAGCGGTAGGTAGGTCGGACGTGTATCACAGTGGCACCATCATCAACAGAATGGCCAATCAATTCTAAATTGTTAAGTATTTCTTTGATGCCTTGCATGTACTCGGAGACTGATTTGTCTGCAATACTGACATTGGTGAGTGAGTCAAAGAGCCCCAATTTACGAGTGTTTGAGCGGTTAGCATAGGAAGATTCAAGTTTAGCCCAAGCTTGAGCAGAAGTAGAAGAGCGAGTAACAATAGATTGCGCAGCACCGGTACATGTGACCTATATTGCGTGAAGAAGAAGTCTGTCTACTTTGTGATTGTGGATCATCAGAGGTTGTAGAGAGATTAGGGATGGTTGCTGGAGGACAAGGCTTGGTGCCGTCCAAGTATCCCATAAGGCCGTAGCCAAATAGAAGGTTTTCAAACTGAGATCTCCAGGCTGCATAGTTACCACTTTTGGATAACTTGACTGGAATTTGGGTGGAATTGATTGCTATCAGAGACGACGTTGGTTGAGCAAAATTGTTGGAGCCCATGAGAACAACTTGAGGAGTAGAAGAAGTAGAAGATGCAGTGGAGGTTGCAGAAGCTGAAGACGTCATTGTTGCAGGGAGGTAGTGACGTTGAGAGAAAAGAAATTTGAGTGGCTAGGGTTTATAATTAGGTTTTCAGGATCTATGCTCTGATACCATAATAGGTTTGATAATTGTGAAAACAACTGATTATTATTCATTAACGATGATGATATTTATATATATTACATTGCACAGGATATTAAAGTAATTACACCTATTGATCCTAAATACATGTGGAAACTGATAAGGAGTGTATTTGTGAGTTATTTCTAATCACGTGTCACTATCTCTATTAGTCATAAAGTGTGGCATGTGGGATGTGGCACACAGATCCCTTAAAACCTGGGCCAGTTCATGTTTTGGAATTGATCGATACATGCATGCATTTGCTTGACAAGTATTTTCGTTTTGTGAAAGTTAGAACTTTTCGAATATTTACTTGCGTAACATATAAAGAATGTATATGGTGAAACTTGAACCGTAACTCTTAGGGGCTGTTTGTTTTTTTATCTAAAGTCTTATAAGACCTTAATTTATTAGATATATGAATAAGTCTTATAAATTAAGATACTATGATATGTTTGTTTTTTTTATTTTGGATGACTTATTATAAATATAAAATTGATTATGTTGTGTTAGGGTTTCTTCAAAATTGGAAATTTTTGGAAAATTAATTTTTAGGATTTTATTATGTGTGGATAAAATTATAAATGTATGAATTATTATAGGACATTTGTGGAAATTTATTAAAAAACTCTACCGTATCACTTTTTGAATAAGATAAAAGTCAAAAATTTTTACTTTTTCTAAAAGACATATATATCTTAAAATAAGATATAAGTTGAAAAAACAAATAAACTAATTTATCTTAATTTAAAATATAAAAGGCAATAAGTCTTATAGCAAAAAAAACAAACGGCCCCTTACTCTGAAACGAAACTTGAAAGTACAATTTATTTGCACGTAAAATAGATGGATATGATAATGATGAAGACTTATGTGTTGTTTAATTCATTTATTGATTAATTTAATATTTTGTTTTCTTGTTGTGAGGCGATGAACCGTTTCGTGTTACAGTGTTACACGTAAGGACCAAGATCCTCTCCTCACCTTAATTCATCCTCACCTTTTCCTCACCTTTTTAAAGCATGTGATTGGTTAGTAACAAAGTGTCAATCACATCTTAACCATTCATTCATTGCAATGCTTATGTGTCATAAGATTAAGTGAGGTGAGGATGAGGTGAGGTTAGGAGAGGATCCTTGTCCTACACGTAAAATCAAAAAGTCTAGAGGCTGGAATTTTTCTAGACTAATCATCTGATTGAGACCACAACTTCTCTTCTTCTTCTTCTTATTTATTCTAATCGATAAATGAGCAAAAAAGGTGTACAAGCGTACAACTATTCAACTAATTATTCCATAATGTTTAATTCTATTCATAATTATCCGTATGCAATTTTAACAATATTCAAAAAACTCTCAAAGCCTTGCCGGCCATGACAGATTGACTCATCTTAATTAGGTATATATATATAGGACAGATTGACTCATCTTAATTATATATATATATATATATATATATATATATATTTATACGGTCATGTTCACATCAGTTCGCACTGATGTAAATATATGAAGATATTGAATGTGAGTCACTCATTATGGAGAAGTTTTGACAAGTGTATACAGACTAAGTCAAATCACGGAAAATGAGTGGCTTACATTTAATGTCCTCCTATATTTACATCAATGCATATTGACTTGAACATTTATATATAATAATAATAATTGATAATAATAATAATAATAATAATAATAATAATTAAGCAAAAAAGAAAAAACCAAGTGAATTAAAGTATATCTTTCTAATGATCAAGTTTGTCACAGATATTTATACAATTACGTTATAGTTATATATTTCAAGAGTTAGATTATTATTATTATTTGAGTAAATTGCACAAACGTACCCTATGTTTTGGTAATAAAGCAAAATATGCAAGGAATACTTTTAATTACCAATCAGATCCCCTCCCTTTATCGGTAAACAATTAAACTTAACCGTTGACTTTAAATATCAAGAGTAAAATGAACATTTTACCATCAAATAGAAAAGAGTATTTCTAAACTAATCTCCAAATTTTGTATACATACAAATCTACCTAAAGAAAAATTATTTAAAAACCCATAATTCTAAGTAATTATAAAAAGACCCAAAAAAAAAATTGAGTTCAATTTTCTCTTCTCTACATTCTACTTTTGAAAGCTATACTTATTTGTTCCCTAAGCAACCTTCTGCATATATAATTTCTCTTTTCAGCTTGTTCACTAATCTACTTTCTGCAGATTTTCTTCATTTCCAATTTTCCATACTTAGATTTATTTTTATTTTTTTTCTTTTCAAAGAAATAAATTAGTTTTGACTTGAGAGACAATTAATTTTCTGAGACAAAAATAGAAGAAAAAACTTGCAGTAGACTGCTTCAGTTCATCAATTCAACTTTCTTTAGATTCTCTTCGCTACTTCATTTTCTCATTGAAAGACACAATTTTTCGTTTCCAGTTCAACCTTCCTTACATTTTCTCTACTTGTTTTTCCCTATTGAAAGCCAATGAATTTCGTTATTTCCATTCCAACATTCTGCAGATTTTTCGTTTCTAGCTCAATTTTTTTGCGGAATTTATCTTTTCTGCACCATTCTTCCCTATTCACAACTCAATTATTTCTTGATTTCCAGTTCAACTTTTTGGAGATTTCTTTTCAAAGCTCATTTCATTATTCATACTTCAGCTTTATATCTTTCTTTTGAACTGAGAATGGAAGATTGCTTTTCATATAGAAAATGAAGTAGATCGAGAAATCAACATAAAGTTTAATTTAAGATTTTTAGCTGAAACTCAAGCACGGTATACCTTCTCTCTCTATCTCTCTGAAACTCTGTGAGAGATGGTAAAGTTTTTTTTTTTTTCTCTCTCCTTCCATTTCAGACCAAGGTCATTTTGGTCTTTTCATGGTCAACCGTTAGATTAATGGTTGACTGTTAATTGTAAGAGATCTGACTGCAATTAAAGGCATTCATAGCATATTTTACCATAATGTCAAAATACAGGGTAAGTTTGTACAATTTAAAATTAATTTTGGTCGAGGTCCTCGTGGAAATGGACATTAGGGTTGGAATTCTAAATGCTAGAATTGCATCCAGTAATTTTGGTATATAAATTTAGGTCCATATATAACAGAAATAGATAAACATGTTAATTATTTATGAAAATCAATAAGCACTTATTTTATTATTCTTAAAACTTCTTACAAAAGCACTTTATTCATAATATAAGAAGAGGTGTGGAAATTAATTAAACTACCCTCCACAAACTGCATGCAGGTAGCAGCTATATATAGTGCTTAATTATTAACTGGAAGTGCTTTTGATTTTGATCAATCTCTGCAATCCACAAACTGGTAGTTTACAATGAGGTGGCCTTGGGCTATGCCTTTTCCATCGGTATCCAACTGTTTGAACACACCTTCATCCAAATCCAACCCTCCATTGCTGCATTGATCTACAATTCTCACTGTTGCCTGTGTTCCTGTCCCTGTATTTGTCACCTGCACACACCATATAACCAAGTTCAGAAAACATTGTTAGTAACCATTAAACCTAAAGATTTATGCTAACAGGACCGGAGTCTAACCATAAAATTTAAGCTCTAACAACATCCAAAGGTAGACAAAAAGAAACAAATATATTTAATTATGGGCAGGGGCGAAGCCAGCTTTATCAAATTTGGAGAGTTTAGGGTCCAATTTGAAAAATTGATAAAACGTTACCAAAACATTGTAAATAACAAAAACAATAGGGTAAAATTTAAATAAATTTTGTAACCTTAAGTTAAGGGGCCATAAATCAAGAATTAAATTCTCTTTCCCTTTTAGGATTTCTGATTAGTAAACCGTAAACACATCCTCTATATATTATGGATGTTATAATTGATATATGCGAATTTCTTACCCTTAAGCACTTGCCACAAGAGGCCTGTCCATGGGGTCCGACGGGTCCGCAAAAGGCGGTCCAGCCGTACTTTTTGCGCCATGCCAAGGGCTTGTTAGCATCCCAGGTTGCACAATAAGCGCTAGCTCTTAACAGGTCCCATTCGATTTGCTCAGGACGGTAGAGATGATAAGTAGATCTCACATTGGAAGCACTTTGTGCAAAAGCACTTCCCACCAGAGACAGCAACACAATCATACAAAAGCAAGTGAACCTCCCCATTTTGTGATTTTTTTTTGGATTGATTTTTGTGTGTGTAGTGTGTAGATCAAATTTTGTTTGCATATATATAATTGGTTCAAGGGGGCCGGGGTGCTTGAATTTATAGGGGTAGATGAGATATGAGTTAATTACCAAAATAACCTTGGAAAATTTTGAGACAACATGAGATATGTTCAAAAATAATGATTTTTTTTTTTTCTGATCTTGACTATAGTACAATTAATGCCATTCTTTGCGGATGTAATTAGTGCATTCATGTAAGTTTTGATATGACTAATTCCAAATAAGAATGAGATACCGAGTCAATTTTGGCAACGGATCAAAACAAATTATACATATATATATATATATATATATATATATAGTTTTTCTACCGTTAGTTCGTCATGATATAAAATATATCAGGATGAAGAATGTGAACCATAGATTATGGAGAAGTTTTGACAAGTGCATACACTTTGAGTCAAAGTATATAAATCTATTGACGGATAGGAATAATATAAGAGTAATGCTAGACGACTCAATATTTTTTCCCAATTTTGTCCTAAATGATGTGGCACATGAGATGTCAACATCTTATAAATCATGACTCATGAGATTATGTGGTGATTAATATGATGGTGACACTTCACGTATCAGATCATTTATGACAGAATTGGAGAAAACAAATTGAGACGTTTAGCATTACTCATAATATAAATAAAGTCGGTTATCCTAAGTAGAGTAAAATAAAATACATTTGACAAAGACAAAGCCAAACTATATATTATTGATGAGAATCGGTAAATACACGTAAATGAATAAAGTGAGCATATTATCCTCCACCGAATACTGTCTATACAGAGCATGTTTGGCCAAGGGTTCCAGTATGAAGGGTGACATCTTACACTGGCGGTGGAGATTATGCAATTTTTCTGAGTCGGAGTTTGTCAGAATCAGGTTGTGGGATTTTTTTTCTTTTTCAGGCTTTGAGGTCTTCTGTTCTGCTTTGTGGTTGTGTGGGCATTTCAGAAGTGCAAAGGTTGGCTGGGTTGGCTGTGGTTTTGACCGCTGTTGGGGTTTTTTTCTTTGTGGGCTGCTGGTTGCTCTGTTTTGTTGTTTCCTCTGTCTTGTTTTTCATCTGGAGTAACGATATTTACGCCGCTCAATTTCCGTATGTACACTCCTTTAATTAGTTTAAACCATCAAAAGTTTTTAAAAAGTTTTAGATTGTTTATACACCCCACTTATTACCCAAAATATCCTTTCTATTAATTTTAGAAATATACAAAAACATTAATATGTGATAAAATAATTAAAACATAAAATATAAAAACAAAAATACAAACAAAAAGAAACGCGTTTCCTCCTTCCATTGACAAGAAGATGTCATAAGATAGCTCATTAAAATCATAAATCAACACAAATGACACCAACTAACGAAAGCCATTGTCTTCAATTCCCAGAAACTGATACTCTACTCCTTTTATCAAATTCTTTTTCTTTCTTTTTTTGAAATATCCTTTTACCAAATTCTGAAACTTTAAATTTTGTATTAAAAACAATCATCAAATTGTTAAATGCAGTTTCAGGCCGTCATGTTTGTGCCTCCATTGTTTTTTACTTTTTTTATTTAAGTTTTTTTATTTAAGTTTTTTTGTTTAATTTTTATAAAATTTTAATAAATAATTATATTAATAAGTTTAAAGTTAATTCAGCTTTTATTTTTAATTTAAGCCTTTAGCTAATTTCACTGAAGGGCAATCTAAAATTGAAAAAAATAACCCAAATTTAAAGTGCACCTACAATTTTCGTGGGCTGCAAATATCGTCACTCTTTCATCCGTAAGCTTGTGGGCCCTTTGGTTGGTATTTTGGGCTCTTAATAAAATCGTGTTGTTCAAAAAAAAAAAAGAAAAAAAAAAAAATGTTTGGCCAAATAATTATGAGCAACTTTATTTTGAAAGTGGAAGTAGAGGTAAACATTTAATATCATTAATGATCACGAGTCAGACTGGGCTTGTTCGTTAGATAACTTTAAAATATATATCAAGTTTTTTTTTTTTTTTTATTAAAAAAAACTATTACAAAATCAGTAATTCTACACAACCCATCTATAATCCCACCATTTTTATCCCAACACATGTAGCGGTTGAGGTGTCACTTGGTGAGTGGACAAGCATTAATTGGTGAGTGAATACATAGATAAGAGAGATAAGTATCAATTTATGTGTGTCCACTCACCAAGTGACACCTCAACTACCACATGTATTGGGATGAAAATTATGGAATTGTAGGTGGGATGTTTAGTGTCCGTTTGGGAGAGCTTGTCTACTGGCTAAAAAAGCTTTTTTAATTAAAAAAGCTCTTTTCAATTTTTTTTGTATCGTTTGGTTGTCACCCAGTAGAGCTTTTAGATGATTAAAAAAGCTGTTTTACGTCTACTTGGAGAAGCCCAAATTTAAAGCTTTTCCAAGTAGATCTTTTGGAGTTTTTTTAATAACACTAAAATCTCCAATATAACCCTATAATTTAATATTTGTTAGAGTATTTTGGTAATTCTATCATTAAAAAAGCTCTCTTTTAATTGACAACCAAACAACCAACGACTTTTATTTAAAAGCTCTATCTCTAAAAGATCTACTTCTAAAAGATCTACTTGAGAAGCTATCCCAAACGTACTGTTAGTATTATTGTTACAAAATTTGGTAGTTCATTGACGAGGATGTGATGAATCACCATATCACTTTAACTTTTATCTATATGACACTTATTTTACTATATCAAATACGAGATCATATTGATAAATAATTTCTAAATTTACTATATTACCCTTTGCCTCTTGCTGGCTGGCTTGTGGCCTGGTTGTGTGTCCCCCTCGGCCCCTTGCTTAGCCTTTTTGGCTCTTAATAAATTCCTGCTGTTAAAAAAAATAAATAAATAACAAAATTGAAAGGTAATATAATGTTGTCATTTCCTACCAATGAGATCCCTTCTCTTCTCATCCATCCCATGAGGGAAGGATTTATTTTGGTGGGCCCTGAGGGAGTTGAGATCCCTCCTCTTCTCCTCTCCTCTCCTCTCTCTTGTCTCTCCAACCAAACAATGGATTGGAGCTCTCCTCCCTATCCCCTCCCTCCAACCCTGTCCCTCACTCCATCTCTCCTTTGTACCAAATAGAGCCTGTGATAACCCCTTACATCGATGAGGTTATGGGTTCGAATTTGTCCATCTCTTCAAATCCTGAATTATTGTAATATTATATATATATATATATATATATATATATATATAATGGTGGATTCTACTCATACCTTGTCCCTTCTTCCCAAAATATTGTAATAGTAAAAATAAAATAAAAAATTTACTAGATCATATTTATTTATTTTTTTCTTTGGATAAATATACATGGTTTCTAAATTTGTTACAAATCTGAACTTAGCTACGAGGATGCAAAAATTAAATGTCTTATTTTTTTTTAAGAGTATTACAAATATTACAATATATAAGATTACCGGGACCTGCTAAGATCAGACTATACATTATACATGTGCAGCCCATAGATCTATTCCTACAAGCTAGGAGTATTTTTTTGGATTTTAATTATTTTTGATTTGATTTTTATTCATGAATGATAAGTTCAATAAAATCTATGTAAATCAAATTTGAATTTGCAAGTACTACAACTATTTTATCCCAAATTTGTTGAATATAAGAAAAATAAAAGAAAAAAAAAGTTGTATTGTTTGAAAAATAAGGGATCATTAGAGAGAACCACTATCACGCACCTAATAATTAATTAATTATTATTTTTTCCTACTCAAAAAAAATAAATAATACATTTTTAACCATTCAACATTACATTTTGAAATTTCAAGAACCAATTTTTTTTATTTTTTATTTTTATTATTTTTTTTTATGCGATTCTCCTTGCAAGTAGTCTAATAAGTCCATGACCATTTAAGTCTTTGCTTGACTTGAGACAAGCTTTTGTCCATTATATTAATCAATGTTCAGTGTATGTGATGTGATAAAGATTAATTTACGTGTCTTGATTAATGAAAAAAACATATTAGCTAGTTATCAGTCAAAATATGGATCAAATATTGCAACCAATGATCACACAACTACATTAATAATTCTTAGGAAGTTAGGAGAAAAGACTTACAACTTACAAGTTGAAAATGTTACTATGAGCCATAACTTGTTATCAGGACAGGTTTCAAGGGTGCTTTCTGGTCTGAAAATGATCCAATCACTGAATGTTTCTAGTAATTCATTCACCGGAGACTTTTTGGATCTTGGGGGATTTCCAAATGTTGCTGTATTCAATGTAAGCAATAATTCATTCACTGGCAGGCTTAATTACAACTGAGTTCAACTTTCTCTTCTCTACATTTCTACTTTTGAAAGCTATATTTATTTGTTCCCTAAGCAACTTTCTGCACATATAATTTCTCTTTTCAGCTTGTTCCCTAATCTACTTTCTGCAGATTTTCTTCATTTCCATACTTGGATTTATTTTTATTTTTTACTTTTCAAAGAAATAAATTAGTTTTGACTTGAGAGACAACTAATTTTCTGAGACAAAAATAGAAGAAAAAACCTGCAGTAGACTGCTTCAATTTATTATTTTTTCAACTTTCTTTAGATTCTTTTCGCTACTTCATTTTCTCATTGAAACACACAAATTTTCGTTTCCAGTTCAACCTTCCTTACATTTTCTCTACTTGTTTTTCCCTATTGAAAGCCAATAAATTTCATTATTTCCATTCCAACATTCTGCAGATTTTTCGTTTATAGCCCAATTTTTTTTTTTCAGAATTTATCTTTTCTGCACCATTCTTCCCCATTCACAACTCAATTATTTCTTGATTTCCAGTTCAACTTTTTGGAGATTCCTTTTCAAAGCTCATTTCATCGTTCATTCTTCAACTTTATATCTTTCTTTTGAACTGAGAATGGAAGATTGCTTTTCATATAGAAAATGAAGTAGAGAAATCAAAATAAAGTTTGATTTAAGATTTTTAGCTGAAACTCAAGCACTGTACACCTTCTCTCTCTCTCTCTCTCTGAAACTCTGTGCGAGGTAGTAAAGTTTTTTTTTTTTCCTTTTCAGACCAAGGTCATTTTGGTCTTTTCATGCTCAATTGTAAGGGATCTGACTGCAATTAAAGGCATTCATAGCATATTTTACCATAATATCAAAATACAGGGTAAGTTTGTGCAATTTAAAATTAATTTTGGTCGAGGTCCTCGTGGATATGGACATTAGGGTTGGAATTCTAAATGCTAGAATTGCATCCAATTATGGTATATAAATTTAGGTCCATATATAACAGAAAGAGATAGACACGTTAATTATTTATTTATGAAAATTGATAAGCACTTATTTTATTATTCTTAAAACTTCTTACAAAAGCACTTTATTCATAATATAAGAAGAGTTGTGGAAATTAATTAAACTACTCTCCACAAACTGCATGCAGGTAGCTATATATAGTGCTTAATTATTAACTGTAAGTGCTTTTGATTTTGATCAATCTCTGCAATCCACAAACTGGTAGTTTACAATGAGGTTGCCTCGGGCAATGCCTTTTCCATCGGTATCCAACTGTTTGAACACACCTTCGTCCAAATCCAACCCTCCATTGCTGCATTGATCTACAATTCTCACTGTTGCCTGTGTTCCTGTCCCTGTATTTGTCACCTGCACACACACATACACACCATATAACCAAGTTCAGAAAACATTGTTGATAACCGCTAAACCTAAAAGTTTATGCTAGCAGGATCGAAGTCTAACCATAAAATTTAAGCTCTAACAACGTCCAAAGGTAGACAAAAAGAAACAAATATATTGAATTATGGGCCGAGGCGAAGCCAACTTTATCAAATTCGGAGAGTCTAGGGTACAATTTGAAAAATTGATAAAACTTTACCAAAACAATGTAAATAACAAAAACAATAGGTAAAATTTAAATAAATTTTGAAACCTTAAGTTAAGGGGTCATAAATCAGGAATTTAATTCTCTTTCCCTTTTAGGATTTCTAATTAGTAAACCATAAACACATCCTCTATATATTATGGATGGTATAATTGATATATGCGAATTTCTTACCCTTAAGCACTTGCCACAAGAAGCCTGTCCACGGGGTCCGACGGGTCCACAAAAGGCGGTCCAGCCGTACTTTTTGCGCCATGCCAAGGGTTTGTTAGCATCCCAGGTTGCACAGTAAGCGCTAGCTCTTAACAGATCCCATCCAATTTGCTCGGGACGGTAGAGATGATAAGTAGATCTCACATTGGAAGCACTTTGTGCAAACGCACTTCCCACCAGAGACAGCAACACAATCATACAAAAGCAAGTGAACCTCCCCATTTTGTGATTTTTTTTGATTGATTTGTTTGTGTGTAGTGTGTAGATCAAATTTTGTTTGCATATATATAATTGGTTCAAGGGGGGTGCTTGAATTTATAGGGGGAGATGAGATGAGTTAATTACCAAAATAACCTTGGAAAGTTTTGAGACAACATGAGATGTGTCAAAAAATGATGATTTTTTTTTTTTTTCTTTTTTTTTTTTTTTTTTTTTCGATCTTGACTATAGTACAATTAATGCCATTCTTTGCTGATGTAATTGGTGCATTCATGTAAGTTCTGATAAGTTTTGATGATAAGAGTCACAAGTGCCAAGACTAACTAATTCCAAAGAAGAATGAGTCAATTTTGGCAACGGATCAAAAAAATTATAAAAATATATATATATATATATCTATAGTCTTTCTATTATGAGTTCGAATTGATAATAAATATATCAGGACAGAGAATGTGGACCACAGATTATGGAGAAGTTTTGATAAGTGAATACACTTTGAGTCAAAGTATGTAAATCTAGTGGTCCACATTCTTCGTCCTGATATATTTATTGTCAGTTTGAACTGATAATAGAAAATCTGTATATATATAAATATTATTAAGTGAGGTATAACTGAATTTAGATTTTAGTAAGGATCTTGATAAAAACACATTGATTTTTATGAATTATAATTTGATTTTTATTTATTTTTTTGGATGATAAGTTTAATGAAATCTACCTATGAATAAAGTTTAAGAATTTTTTTCAAGTATTGAAATTATTTATCCCGATTTTGTTAAATATAAAGGCATCGAAAATATGAGATAAACATAGGAAAATTCAAAAAAATAGTTATAGTACTTGAAAAATTCTCAAATTTTATTTATAGGTAGATTTCAATGAACTTATCATCCATAAAAAATTTCAGATCAAAATTCATAAAAATAGATGAGATTTCATTAAGATCTTTACTGAAATTAAAGTAAGGTATACATCACTTGATAATTACTAATATATATATATATATATATATAGGGAGAGAGTAACTTTTCAATGAGAGATTTTTTGTACGAGATCATCGATTGCTACCAATAATTATTGGATTTTTTTTTTTTTTTTGGAAGGAAGTTATTGGATTGCTACCGGTATTTATTGGATTACCACCGGTAGCAATCGACAATTGCATAAAAGAAATTCTACATTTGAAATTTTTTATGTTCGTCCTAAAACTTTTTAAATTAGAAGGAATCATTGATTAAACATGATTAAGGAGAAGGAGATTTTGACTAACCGGAATGGTTGAAACTAATAAATAAAGTCAGTTGATCCTAATTCCTAAAGAGAGGAAGACAATATATATTTTGACAATGACAAAGCCAAACCATATAATATTGGTTAGAATCGGTAAATACACGTAAATGAATAAAGTAAATGGATATTATCCTCCACCGAATACAGTCTATACATTTAATATCATTAATGATCACGAGTCAAACAGGGCTTTCTCGTTAGATAATTTAAAATATTTATCAAGTTAGGAAAAAAAAAAAAAAAAAAAATACAAAATTTGGTAGTTCATAAATGAGGATGTGAATGATGTGATAATCTCTTACATCTACATGTATAAGGTTATGGGTTCAAAGCTATATTCCTCTCTAAATCCTGAATTATTGTAATATTTTAAAATTAAAAAAAAAAAAAAGTTGTGGGTTCTACTCATAACTTATCCCCTAAAATAGTGTAAATAATGTGTAATAGTTAAAAAATAATAACAATAAATAAATAAATGATAAAAAAAAACTAGATCATATTTAATTTTGTTTTTTCCTTACATAAATATACATGGTTTCTAAATTTGTTACAAATTTGAACTTAGCTCTAAGGATACAAAAATTCAATGTCTTATTTTTATTTTTTTTTTAAGTATTACAAATATCATAATATACAGGACTACCTGAACTTCTAAGATCAGACAATATATATGCGGTATGGATGTTTAGTCCCACAAGTTGAGAGTAATTTTTTAAATTTTAATAAATTTTGATTTTATTTTTATTCGTGGATAATAAGTTCAATGAAATTTAAACCTATGTAAACAAATTTTGAATTTATAAATACTACAATAATTTTGTCTTGAATTTGTTGAATATAAGAAAAATGAAAAAAAAAAAAAATAGCTATATTGTTTGAAAAATATGGGATCCTTAGAGAGAACCATTATGGCGCACCTAATAATTAATTAATTAATTATTATTCTTTCCTCCCAAAAAAATCATACATTTTTAACCATTGAACATTACATTTTGAAATTTCAAGAACCAATTTTATTTATTTTTAATTTTTTTTTATGTGATTCTCCTTGCAAGTAGTGTAATAAGTCCGTGACCATTTAAATCTTTGCCCGACTTGAGACAAGATTGTCCATTATATTAATCAAAGTTCAGCGTATCTACGTGATAAAGATTATTTTACGTGTCTTGTCTTGATTGATGAAAAAGACATAAACCAATTTCCGTACAAGTGTGCCCAACCCGACCTGTCATATTTAAATAGGGCTTGAGCTCATACCTACTTTGCATGATTGGACGGACTTGGACATACATTATAGAGCCATTGGCTTTGAGGGTCAGATGTGCGCTGATGGTCGACAGTAGTACAAGCCCGTGGACCATAAGAATTACTCATATGGTCATATGCATTTGAAGTGTGATTTTGGAAGTCCCTCTTTTAATCAATAATTTTGTTTTAAATGACAGAGCAAACATGACTTATGCCATCTGGAAATTCGTTTTTATTTTTTTATTTTTCAACCCTTGTTTGATAGTTTTAACAGATGAGGAATGATTTTAAGTTAAATGTGTTGAGAATTGACTCGTATTCCCATGTGATCCAAATGAATTCAACTAAACGGAAATAGTCAACACGGAATCAGATTGGTTTGGATTAGGTTTGAAAGAAACATTCGGGACGCGTGAAGCTTCTTGAGAAGGGTTGGGAGCATATGTGCCTTGGTTTTCTTGCTGGAAAAGTCTTGGAATTACTTTGGTTCCAAGTAAAAGACTTTGGCTCCAAGAATGTGCTGTGTCTCCAAGTATCCTCACTCTATAAATACCCTCTTTTCATATACACTTTGATTGACACCCGGAAAAATCAGAGAGGGGGAATATCTATGGAATATACGGGGAGAGATCCTGTGATATCCTGAGGATACTTGATACCTAGGGGATATTTGGGGGGACACCCAAAGATAACGCTCGGTTTTAATTGGGGTTTGGGGTTTGAAAGAGAATATCAAATGTATAGTTGTAATAATTTTCTATCATCAAACTCATTTTTTATTTCATTTCATGTAATGTAAGCTCTACTAATGTCTTCAATATAGGAAATGATAGATACTAATGCCTAATAACGCAAAAGCAATTAAATGTATGACAATGTTGAAGGGAGCGAAAAAGATGATATTGGATTAACAAAATATTATTTGAAGACCATAGCTAGTGCCTCGTTAAAGAACACTGGTATACAGAGAAAGCAAAGGGGTTTCTAGCAAAATCTAATTGAAACAAGTAATCAACGGACAACAGTGTTCACCAATCATCATCAGTTGATTTTGTTTCCTTAATAACTTGTCCACTGAAGTACCAGTTGAGAGATTATCAAATATTGCAACTACATTAATAATTCTTAGGAAGATAAGAGAAAAGATTTACAACTTATTACAAGTAGAAAATGTTACTATATGGGGTAAATGTTTAATTATTAGAAAGGTTGTGGAATCCTTCATTTATGGTCTAGGGATTTTGGTTTCAGTTGGAGCTTCTTTGGTTTCAGCAATTGTGATGGTGGGATTGATTCCATTGCCTCAAATGGAGATTTTTTGCTTGCTTTGTTTGTTCATCTTTGGGTCTCCAAACCCTAAGCCAATCTTGTGATCCGAGTGATTTGTTGGCATTGAAAGAATTTGCTAGAAACCTCACTAATGGTTCTATAATCACCTCATGGTCCAATAATAATTTTGTTTGCTGTCAGTGGGATGTGTTGTAAGAAAAAATCGCACACACAAATCTAAACACTCATAGATAATATGAAAACAATAAGAAGAAAAAAGACAACACCAAAGATTTTATGTGGTTCAGCAATTTACCTACGTCTACGGAGTGCATCGCATTCAATCCAGTACTTTCAAAGTTAATTACAATCTCTCAGTCTCTTTACAATTTGCTCTCTATCTCTCTAGCAAATGTTTTTCACACACATTAGAGTTTACATAATGGTGGTATTTATATGGGAGCACTAGGGTTAACCAAATCCTATTTGGAGTATATATATTTTTTTCTTTCTTCACTGTGCAAGAAATCTCATTGCACGCAGATTTGTGTCTGACCGCTGTAGGTGCCACAGCGCTCCTCACAGTGTGAACCTATGGGA
The DNA here is from genome assembly GCA_030490815.1 of Acer saccharum. NCBI lineage: Eukaryota > Viridiplantae > Streptophyta > Magnoliopsida > Sapindales > Sapindaceae > Acer > Acer saccharum. The sequence goes on from CM059867.1 coordinate 49,353,516, forward strand.
CAAAACCGCTGTCAAAGCCACTCCCGAAAACCACTGTAATGCACAGTATGAAGCACTGATGCCTGACCGTTGTCTAAGCTGCTGTGCCTTGCACAACATAATGCATAACACTCACCAACAAAAGATGAAGTGTTGTGAGTTGTGCTTTGAAAGCCACAGCACAAACCCATAGTGGTGTGCATTAAATTTGGCCACTTTTATTGACTTTGATCTTCACGCTTCCCCAACAACTTTGCTTTTTCCATTTCACAAAAGACAAAGCAAGTTGATTTGCGTTTTCATCTTCACAAAACTCCAACAATCTCCCATTTGAAAACTGAAACTCAATAAATGTTCTTCATCTTTTCTCGATGATTTAGTGGATAAATAATGGTGCGCTTATCCACCATGTCTTCACTCTTGAAGACCCACTGAAGCTACGCACAACTCCAGTTTCTCAGTAGTGACTGGCTTAGTTAACATGTCAGTCGGATTTTGCTACTTTCTATCTTCAAGAGCTTTAACACACCTTCTTCGATTAACGACCGAATGAAGTGGTAGCGCAGGTCTATATGCTTGGTCCTAGAATGGAAAGCCAAATTCTTGGCCAAATGTATTGCACTTTAACTGTCACTATGCAACACATTCATCACTTGATCGAATCCCAACTTAACTAACAACCCTTGTAACCATCTCAGCTCCTTACTTGATTCTGTCACAGCCATGTACTCTGCTTCAGTTGTAGAGATTGTCACTATCTTCTGCAACTGGGACATCCAACTAATCGCGGTACTAGCTATTATGAACACATATTCGGTGGTACTTCTTCTATGATCCACCTCCCCAGCAAAATTTGAATCCACATAACCTTATAGTTTGAGTTCATCTCTTCTGAAGGTTAGACATCTCTCTGTTGTAACCCGCAGGTATCTTAGGATCCACTTCCACTGCCTCCAAGTGAGGCTTGCTTGGATTGGATATGTAACGGCTCATAACTCCCATTACATGGGAAATATCTGGTCTTGTGCAAGTCATAACATACATTAGGCTTCCAATGGCTAAAGCATAAGGAACTCTAGCCATGAAGTCCTTCTCCTCTTCCGTCTTCAGACTCTAGTCCTTGGACAACCTGAAATGACTAGCCAAAGGTGTTCTCACCGATTTCGCATCATCCATGCTGATTCTCTGCAACACCTTCCAAACGTACTCTGCTTCAGAAAGCTTCAATGTACCTTCATGATCGTCTCTACTAATTCTCATTCCAAGAATCTGCTTTGCTGCACCTAAATGCTTCATCTTGAACTCACTTGAGAGTTGCTTCTTCAAATTGTTAATCTCTTCTAAATCTGCACCAACTACTAACATGTCATCAACATAAAGTAGCAAAATAATAAAACTTGACTTAACCTTCTTGAAGTAGCAGCAGTGGTCATCATTGCATCTGAAATAGCCATTGCCTTGCATAAACCCATCAAACGTCTTATACCACTGTTGGAGAGCTTGTTTTAAACCATACAAGCTCTTTGTCAACATACACACCAACTCTTCCTTGCCTTCTTCCGCAAACCCCTCTGGTTGTTTCATGTATGTCTTTTCCTCCAAATCTCTATGAAAAAAGGCAATCTTCACATCTAACTGCTCCAAATATAACCCTTTTGCTGCGAAAATATTCAATATTAACTGGATCGTAGTTAGTTTGACAACAGGAGAAAAAAATTCAGAGTAGTTAATACCTTATATTTGTTGGAAGCCTTTAACCACTAGTCGTACCTTGTATCTCTTGGAACCATCATGTTCCTCTTTGATCTAAAACACCCATTTATTCTGTAGGGCTTTCTTTCTTTCAGACAACTTAGCTAACTCCTAAGTTTGATTAGAAATCAACGATTTCATCTCATCCTTCATTACAAGCTCCCACTTGCTCGCATCTTTTCCTTGATATGTCTCATCATAGCACTCAGGTTCCCTTACATTTGTCAACAATATGTATTGCAAGTACTTCCTATTTGGTATAGGAGTTCGAGTTGATCTTCTCACTGCACTTTGAGCTTCTGTTGCTGGAACATCTCTATGTGAGATAGGTTCGTGAACCTGGGGCTACACACCTTGTTCATCATCATTCTGATTACCATGTTTCACGACCTTGTTATCCAATACATCATTTGGCCCAAAGTACTCTGGCTCTTCCGGCTCAGACACCTGTGTGTTCCTGTCTTTGTATATAACCCTTTCATTGAAGACAACATCTCTACTTCTGATCATCTTACGGTTTTGGTCATTCTACAGCTTGTAACTAAATTCATCTTCTCCATAGCTCACCAAAGTACACTTCACTAACTTGGCGTCTAGTTTACTCCTCGTATGATCACCTATATGTATATAAGAAACACACCCAAACACTTTAAGATGAGAAAGTTTTACCTCTTTCCCAGTCTAGATCTCCTTTAGTATAGCGAAGTCCAAAGGCTTTGATGGTTATCTGTTGATCAAATATACTACTGTATTGACTACTTCTGCCCAGAACTGTTTTGACAACCCTGAATGTAACCTCATGCTTCTGGCTCTCTCAGTCAAAGACCTGTTCATCCGTTCTGCTATCCCATTCTGCTATAGGGTTCCAGAAACCGTTCTATTGAGCTTTATCCCGCTCAGGTAAAAAAAACCTCTTGAACCCATTGTCTTCATATTCTCCACCATTGTTTGAATGCAGCTTTTTGATCTTTAACCCTGTCTCGTTCTCAACCCTAGCTTTCCATCTCTTGAAAGTGTCAAACACCTCAGAATTATGTTTTAGAAAATAAACCCATACCTTCTTGCTATGGTCGTCAATGAATGTGACAAAATATAGTTTACCTCTGGTTGATGAGACTGAAGCTGGACCCCAAACATCGGTGTGCACTAGTTCCAGCTTCTCCTTTACCGGTACCCTTTCGGTCTTCTTGAAGCTCACTCGCTTCTGTTTTCCTAACACGTAGCTCTTATAGAAATCAACCTCAACACTCTTCAAATTTGGCAACTTACCTTTCGAATGCAAATACTTTAGCTCCTGACTACTCATGTGCCCACACCTTTGGTGCCATAAGTTCAGATCATCTTTACCTTCCACCAAAGCGATTGAACCACAATCTTCCGTGGTTGTGTAAAGCAACCCATTCTTATTTCCTTGGGTGATTGTCATAATACTCTTTGAAATCTTCCACTTATCACTTGTGAAAGTTCTCATGTAACCCTTTAACGCCTGTTGCCCAATAGAGATTGAATTCTTCCTCAAATCTGGTATGTGCCTTACATTGTCGAGTTTCCAAACTAACTCTTTCAGTTGAATCTTCACATCTCCCTTCCTGGTAATATTGCATGCTTGATCGTCACCAAGATACATCTTACCTAAATTTCTGGAGACGTAATTCTCGAACAACTCCCTGTGAGGTGTGGCATAAAATGACGCTTATGAATCCAGAACCCAAGACTTCGTCTTACTTTCTAACAATCAGATAACGGGGCAGATGAGGCGATCATTTGACTCCTTTGACACACAGTTCGCACTGCCCTTGCCCTTATCTTTCTTCTCAGATCCACACTCATACAAGAAGTGGCCTTTCTTACCACAGTTCCAACACTCTACATCTTTCTTGTTTCGTTGCTGATTTCCTGAATAGTTGACCTGATACCTGAATTTAGACTTTCCTCTTGACTTTGATCTTCCCGGTTGATTCGTATTTTGATTTCTATTTATGCTTTATCTACCTTCCATATTCAGTGCTGAAGATGTAGATGCCCCTAATCCCTTTTCACTCACCATAATCTCTTCAGTCATAATCATGTTCACAACCTGTGAGAAATCCAATTTTTCCTATTCCGAACGAGTTGGCAATTGACTGACATGTCATCTTCCAACTTTCTAGCAATTGGGTGAGTATAAACACCGCCAAGAATTCCTTATCGAAACCCATAGACACAAAAGTTAACCCATCATTCACTTCGTTGAACTGGTTTAGATACTCTCTAAAACCTGACCTTCCGTCATCTTTAAATTTGATAGCTTCTTGACAAGATGGATCTTCCTTACCATAGAAGGCTATTCATATAGGTTTGATAAAGTCTTCATAAGAACTCTGGCAGTCTGTTGATCCTTTACTTTGAAAGCAACCTACTTCGTGAAACTGAGACAAATTGCTTCTAATGCTTTCCGATCAAGGAGTTCGAAATCCTCTTCATCCATGTTCTTTGGCATCCACTTCTTTGACCAATCTACATCGGTCATACTCTTCGACTTCTCTTTTATCGGCCAATGTAGGTCCTTTTGGTACAGATAATCCTCCATCTGCATCTTCTAGAAATTGAAATTTGTCCCATTGAATTTCTCAATCATATGAATATCCTTCTCTGATCCTATCTTTACGACAAAATCGTTGACCTCGAGAAAACCTAGATTTATGTGAAAAATAATCTGCCCCAAACAAGGGCTCTGATACCAATTGTTGTAAGAAAAAATTGCACACACAGATAATATGAAAGCAATACGAAGAAAAAGAAGACACTAAAGATTTTACGTGGTTCAGCAATTTACCTATGTCCACGGAGCGCACTTCACTCAATCTACTACTTTCAAAGTTGATTACAATCTCTTAGTCTCTTTACAATTTGCTCTCTGTCTCTTTAGCAATTTTTTCTCACATCTATTAGGGTTTACATAATGGTGGTATTTATATGAGAGCAATAGGGTTGGCCAAATCCTATTTGGAGTCTATTCCTTTTTTTTTTTTCTTTCTTCATTGTGCAAGAAATCTCATTGCACGCAGATTTATGTCTGACCGTTGTAGGTGCCATAGCGCCCCTCACAACGTGAACCATTAGGACAAAACTGATGTCAAAGCCGCTCTAAAAAACAACAGCGCAACGCACAGCGTGAAACACTAATGCCTGACAACTGTCTAAGCCGTTGTGCCTTGCACAATGCAATGCACATCGCTCACCAACAAAAGACGAAGTGTTGTGAGTTGTGCTCTGAAAGCCACAGCACAAACCCACAGCATTGTGTAATAAATTTGGCCACTTTTGTTGATTTTGATCTTCACGCTTCCCCAACAACTTTGCTTTTCCATTTCGCAAAAGACAAAGCAAGTTGATTTGCTTTTTCATCTTCACAAAACTCCAACAGGATGGTGTTGTCTGTGGAAATGAAGGTAATAATGACTCGGTTGCTAGTAAAGTGTCCATGTTGATTCTGCCAAAGAAGGGACTAAAAAGGATAATTTCACACTCTTTAGGCCGTTTGAATCAGCTGAAATTGCTTGATCTTTCTTGCAATTATTTTGAAGGTGTATTGCCTGTTGAGCTCTCAAATTTGAAGCAGTTGCAAGTTCTTGATTTGGGCCATAACTTGTTATCAGGACAGGTTTTAAGGGTGTGATCCGATCATTGAATGTTTCTAGTAATTCATTCACAGGGGTCTTGATTCGATACTATCACCTTCAAACAAATACTAATCCAATCCTCAATCGATTCAAGTTGAACAAAGGAGTTCTTCAAAGCAGTAAAGCTATTGAATTGTTCAACTATCAACATCGATCAAATCCCTGATCAACCAATTGCTCGATTTGACAATATCGAACAAATACGGTTTACTACTCTATTTTTCTATACTCTTTAAATATCGAACAAATACTAACTTAAGCGTCAGAGAGTCCCTTAAAGGGAACACCCCCTCCTGTGGTTCACCACCGCTCTATTTTCTTTGTTGTTTAATAGGATGTCAGTGCCTACCTCGACGATAAAAATCAATCGTAGGTCCGATAGACTACAGTGGTCAAAGAATTTAAAATACCAAAAAACAACTTAAAATAAAAAGTAAAAAATCCTAACTTTTAACTTAATTCCAAATCACTAGATTGCATTTAATATATTTTCTTCCAAGATTGTCCTCCCAAAGATAATATATTTTCAATTTTATCGATCTTGTTTTTTTTTTTTTTCAAATGGATCTTAAATTTTTTTTTTTTTTTCGGTTGATCCACTAGACATGTTTTTACCATTTTTATTTTCAGAATACAAATTTCAACTAATGCTATCAGATGTGTTTTTAGATTTCGAAATTGAAACCAAAAACATTGTTTTCATTTAAACATTTTCTTTTAAAAAAACAGCAAATGAAAAACGCTTACCGGATGTGTCCTAAATAACCTCTAAAATGCAATGGACCCTAGAGGAACGATCAAAGACATGAAACCGCTAAAGAGTCAGAAGCTCGTCCACTGAATTCTTCATTATTGGTTCCCCAAAAGCAATAGCAAAGAGGCAAGAAAGTTCGTGGAGGAGTTCTTGTAATGGGACAAAAATCAAACCGTTATGATGGTACTTATTTAATTATACAAAATTAAATCAAGAAAAAAAAATGGATCACTATCATACCTACTTATGTAATTATATATATTCTTTATAGTAAAAACAATCCACTAGAGAGAGACCCGGAAGGAAAAGAGTGGCAAGAAGTTCAAAATCAATACGTGTGAATACTACATTAATTGGACTGTGTTACTTAAGGTGTAGATATATTATATGCTAATTCCTCCATTGTGTCGGAGCTTGTAATTCCTCCACAGTTAGCAGAACTCGAATTTCCATTTGTAATTGATTGGAAAGTTGTTCTGATAGGATATGGAACTGGGCTAATAATTGGATTGGATCTTGGTTACATATTCTGTACAAGAAAATACGAATGGTTAGAGAAAATATATGGGATGCGACTGAAAAGAATAGAAATAAGGAGGGGACGTTGAATGCCTGAAAACGAATGTAATTAGATTTACACTTCTTCCATTTTTTACTTTTAACATGATAAATTTTTTGAACATTTTTATTTCGCAGTTTATGTTTAAGTGACTGAATTTATTTAAAAATGATTGAATTTACTTGTTTAATTGTTAGATTTATATTTATTTTTAGATTAATGCTACTTTGCCGGTGCCCAAATGACGTGACAACACTCTCATCCATTCATTTAGAACATTTAAATCAAGCAAATCTAATACAATCTAAATGAATGGACGGGAGTGTTGCCACGTCATTTGAGCACCAAATTTGGGCAAAGTAGCATTACTCTTATTTTTAATGTTTATGAGGTGACTTTCAACACTTTATTGGGAATACTTTATATATTTTTTGGAATTTAATGTGTTTTATATGAGAAACTTTCCAATGAAGATTTTTTACAATGCACACTTTAAACACCTTTAATGGAATTTTATGGAATGTATTGAATCTTGATGTGATTTTTTGTATGGATGATATAAACGTTGAAACACATTTTTGGAAAAAAATTGAAAAATTTTCGGGTAAGAAAACTAATTATTTTCGACTTTTTAAAAATAAAACATTTAAAAATAGGGAAATATAAGAAAAAATAGTTTTCAAATCCAAAAAAAAAATCCAAATTTTTACAAAATGTGTATTTTAATTTTCAAAAGATGCTTACAAAAAATCTCATTGAAAAACATTTAATTACATACAATTTCATCAAATGTGTAACCAAAAGTTTTGATAGATAGGTAATTGGCCAAGTGGGGCTGAATAGTTTTGACCAGCTGCAGCACCCACCACAAAAAGTCTTGCCGGATGTCTTAGGGTTATTCCATTCTCGTTTGTGCTTTCTTTGGAGTTCAAATGTTTAGTTAGGTCCAACCAAAAAACAAAAAAACAAATTGCAAATTTTTTTTTAACTTTTTTTCTTTCTCGTTCGTTGTATTTTCGAGCCAAGAAAAAAAATGAAAGGAAATTTTTAAAAATATTTTTAATGGTTAGAAAAGAGCCAAGAAAGAGGCAAAAGTCACAGGAAAAATTTAAAATATTTTCTTCATTGTTGGTTCCCCAAAAGTCAAGAAAGTTTGTGGAGGAGTTCTTGTAATGGGGTAGAAATCAAACGATTAAGATGGCGGTTATTTAATTATATAAAATTAAATCAAGGAAAAAAAATGTATCACTATCAATTATATAGATTCTTTATAGTAAAAAAACGGAAAAAAATGTAATTATATAGATTCTTTATAGTAAAAAAAAATCCACTAAAGAGAGAGAGAGAGACAGGAAGAAAAAGAGTGGCAAGAAGTTCAAAATCAATTATGTGTGAATGCTACTTTGGATTGTTTTCTCACTTAATTTACACCTTATTCTATTTTTTGGCAAGAAGTTCAAAATCAAAAGTAAAGTTTGAAATAATATGACTTTACTTTTACATTTTGTTTTTTTCTTACCAACTTCCCCACTTCCCCACTTTTTATAACAATGAGAAAAAAAAAGGAAGAAGAAAAGATTATCACTAATTAAACATGGAGGGAAGAAGACTAGAAAATTACTTGAAAACATATCGCGCACCTAATAATTAATCAAATATCGCAACCAATGATCACACACAACTACATCAATAATTCTTAGGAAGATAAGAGAAAAGACTTACAACTTATTACAAGTTGAAAATGTTACCATATGGGCCATTATTGTTTAATTATTAGTACTTTCAAGTTAAAAAGGTTGTGGAATCCTTAATTTCTGGTCTAGGGATTTTGGTTTCAGCAATTGTGAATTGTGATGGTGGGATTGATTCCAATGACTTGCCTCAGATGGGCATTTTTTGCTTGCTTTGTTTGTTCATCTTTGGGTCTCCAAACCCTAAGCCAATCTTGTGATCCAAGTGATTTGTTGGCACTGAAAGAATTTGCTGGAAACCTCACAAATGGTTCTATAATCACATCATGGTCCAATAATAATTCTGTTTGCTGTCAGTGGGATGGTGTTGTCTGTGGAAATGAAGGTAATAATGACTCGGTTGCTAGTAGAGTGTCCATGTTGATTCTGCCAAATAAGGGACTAAAAGGGATAATTTCGTGCTCTTTGGGACGTTTGGATCAGCTGAAACGGCTTGATCTTTCTTGCAATCATTTTGAAGGAGTATTGCCTGTTGAGCTCGTAAATTTGAAGCAGCTGGAAGTTCTTGATTTGAGCCATAACATGCTAACGGGACGGGTTTCACAGGTGCTTTCTGGTTTGAAAATGATCCAATCACTGAATGTTTCTAGTAATTCATTCAGTGGGGACTTGTTGGAGCTGGGGGGATTTCCAAATCTTGCTGTGTTCAATGTAAGCAACAATTCATTCACTGGGATGCTTAATTCCCAAATCTGGAGTGCCTCAAATGGGACCGAGATTCTTGATTTGTCGATGAATCATTTTGTGGGCAGTCTTGAACTTGAAGGCTTGGCAAATTGCAGCTCCTCTATCAAAGAATTACATTTGGATGTCAACTCGTTTTCGGGTCAGCTTCCAGATTCTTTGTATTCATTCTCATCTTTGCAACAACTCTCACTCTCTGAGAACTACTTCTCAGGCCAGTTAAGCAAGGAATTGAGTAAGCTCACTAGCCTTAAAAACTTGATCATTTTTGAAAATCACTTTTCAGGTGAACTTCCTAATGTATTTGGCAACCTTACAGAACTAGAATTCTTTATTGCAAACTCAAATTCATTTTCTGGTCCATTGCCTTTGAGTTTGGCTCTGTGCTCGAAACTCCACGTACTAGATGTTCGAAACAATTCTTTATCTGGTTCTGTTGATCTTAATTTCACTGGATTGCCTAGCCTTGGTACGCTTGTTCTTTCCTGTAATCATTTTTCCGGTCCCCTTCCAAATTCCCTTGTTGATTGTCATCAATTGAAAATTGTGAACCTGGCTAGGAATGGCTTTACTGGTCAAGTCCCTGAGAGTTTTGCTAAGTTGAAATCCCTTACGTTTCTCTCGTTGTCAAACAATAGTTTTGTTGACTTATATAGGTCACTATCAGTGCTGCAGCAGTGCAAAAATCTCACCACTCTTATCCTCTCAATGAATTTTATTGGTGAGGAAATTCCAAATAATGTGAGTGGGTTTGAGAGCTTGATTGTTTTAGGACTAGCAAATTGTGGTCTTAAAGGCCGCATCCCGGTTTGGTTGTCAAGCTCCAACAAGTTACAATTTCTTGATTTGTCATGGAATCACTTGGATGGCAGTATCCCTCCTTGGATTGGTTCGATGGACGATTTGTTTTACTTGGACTTGTCAAATAACTCTCTTACCGGAGAAATCCCGAAAAACTTGACAGAACTGAAGAGCCTCATTTTGTCCTCCAACCATACATATTCTGCTGGCATTCCAACAATTTTTAAGAATCATTTGCAATACAAGCAGGCCTCAAGTTTTCCCCCATCAATAGTGTTGCGTAACAATATGATCAACGGGACAATCCCCCCTGAAGTTAGACGATGGAAGCAGCTTCATGTCTTAGATTTGAGTTGGAACAATATCAGTGGGATCATCCCCAGTTCCATTTCAGAGATTGGCAACTTGGAAGTTTTAGACTTGTCATCCAATGATCTAATTGGCTCGATCCCCGCATCATTTGTGGAACTTACTTTCCTGTCGAAGTTTAATGTGGCATATAATCATTTACACGGAGGAGTTCCAACTGGTGGGCAGTTCGATACCTTTCCTGCCTCTAGCTTTGATGGTAACCAAGGTCTTTGCAGGGAAATAGATTTTCCTTGTGGTTCTTCCATTGTGCCGGAGCCTGTACTTCTTCCGCAATTAGAAGAACTCGAATCTCCATTTGCAATTGATTGGAAAGTTGTTCTGATAGGATATGGAACTGGGCTAATAATTGGATTGGTTCTTGGTTACATATTCTGCACAAGAAAATACGAATGGTTTAAGAAAATATATGGGATGCGACTGAAAAGAATAGAAATAAGGAAGGTACGCTGAAACTGAATGTAATTTGCTTTACATCTCTTCAAGTTTACACTTTTAAAACGACAAAAATTTCGGACATTTTTATTTCACAGTCAGTGGTGTGGCAGTTGGAGGTGCTAGGTTTCCTTGGTGTTCGTTTTTGTCAGCCTTGTCTGCGCGCGTCTGCGTTTTGTTGGTGCTATCTCGGAAGATGGTGGAGTCTTGGGTGTTTTATGTTGTGTTTGAAAGCTTTTATTTTATCTTTTATTTTTTGATTTTAGTTGGCGTTCAGGCCTTTATATGGAAGTCTTCCTTTTGCTTTCAAGTTGGCGAAGTTGGGTGAAGTTGGATGCTTGTTCTGTTTGGTGGGCTGCCGTTCTTTAGGCTCTGTTCTGCCCTGTTTCCCCTTTGTTCTGCTACCTGTTTTATCAGACTTTAATATAATTTGCTTCAGCTGTTAAAAAAAAAAAAATTGTTTAGATAACTGAATTTATTTAAAAATGATTGAATTTACTTGATTGATTGTTAGATTTATTTTAATTTTTAATTTTTATGAGATGACTTTATATATTATTTGGGATTCATTATGATATATATTTACATTTTTAATTAATATATTTGATAAATGGATAAATGGGACGGGATGGGTAAAGCATTCCTCATTCTACATTGCCCTTCAATTAAGAATGGCAGGTGCAAGGAGGCCACCCCATCCCAAATCCGCCTATTTGGTGTCCCTAATAAAAACTGAATATTGAATTCAAAAAGAGGAAAAAAAGAAATTGCTTCTATAAAACACGAACCTGTAAGCATACATAACTTGTTACGAAACAAGAAACAAAGAACAAAAAACTATATGAAGCTTGTATATAGACCTGGCAAGGTTCCGGTTCGAACCGTGGAACCGTAGGGGAACCGGAACCGGAGGAGGCCAGTTCTGGTTCCGATTCTAAGGTTTGAGGAACCGGGCGGTTCGAACCGGAATTTTCCTCACACCAATTTCTTCTCAATTCTCTCTATTCTCTAATTCTAATTTCTCTCCAACACTCTCAACTCTCAAGTCTCTCAATCTCCAAGTCTCCAACTCTCCAAGTTTCCAAGGTTTTTAATATTTATTTCATTTTGTAATTGTTTTATTTGAAATTAATTTTATTTGCAATTTGCAATTTATTTTATTTACAATTTATTTTATTTCGAATTTATTTTATCTCCAATTTATTTTATTTGCAATTTATTTTATTTTCAATTTATTTTATTTGCAATTTATTTTATTTCCAATATATTTTATTTTCAATTAATTTTATTTCCAATTTATTTTATTTGCAATTAATCTTATTTCCAATTTATTTAATTTCCAATTAGTCAATTACTAAGTTTCCAATTTCATTTTCATTTATTTGCAATTACTAGTTTACTACTTTTGTACTTTACTACATAGTACCTACTATTCTACTAATAGTCTAATACTATTATTCTTCTAAGTTTTAAGTTTCCAATTCTCTCCCAAATTTATTTTTAAATGGCAAGTGGAAGTGGAAATGGAATGGGTCACGGCCGTGACGGTCCTAGGCGTTCGATTTCGATGAAAGGTAAGGGTGCTATGATCGATAATCTCAATCATAACAACCCCACCTATCACGAATATCTGCAACGTCGGGCCTATGCTGAAGACCTAGGCCTAAACTGTCCTACTCCCCCTCTAATAATTTCTGAACCCGATCCCAATGACACCACACCCAATTTGACAAGCCAGTCAGAAAATATGCCTGATATTGATACACCTCCGGATTTTGATTATGATCCACCGGAAGTGGAACTACAAGAGGAGGAAGATCTGATACAGAAGCAAAACAAATCTGATCTCTTCGTCAAACATTGAAGAAAGTTAGGAAAGAAGATGGAAACTATGTAGCGGCTTGCAATTACTACACCAAAACATATAAGTGGAGCAAATCCGGAGGACATGGCACTTATCGGAAGCATATTAAAACCAAACATCCAGAAGCAATGACCAGAACGAGGTCACAATAACAAATTCCCAGGTACGCTACTCCTAACCAACAATTATTTCGTTATACTGATGAACAAAATAGAGAAGAATTAGCTAGGATGGTAGCAGTAGAACACTTATCATTCAGTTTTGGTGAAAGGGTTGGTTTTGTTAACTATTGTCGACGAGCATTAAACCCTGCTGCATGCCGTGTCCTTAGATCCACGCTCACACAAACACTTGAAAAGATTTATTCGAGAGAGAAAAAAAAGTTAGAAAAATATTTTGAAAAATATAATGGTCGTGTTACCGTATGTGCCGACATATGGACTGACCATTGTCAATCGCATTCATACTTGGGTGTCACTTGCCATTATATGGATAATGCATGGACTATCCAAAAAAGAATTCTTGCATTTAGAGCTTTTGATGATTCACACACTGTTTAGAATATTTATAGACAGCGAATTATTTTTTCAAAGTATAATATTGAAAACAAAATTTTTAAAAAAACTTTTAAAAAATGAATTAAAATGATATATAGACAAACCTAGCTCAAGAAAATTTTCGTTCACAGTTGAGAGAAGTCTCTGACACTATGTTTGGTTTGAAGGAATTGGAGAGAAAGGAAAGGAAATTATTTGGGGGGATTTCTAATTTTTTGTTTGGATGGTTAAATGAGAGGGAAATTAAAGGAAACGGAGGGAAATGAAAGGAAATGAGTGGAATAATTTCTTTCTATTTTAAACACTTTGGTTTCTATCCAATTTTGGGAGGAAAGGGAGGGAAAGGAAAGGAAAGGAATCCATCATTAATAATTTTTTCAAAATCCCAAAAATAACCCTATATATTGTTTGTATTCATATTGTTAAAAAGAAGGGTATTCTCATAAATAAAATAAAACCACTATCCTTTCCTATCCTTTCCTTTCCTTTCCACCCATAACCATCCAAACAACAATCATTAAAACCACTATTCTCTCATTTCCTTTCCTTTCTGTTAACCGCCAAAAATGGCAGGGGTCCTGTAACATCCCAAATCTGGGACCCAACGGATCGGGTTCCTACGTGAAACGGAACTTTCAAAAACCTTTAATAAAAAATATTCACAATTAGATTCATCAATAATATATCCACCTAAATACAATACCCAAACCTGATACCATCCAATTCACTAAACTTCCAGATTCTAACTGTAAACAATATTAAATAAATTGATTTCTTATGGTACATATACACATGAAATTAAATCCTCTGACGGTACATGTCCAACCATATGCTAATGCAAACCCCAGCCATTCTAAATCCATAAACTCAATCTACAAAATGGTGGTGATAAGGGGTGAGCCGTCAACTCGGTAAATAAATTCATGCATAACATGTAAAATAAATAGTCTTTGTAAAACCTATGCGTTCAAAACATTGCTCATAAACCTTTTTGGAAAATATCCCAACAATGTATTACTTAATAAAACCAGAATTAGCATTTAATACAATTTATGTACTTAAATATCAATAAAACGGTTGAAGCAATACTTAAAATCATATTCGTAAATCATAAAAAATTTCATAAAACGATATAACAATAGCATTAAAGTATAAACGGTATTCTTTTCATAAAACGGTAAGCATATAGCTTTACAATATAAACAGTAGTCTTTTTATAAAACAGTAAGCATATAGTTTCACAATATAAACGGTAGTCTTTTTATAAAACGGTAAGCACGTAGCTTAACAATATAAACAATAATCAATATATCAGTTAGCTCATGTTCCATAGTATCATAATTAACCATGTGACGCGGTACAATATGTCACAGTTACCCGTGTGACGCGGTATAATATGTCACAATTACCCGTGTGATGTGGTACAATAACAATATGTGTGCACACAGAATCTCAGCTGAGCCAATACAATAACAATAACTACGGGAAAATGAGCCAAAACGGTTTTATACATTCACATATAACAAAGTAGTATAGATAACGATAGAAATCTCAGTAGAACCTTTTCAGTATAAATAACAGCAGTCCAATTGTATTCAAAATAGGTAAGGAATTTAGTTCAAAGACACTTAACATAAAATACTTATTGTTACCCTGAAAAATCCGTCGGGAGTTTACCGGGACAACCTGGACCACGATGTACAGGTGCGCCGCAGCTGGTCCGGACTGGGTAGGGGGCGGCTCCTCTCCTCCCGGGGTAGATGCCAGAGGGGGCCCTTGATCCAGTTGTCAGGTACCGATACAAACACAATAGGACCGGTCCTGCTAGGAGGAATGAGGTCGAGATAGTGTGTTTGAGGAGCGTAACAGGGATAGCTTACTACAGTAAATGAGGGGACCCTTTTATTATTTAACGAGGGGATACATCAGGGGTCGCTACACATGCCATGGCTAGTTATTACAATGAAAAACAACACAAATGTCAGGTACATTATCATACATGGGGGTTGAAACTAGGGGTAACAATAACCAGGTGGAGTAGACTTAATGGAGCTGGAATTAGGCGGGGTAGTAGCCAAGTAGGATAATCACGTAGAAGCTTGGGTTAGGCGAGATAGCAGCCAAGTAGATCACACATAGGAGCTTGGGTTAGGTGAGGTAGTAGCCAAGTAGATGTTTAGATTCTCAGAGGCCAACCCCTTATTCTTGGAATGCAGGGGTATTTATAGTGTCTCTGGTTGGGGGGTAGGTGGGAGTAGCTCATTTAGGCGGGAATCTTTGATTCCATCTCCACTGTTCCCTCCTGCCAACGATCGCGGTAGTAAAGAATCAAGGGTTAGGATCATGCCACCGGGGCTCCTCCTTTGCTGGGGCCTTGGTTTGGTAGGTGGGAGCCCTAGTCTTAGGGCGATATTAGTGGGGCTAATCCTAGCCCTCGCTTTTGAGCGGGGCCATGGTAGCCACACGCCTTGGAAGGCATTGATCGTTCCACCTAGGCCTTTGGTCCACATAGGCGTTTTTGTAGGGCTAATGTGGTGAACAGGTGGTGTTTCCGGGAGTTTTGATAGGTCGGATGGGGTTATTGCAATAGTGGGAGGTCATTATCAAAATATAGCCTGGTGGGGGATAGTGTCAGCGCTTATCCCGTTGCACCCTGTCAGGCACTCTTCTCCACCATCTCCTTCTTCATGCTTGCTAGGTTCCTATGAGTATTTTACTGGGGAAATACAGTATCCCCTCTCATGTATGAGATAGTTGACCTCCAACTAGGGCTAAGGTGGAGCGAGGTTTAACTGTTGATGCAATGTGGCCAGCAGATAATCTCGACCGTAGGCTGCTTATCTTCCCCCATTCGTGCTTACTGCCTCACATTAATGGGCTGGTGCTGGGGCTTTGCGGGTTGTTTCCAGTCCCTTCTTTATCTCATGTGAGCTGGGGTGAGGGCTGACGTCAACCCCTGGAGAGGTTGTGGCCTGTTGGTTATCGTGGCCAACGTTAGCCCTTGGAGCGATGTTCATAAAATGCTCCTAAGACTTTTTTCTCCAGGGGGTTGTTTTTTGTTGAAGGAGTGGGTTATGCATGACCAAGTAGGCACTGCTTAGGATGGTTCTTGGCCGGGTTGCTGGCTAGGAACGAGTCCTCTGTCAAACCACATCCTTCCTCTTATTAGGCGTTCTAGGGGAGCCGGGTTCTTGAGGGACCGCATCTGGGAGGCGAGGTCCTTGGTGGACCAGGTCCCCTTTTTTAATAAGCGCTCTTGAGGAACCCAGTTCCTTAATGAACCGTGCTTAGACCCGGTGTCCCTGGGGTGGGGGCGTGGTACATGAGGGATCGGGTCTTTCTTCTCATTAGGCGCTTTAGAGCGACCGGGGAGCTTCCGCAGTGGGTACTAGGGGGTGATGAGGCTCTTTAATGGGAAAAGCTCATCCTTGAATTAATTGTCTATTTTTCCGGTTAACACTTATAAAAGCAATCTTACTTAAAATCTATGAAATTCTTAACAAAATACAATAGAGTACAAAATGATAAGAATGATAAAAACAGTAGTTTGATAATTTGAAACATAAATATTCTATAAATGAATTTACTCATTTTCCATATAAATGTTTGAAAACATTGATGAGTCTATATATATACATTTTGGAAAACATAACACATTATGGATGAGTTTACTTACCTCAAACACGTACAAATCCACTCTAGCTTTAGAAATTCAAGAATCACTCAAACCTAGCAACTATGACATTTGATTCACTGTCATAATTTCATCATCACAGCCATTTAAATCAACATAAGCTTCACATATATTGAACTAAACTTAGAAATCTAATTTCCAGCTAATAAACACAATTGACCACCCTTTGATCCTCGATTTTTAATTAATTCTCTAGAACTCCAAATATTACAAAATTTGACATTGATGATCTAGACATATAGGAAATACTACAATAAAATTATCAATTTAATCCATGATCATTTGAATATAAAAATACTCAAATCTGTCCAGCAGAGAATGAGATCCGACCTCTGTCCATTCCGAAATTATAACAATATTTTTGCACATCTAAAAATCACAAAAATTTGCAAATGATACTAGACATATACATCTACCTTCATATAAATTTTTATAATTTTTAACGATGATTAACTAACCCAAAACAATATTCTGAAATCTGGCTGGTCTAGTAAAAACAAGGGATCTCTAGAAATCTCTATATTGGTCCGAAAATCTAATTAAAAACATGTTAAGGATCATGAACTATGAGATGAATATAAATCAATCCTATATATGCTAATTCTCATAAATGATTCATAAAGTCAAACCAACATATCTAAGAAATCCTTGACAAGAGAACAACTTACCAAGCACCAATATCTTCAAACAATTGCTTATACCAAGCTCTTGTCCAGCTCTGCTCGGGGAAATAGATCTATCCATAGGAAACTCCAATTTTAATCTCCACCGTCCACAATCAAGAACTACAAGAGTAGAACATGCTAACCAAATTTGAGCTAGATCGGACCACAACTCAACCTCTGAAATGTCCTCAGAAGAAGTCTGGACAGTGACTCCATAAACTCCAAACACACTCTCCTTCTTTCTCTCTTCTTTCTTCACCGATTCACTCTACTTAAAACAATTAAGGTTCCGCTGGTAGTCCAACTTAAATGGACCGGCTATATAACTGGATTTGGGCTTGGGTTAACTACCAATTTAATTGGGCATGGGCCTTAACATTTAAAATAAAGATAAGCCCAAATACTAATTGATTTGAGTCCAATCCAAATCATTACATCTCTTATCACAATTATGATCTCACCAACACTATCATTTTTGACATCAAATCTTTTAGAAACTAAATTGAGTCAAAATCCATAATAATTGAGGCCATTTTTCAAGATATTACAGGTCCAAAGAAGAATTTTCATCCACACCAAAGAATATTTGAGGTAGAAAGACATCATAGAAGAACATCCCAGTATCCCACCACTAAATTGACCAGGTACACCTTCTGTCAATCAAGATCAAGATCAAGATCAAGGGCTCCTAGACCCCAAAGATACCAGGAGACACAAAAGTCAAGGTCCTAAAGACCCCGATACTATATAATCCGGGTATCCCACTACTATGCTACTATGCTAAGCTGGTATCCTAATACCCCAACTTATTGATAACGTGATCCAGTAGGAGGCGGGATATTTGGGTATCCCGATCACTCCTAGAACCAGCCTGCCAAGCAGTAAGCACATCAGAATAACAGACCATCGAGGTAAGACCAAGTACGCCAAGATCAACCTACAAAGAATGACAGTAAGACGTCGATGTTTAAATAACAAGGAAATTGACTCATTCTTGCCACTCAAGAGTTCTATTCAAAAGCGAAGTCAACTCTAGCAAGTTTCGCCAAAAAAGGGATCACTTGATTCCTTGAATCAATCCCAGGATCTTCTTGCCGATCGCCACGGAACGTCCCGTAAATCACTAAGCCACTGGACCGAATTTAGGGGAGTGCGCAGTAAGAAATGGGACCTATGTAAAGAATATGATACTCGACTGGGGGGGGGGGGGGGGTGGGGTGGTGTGGGGAACTTGAATCAAAAAAACCCTACAGCTTTATTTTCCACTTATCAACTAGCACGAGATCGCCATCACCAATTGTGTTTAAAATATTCTTATTGTAACACCGGAAAACCTTGAGTGTATTTGTGTTAAGCGTTTATCAATCAAATAATCTCTACTTTGTCTTTCATATCTTAATATATTGATTCCTCATTGTTTGCAACCATCATTATGCTTAACTTGTTTTATTGAGAACGCAAAGGTATCGAACTACGTGATACCTCTCCAACCGTGGTTTGCCCCGATCGTGGTCATACAAGTTGTTAATTGGAAATTCATCCCAATGACAATTTTTGGTTAACACTTTCCTTTCCTCACTATCATTTCTTTTCCTTTCCATCAAACCAAACATAGTGTAAGAGTTTCCAAGGAACAAGGCCTGGAATGATTTTCTGCTTCGTAGAATGCCTTTGTCTCTGACATTCTTGAAGAGGAAATCAGACTATGTGAAGAAGCCAATCCTGAAGAAAAACCTGTCAAAGATATGGAAGAAAATGATAGGATTGGAGACAGCATACATGATTTTCATCCCACATGAAGGGAAAATGTGGGATATTTCAGAGAAAGAAACTCCATTCCCTTATAGAGCTGGAAATCTATGGAAGATTCAATATCTAGCAAACTGGAAAGTTGCAAGGTTTGATGCAGAAAATCACTACATTGACTTGATCAGGAAGCTTTACAATTACATGACTCCTTTTGTTTCCAGGAATCCAAGAGAGGCATTTTTCAACTTCAGGGACATTGGTTTGGGCATCAATCTCCATGGAAAATCAAGCTACTTAGAAGGAAAAGCTTATGGAGTCAAGTATTTCAAAGATAATTTCAAAAGGTTGATGGAGATTAAGACTAGAATTGATCCTGGAAATTTTTTCAGGAATGAGCAAAGCATTCCTGTTTATTTCTCCAATCAAACTGCAGAAGCATAATTAGTTGTTTCAATTTTTGTGTTGTAAAGTAATTTGTTTTATTGTTGTCTTTTCATGGCTAAATGATTGCTTAGTAACTTTGTTTTACTGTTGTCTTTTTGTGTACTAAAATTGCACCTGCTTGAACCCAAGCGCTTTCGCTCTCAATGTCCCGAAGCTTGAACATTTCAAGGAGGAAAAATGGGACCTTATTGGACTTGGAGATGTAAGACAAGCCCTCAAAGTCATGGCCACCGCTTTGGATTTTCATCTCCAGGCCATGTTTCTGAGCACAGAAAATGGCAACCTGGACATGGGATTCCTGCAATGCTGTTAGAATGAGCAGAGATTTTGGAGTAGAAGATGAATTCATGAAACAGAGATTTCGGACGTAAGATTGAGTATGAGGAGTTTTGTTGAGTGTAGATTGCTTTGGAGATCGGTGGATGATCAATGGAATGAGATTGCTTTGGAGGCATTGGAGGAAGGTTTCAGGAATAAATCCTGAAGCTGAAGCTGTTGATGATCTCCATGAAAGAGATAATATGAGAATTGAAAGCAGTGGAAACATCATAGTGGCTGCAATGCTTGATCGAAATAGGTAGTTCATTTTCAACCTCCTACCGATATCAACTTAGAAAGTTATATTTAAAATATGACACTCATCGAGTTAAAAGTCTATATGATAATATTAATAGTATGAATTGATTCTTGAGTGCAGACCCCACAATGTTTTTTTGGGGGCATTGCTTTATGTGTTATAATTGCACTATCACTGGCATTAGTACCTTACAGCAATAATGTATTGTCATTTCCTTGGTTTTTTCCTCCATGTTTTTATCTTTTTTTTGGTTAATGAATGAGAAGTTAGTAAAACTTTGGTTTGATCAGCATGAGAAGTGAAATTTCTAGTTCTACTTGATTGTGAAAACCCAGAGAGAAAACTTGAACATTGAACCAGCTGTGATGAGGATCTGGAATTCCGGACGACTCATATAACATATATCAATTTCTTAGACTTTGTAGTAAATGACGTTCGTTCAGCTTGATAATGTCTCAATTTCGAAAGAACTCTCTATGTTTATAATTAAGCAGTAGTCACATCAGCTTATGTAGAGTGATCATCTCCACAGCTTATTATATATGCAAAATAGGAGGACATAACAGAGGAGGGCTTGAAGGCTTGCTTCTTCAGAGCTACTCTCAACACCACCACCAAAGAAATCATGTCTGGCAATTCAATGGCTCTATAAAACAGCTTGATATTCTGGGAAATCTGACGACTTAAATCACACTTGTGACGATTTTATGTATAATATATGTTAGGTATGAACATTCTCAGATTAGTTGGTCTAGATTTTAACAAAATTCTGAACACGTTGTAAATACAAGGTTTAGCTAATACACAATAACTTTAACAATACATGTAGATTCACCAGAATATCAAGCTGTTCATGGAGCCATTGAATTGCAAGACATTGTTTCTTCTTTGGTGTGTTGGACTATGAAACCTGAATCAGTATTGTTACGCTAGCTGACGCCACAAGGGGGTCAAGCTTCCAGATCAAAAATTTTTTTTCCTTTTTTATTGAGGAGTGATAGTTTTACCCACCATTTTATTATTTAAACTCATGTATTCAGAGCCGAATTAAGATAGAGAGTTTGCTTCACCATTGTAAACACATATTTGATAATGGATGTTGAGTGCTGATGCACTCCGTGGATATAGACTTATGCCGAACGACGTAAAAATCTAGTTTGTCTTTTTACTATTCTTTATCTTTTGTGTGTGATTACTTTAATTGCTTTTGGGTTTTCATATTTCGTAACATTGTGGTGGTGCTGAGCAGCTCTGTAAAACAATCTCTCACCAATTATAAAGTAATTATTTGTTGTTCTGTTTTTCAATTTTTAACATGTACTCTTAACACAATAATTTAAAAATTATTTATTTGAAAATCCTATTTCAAGAACCTAGATTATCATGTAAACATAAATTTTCTTTCATATGATCTTACTTTTAAACTGATCTTCATTGAAGCTCATTACAACCACCAGAAAAAGTGGTAATATTGAATTATTGATCATAAGCACTTATTGATCTCAATACTCTTTCTTACAAAAGTACTTTATTCATATAGATCACTCTCCATAAGCTGGTGTAACTACTACTTAATTATAAACATAGAAAGTGCTTTATTTTTTTATAAGCAATTCAAATCTGAGACATTATCAGAGTGAATGAGCGTCGTTTACCTCCAAGTCTGACAAAGCACTACAAAAAAAGTGGCATATAGTGACAAAAATAATTTATCACTACAAGTGAAGAAATTGTCACAATTTCAATATTGTGACAAAAAAAAGTGTCATTAACAATTCGTCACTTTTGCCCCCATCACTAAAAGTATTTGTGACAATTTTTTGGAACTTGTCACGAATCATAACTTTTAGTGACATATTATTACCACTCGATCTTAATTAGTGACAAAATAAAAATTGTGTCACTAAATTATATATAATGACAATTAATTGTTTGAAGATTTTGTCACTATACATCTTCTTAGTGACAATTTATTATTTTAAAATTGTGTCATTATTCACAAATTTAATGACAATTAACCATGTCAAAATTGTGTCACTATACATAACTTTATCGATAATTAACTATTTAAATATTATGTCACTATACATAACCTTATCGATAATTAATTATTTAAGTATTGTCACTATACATAACCTTATCGATAATTAACTATTTAAATATTATGTCACCATACATAACTTTATCGATAATTAATTATTTAAGTATTGTCACTATACACAACCTTATCGATAATTAATTATTTAAATATTATCACTATACACAAACCTAGTGACAGTTAACCATATGAAAATTATGTTTGTTTTACACAAATTTAGTGACAATTAACAAGAAGATAACAAGTTACAAATTCAATCAAAGTTAATATAATAGTCCATTCAATTATTATTAACTACAAGAAAACTTAAATACAAAAAGTACAATAAGGAATTGATAATCAGAACACAAGAAAGAAAAGAGAAAGAAAAAAGAAAGTGAAAAAAAAATATATATTACAAAATTGTTAGTGTACATACACCAATTTGCTACAAATTTTGAGATAAATGCATTACATCAATTATATTCGGATAACCATAATGAAGATTCTTCAAGCCTCAATACTAGAACACTTTCGTAAATGAAAAGATTAGAATAAACTTTTCGCCTACATACAAACTGCAATAGAAAGTATATTATTAATACCGCAATAAGATATAATTTGTTTTTTCAATGCTGCATTAAACAATTGGTTGTTCCATAAGAATCATTTAATCAAATGGTTAGTATGCACATCAACCGATAAATATCATGTAATCTAAGAACAAACAACTATAAATCATGAAATAATAATTATGGGTTCCTGAAAAAAATTAAAAACAAATTAAAGTTAATCATTCCTAAACACATATATATAATTCTATATATAACATACCTTGTTAAAAGAAAATTTTAATATATGAAACTCGAATTTGAGATTCCGACCCTGAAAACAAGTATAAGAAAATAAACCCTAAAAAAAATTAAATCAAGAGAAGCTTACCTTTTCTATCAAGATAAAATTTTCTCTACGGTTTTGGTGACTTCTAAAGATGAAACACGGTTTCAAACCTAAAAAGTGTTTTCAAGGAAAAGAGAAAAAAATTAAAATAAAATAAAATAAAGAAACATCCCTAAACATATATATATATATATATATATATATATATATATATATATATATATATATATAATTCTACATAAAAAATATATATATCTTATTCAAAGAAATTTTTTATTATATGAAACTCGAATTTGAAATTCCAACCCTGAAAAACAAGTAAAAGATAACAAACCCTTAAAAAAAAAAAAAAAAAAAATCAAATCAATAGAAGCTTACCTTTTTCTATCAAGGCATAATTTTCTCTACAATCCTGGTGATTTCTACAGATAAATCACAGTTTCAAATCTAAAAAGTGTGTTTAAGGAAAAGAGAAAATAAAGAGAAAATCTAGATATGGCAGTGACAAAGGGAGAACCAATAGACATGTGAAGATGAAATAAGGAAAAAAATAACAACACCACGATTGTGGCGTTTTTTTTTTTCTTCCAAATAAAATAAAATTTATTGATTCTGATGCCTTTTAAAAACCTAATTATTTATAAAATAAAATCTTTCCTTTTTTCATAGGGTCATTTTTGTGACTAATTATATTATCTGTCACAAATTATCAAGTTTTTTTTAACTAATTGTGACAATTATTTTTTAAAAAGTCTAAATTGAACAAAACATAATGACAAATAATATAGTTTGTCACAATATAATACCTACTGCGATACATTTGAAATTTGTCACACAAAAATGTGTCATTATATGTCATTTTTTTTGTAGTGAAGTCTTCCAGAATTCCAGATCCTCATCACAGCTAGCTAGTTCAAGGTTCAAGTTTTCTCTCTGGTTTGTCATAATCAAGAAGGAGAACTAGAAAATTCACTTCTCATATTGATAAAATAATCAAACCAAAAGAAATGATCATAAAAACGTGGAGGAAAAAACTATGGAAATGACAACAACAGTGCATATTTCATAAAATTGTAGGGCCAAAAAGAACAATACATTATTGCAAGGCCAAAAAGAAATAAAATTGTAGGGTCTGCACTCAAGAAATCAATTCTTATTTCATACCATATATCTTTATGGATAAATTATACCCACACATTCAAAAAATTTAGATCAAATCCAAATTTAGATCGGATCAAAAATGAACTACCTGTTTAGATCAAGCATTACAGGCACTTTGATGTTTCCACTGATTTCAGTTCTGATATTATCGGTGGGATATTTTCCTGAAACCTTCCTCCAATGCCTCCAAAACCAATCTCATCCCACTGATCATCCACTCTCTACAGCAATCTACACTCAACAAAACTCCGCATACTCCTCTGTGTTACAATCTTACCTCCGAAATCTTCGTTTCAATTCGTCTTCTACTCCGAAACCTCTGCTCATTCTAACAGCATCGCACGAATCCCATGTCCAGGCGGCTATTTTTTGTGCTCAGAGACATGGCCTGGAGATGAAAATTCGAAGCGGAGGCCACGACTATGAGGGCTTGTCTTACATTTCCAAGTCTAATAAGGTCCCATTTTTTCTCCTTGACATGTTCAAGCTTCGGTACATTGATGTAGACCTAGAAAGTGAAAGCGCTTGGGTTCAGGCAGGTGCAACTTTGGGTGAAGTCTACTATGAAATTTCAGAGAGAAGCAGAATCCATGGATTCCCAGCTGGGGTTTGTCCAACAGTTGGTGTTGGAGGCCATTTAAGTGGAGGTGGGTACGGTAATATGATGAGAAAATATGGGCTGTCTGTTGATAACATTATCGATGCAAAGGTTGTGGACGTCAATGGCAGAATCCTGGACAGAAAATCCATGGGAGAAGATATGTTTTGGGCTATCAGAGGAGGAGGAGCAGCTAGTTTTGGAGTTGTTATTGCTTATAGAATTAAACTGGTTCAGGTTCCTGAAACTGTAACCGTTTTTCGAGTTGAAAAAACCCTGGAAGAAAATGCAACTGAGTTGGTTTATGCCTGGCAAGAAATTGCTCATAAGCTACATGAAGATCTCTTCATCAGGCTGATACTAGAAGTTGTAAACAGGACTCAGACAGGATTACAAAAAACCATTAGAGCTTCATTCCAGGCCTTGTTCCTCGGAAACTCTGAGAGACTTCTCAGAATTATGGATGAAAATTTCCCTGGGCTGGGTTTGTCTCGATCTGATTGTATCGAATCAAGTTGGATCGAATCAGTCCTGTATTGGACAGCCTATTATCCTCCCGGAACTCCTTCAGGTGTTTTGCTCCATCGAACGCCTCCATCTCTGACATTCCTGACGAGGAAATCAGATTATGTGAAGAAGCCAATCCATAAGAAAAACCTGTCAAAGATATGGAAGAAAATGATAGAATTGGAGACACCATACATGATGTTCAACCCATATGGAGGAAAAATGTGGGAGATTTCAGAGAAAGAAACTCCATTCCCTCATAGAGCTGGAAATCTATGGAAGATTCAATATGTAACAAATTGGAAAGTTTCAGGAATCGATGCAGAAAATCACTACATTGACTTGACCAGGAAGCTTTACAGTTACATGACTCCTTTTGTTTCCAGGAATCCAAGACAGGCATATTTCAACTACAGGGACGTCGATTTGGGCATCAATCTCCATGGAAAATCAAGCTACTTGGAAGGAAAAGCTTTTGGGATCAAGTATTTCAAAGGTAATTTCAAAAGGTTGGTGGAGATTAAGACTAGAGTTGATCCTGGAAATTTTTTCAGGAATGAACAAAGCATTCCAGTTTTCACCAAACAAACTGCAGAAGAATAATTAGGAACTTTTTATGTATAATATATGTTTTCTATATGAAAAAAATTCTGGATACGATGAAAATATAAAGTTCGCTTAATAGGTGAACTGAACATAAAGTTTGTGCGGTTTATTACGAGTTTAGTGACATTCAAAATTTTGATGAAATTAGGATGTATGTAACAAAACAGAGTATTTGTTGTAGGTATCATGAACTTTTAATTAGGATCTTTTATTCTTGTTAAAATTTTACACATTTAGAAAGTTAGTTAACAGTTTGAGAGAAATGATGGACATTCAATATTGTTGAAGTCTTCTGATCAATATCTAGCACAATTAATAAGTGTTATGTTCGATTGAGTGGGCAGGGCTTGACTATTGATGCTCGTCAGCCCAGAAGGCCTGGCTTGAGGACTGCCCAGTCTCGTACGAGCAAGAGCAGAGAGCCCGACCCTCTAGCTTGGTTGAGCCTAAAAATTACAGCACGGCCAGGCTCCACCTGTTTGACATAATATAAGTGGTTTGGACGTTACAGCGTTATATACTTATATACCCTGACGTATTAAAGCATTTCACTAGGACTTGATTAACTCTCATTTTTATTGATCACTCTTAAATCACAATTGTAATTTGTAACTAACAAGACAAAATTAAAAATAAAAAGGCATCCAAGGAAACTTAATTGACAAACTAATTAAATTAACTTACTAAAAAAAAGGAAGACTTAATACTGAAGTTAATGGTTTAAAGAATCTTAGAAAAAGGAAAAAGACAGCGTATACAGATCTCCAGTTTTATGTTGGAAGAATCAAAGCAGAAAAAATAAAATAAAATTTAAGTTACCAGAAAAGGAAAGAACACAAAATATTTAACAACTTGATGGAGCTAGTGGTTTTTTCAAGATTCTTCCAAATTATAACACAGCAAAAAATCTTTACAAATCCCTGGTTTTTGGTTGCAGATCTTGCAGAAATGATTCCAATCAACTTGCACATTTTTTGCAATCTTTAAATTTGTTTTGTCTGAATTTAATTAATTAATTATGCAAGTTAATGTATTAAAGTAAAGGCCATTATTTCTCATTGCTGATTCTTTTATAAAAAAAATAAATGTAAATTAAACTTTTTGTGTCATCAAGTTGGGTATGTGATTGAAAAGTCATTGATGCCAACAATGCCAACCAAACTTGCTTTGAAGACAGCATCTATGTGATGTTAGTTTTTCTATTGTATTTGTGCAAAATTGTGTGGAGGATTGGATTTTACATAAAAGGCGTTTCTCTGGTCGGAATGGTTCTGATAAAAAAAAAAAAAAAAATCAAGATAGTTATATAACCAATTCTGTAACAACGGTTTGGATTTTTACACGAAAGGTGTTTCTCCGGTCAAAATGGTTCTAAAATAAAAAAAATTAAAAAAAAATTAAAAAAAAAAAATTAAAAAAAAAAAAAATGAGGCCAGTTATATAACGATATAAAACTAAAGTGCTGAATTTTAAAGAAATTTTTTGAATGAAATTAGTTTCAGAAATTTCAGTGAGCTATAAAAACAACTCCTGACAAATTCTGCCACGTTCAAGATACCTTTATGGCTTTATATAATCAAATTCAAATCGTATCAAAAGAAATATTAGTAAAAATATTCTGAAAATAAAATACAAAGAAAATACCTGTCATGAATCATGATTCCAAAAATTATTTTGAATAATTATTCTCTACAGTGAATTTGGGCTCCACTGTCTGTAGTTTACAACTCTGCATTTACATTATTGAGTTGAGTTGCAGAAACGTGACAGATCAATACAATAATGGATTCAAAAATCAAAATCAATAGATATATCCCATCACCACATGGCCTTATCACTTTGTGAATGGATCATTTTCATTGACTCCTCAACCAAGCACATAAAAAAACATACACAGTATTCCCCCCTCCCACCTCAAGTTCCCTTTTACTGATTCACTTTTTCAGGGAACTTGATCCCCTTTCATTTCATTCCAGATTAATAAACGGGCCTTAAATTCAGTTGACAATCAAATTATGTGAGTCTCATGCATAAATCAGTAATTAAATTCCTGCTTGAAAGAGAACTTGATTCCTCTTTCCCATCTAATTAAGGAATCAAGTTCCCTTTCCTCATCCCTCTCCAAGGGAACTTGATTCTCTCTCATTTTCATTCCTAATTGGTAAACGCGCAAGAATATACAATCACTAGAGCTTTCTCAATTCTCATCATTCATCAATGCAACAATCATTCAAGAGATGACTTGAAGTATTACAAAAGGTATAATTATTAGAGAAGCCAAAGCCAAAGGCATAGACAATTTAACCAGTTTACAAATCATGAGCAGAGAGAGACTGATATCTATATATATGTATATAAACATGTTCTATTATTTCTTCTTGTCTCTAAACAAATCTCAGAATATATATATTCCAGCTCTATACTAATTGATTTAAAAAAAAAAAAAAAAACAACAACAACAACAACAACAAAAAAACATAATCCAAACTCCCTGCTTGATCCCTCTCAAGCCGGTTTGTCTTGCTTCAAATCATCTTCTTCAACATAACCAGTTGTGTGGAAAAAAAGAAGAAGAAGAAGAAAAAACCAGTTCTTCAGGTTCTGTTCTTGCACTTCTCAACAGCTCTTGGTGCTGCAATATTGGTAAGAAATTGCACATAAACATAAATAATTAATGTGTTTGTTAGACAAATTATTGTTGAATAAAAATGCATACATGGATTATTCCTATGTATAAATTAATTAAGAGTACTAACCAAGTCCAATGGCCTCTGATCCTTTCATTATTCGCAGGCGCTTGCATGAATCAACGAACATCCTGTTTGAATCAGAACGAATTAAAGTTAATTTATGATCATTAATACATATATTAATCCATCGACATGATAGGTAATTTACGTCAATAAAACCTTGAAGAGCAAAGAAATTAACTTACTCCCATGGCACATCACCAACAAGCATCCAGTCACCATCCTTGTCTTCATAAGTGGGTACATAATCAGAACCATTCAAAAGATCAATCAGTTTGCTCTCATTCATGAAATCCTTCATTCCTTGTGAACCACAGTTACCTACATACATGTACATACAATTAAGAATCAATACATATGTTTTCAATTGAAGGGTTTTCGGATTTTGAATTTCGAGTATTTTTTTTTTTACTAACTTGGAGCTTAAGCTATTACCAATGGTGAAGGAGCTGAACATCTTGCCAAGAGCATCAGAGAGATCTTGGTAGCTCTTGTACAACTTCAAGTCCACCTTACGTAGATACGGGGCACCGTCCATGCTCACTTTAACAAAGGCTGCAGTGTTGGTCGTGGTGCTGCTGCTAGCCTTGTCATGACCCTCCTCTGTGCTGTTCTTTTGGACCGCCATGATGTTCTTCCGATATGATCTAACCGGTGGCCAACCTACAACTTGTGCCCTGAAATATTTTTTGCAATTTGCATCTTATTATATATCACTCAACTGATGATCTAATATTACTATGTTTATCATTTAATAATTTTGTTTGTGATATTAATCATTTAAGCATTGATTTTACTTCATATGTTCGTAATCACGGAAGTATGTGTAGAGATCTATCGATATCAAACATTATATAATCAATTTGCATATCAACTCCCACCAATGGCGGAGGGAGGGGAGCCATGGGGGCGATGGCACCCTCCCACATAAAAATTTAAAGTTTCTTACAAAAATTATAAAATTTATCACTTTTGACTTTACTCCT
This sequence comes from Acer saccharum, assembly GCA_030490815.1. Taxonomy (NCBI): domain Eukaryota; kingdom Viridiplantae; phylum Streptophyta; class Magnoliopsida; order Sapindales; family Sapindaceae; genus Acer; species Acer saccharum. The sequence goes on from CM059867.1 coordinate 49,383,397, forward strand.
CTCTTTTATTTTAGTGTAATAGTCCCTCCGAACAAAGATTTATGGCTTAAACCCTAATTCCCACAACACAAACCATAGTTCTCCACACCGAAATCAAGCACTACCTGATCGGTCTGGAAATCAACTCCCACAATACAAGGAATAGATCTCTCTATCGAGATTTATTGGCCCAGATAAATACATAGAGTGAGACTCACATGGGAGATGCAAACCGTTGAGTTAGTCTTACTTTTGTGTTTAATAATAATTAATAAATTCAACTAATCATACTAGGCATAAAAATAACCTAACTTAATTGTATAAATCCAAGATTTCATTCAATTTAATTTAGTTTAGTCTTATTGAGAATGGAATCAGAAATTTATCTTTAAAAAGTTAAAAAGAAATTGTTGGTGGGACCACAGCATTGAATTATTTGTACAAAATGTTACAAAAACAGATAACAAAGGCAAAGCTGTATTTTTTGCCAATCTTTAAAAAAGTGTTTGGTGGCTGAGAAAAAAAAGTAAGATTCCATATGTTTTGTTCTTTTCCACTTTCCTCCGACAATTAAACCAAAGCCTTGAAAATTGAAATAATTATTTGTCCACTTAATTTCTATATCACAAATGCTAAAATAATATATACCCACCAAATTAAACCACTCCCATTCAATATCTTCTTCCTCATAAAAATCATATTCATCCCCAAAAAAATAATAATAATTATAATAATAAATCTTTTTCAAAAAAAAAATTTATAATAATAAATCTCTCACATGTCACATCCACATCAATCAATAAAATCAACAATTTTTTTCACACGAACAATCCTGACACGAATTTATTTATAAACATTTAGAATTCATTGTAATTTTCTTTTACTAATCTAAGGATAAGAAAATATGTATGGATACATTTTCTAATAATCTCTAAACATTTGGAATTCACAAGAAATTTTGTTTTCTCATATTTGAAGTTTACTCAAAGATAAAAATCTATATCATGACACGATTTCTAATAATCTCTAAATGTTTGGAATTCACAATAAATTTTAACGTAATAAAATTCATTAAAAAGACAATAGTCCGCATCAGGAACACCTTTGCAAGAGAAAAAAACTTACTTCGCGGGAGGTTTTGCATGGTCAGAAGTTGTAGTAGCAACAGAGCTTTTTATCTCCTTCATCTTCTCCACCGCCACCACTTGATGATCCAACAAACCAGAAGAAGAAGACGACGACTCTTTCGTTGACAGATTGAGCTTCAAATCAACAGTCTCAGAGAACCCTCTCTTCCCACTACTCTTCATTATCTCCACCAATTGATCACTGCTTTTATGATCACCACCTCCATTACCACCAGGCAACCCCAGCCGCAGCTCCGTCTCTTCGAAGTTGATCATTGTGTATACTTAGTACTTTTCCGGCACCGAACCCAGATCAGAATCCGACCGTTGATGTTAAAAGCTGTTGAAGGAAATATTGGAAAATGGTTGAAGAGGAAAAAAGAGAGAAGACGAGCGAGTGGTGTGGTAGTGGATAATATATGGAGTTTCAATTTTTATTTTTATTTTTTAAAAGTTTTTGGTAGTGTGGGACTGTGGGTTTGGACGGTGGAGATGGTGCCAAGTGTAGGGTGTGATACGGAGGCATATTTTGCATACCGATTCCCGGGTTGGAGTTCGGATTCTCTTATGGTCTGGTTTTTTGCTTGTGTTTTCGATTTTACTAATCTAAATATCTAATGACACCTAATATAAGTATTTTGAGTTTTTTTTAAAACAAATATTTCAGTCTAACTCAAGTACTCTTGAAAAAATGTTCGAGGTAAAAATCGGACTAGGAGAGCATCCTAACTCGGTCGGAACCGGGACTACTTGGGAGAGGGAGAGAGTGATGTCATGGATGATGAAAATGAATGGTATGATCCTTTTTTTCTTGGGCTCCACCTACATTAATTGTTATTGTCCCTGCTTAATATAACTTTACAATTATTAATTAATTATATATTTAATTTTTTAAACAATCAGCATAAGATATCTATATTTTAAAAATGGATGTTTGGTAAATTTTGGTTATGAATTACTTTCATAGTTTCATCTACCATTCTACCCTAATTAACTTGTAATTTATAAAAACAAAAAAAACAAAATCAGTATATTTAAGTTTTAATTAAGTCTATCTATATATCTAGGTCGTAAATGATTTATTTTATTTACTTTTTATCACGCTTCATTTGAATAATCTTAACTCTGAAAATACTTAATACGTCATATTTTTATCCAGGATAACGTCAATTTAAAATATAAAAAAAATATGACAATTTGAACTTATATTGAATTTATTTTGATAAACATAATTGAAGTTCTCAATAACTAACTGAGTAATATTACTTTGTCCAAATTTGGTGTCTAATACCCAAATTTGGTGTCCAAATATGTTGCTCAAATGATGTGATATCACTATAATTCATTTATTTAAAGCAAGCAAATCTAATACAATTTAAATGAATAGATTATAATAATACCACATCATCTGGACATCAAAATTAGACAAAGTAACATTATTGTAACTAATATTTCACCTTACAAAATACAAGTTTACAACTAATAAACAATGAAAAAAATATTTCTTTTTCTTATTGTATTAAAATAAAAATTCCTTTTAATCATCTTATAATAATTTCAAGTTCTAACTAGATTGTATTATATTTCATAAATAATGAAACATGTGAATTGTATCCTTATCATTGCCATTGTGACTATTAACATTGCCATTAAAATCTTGTCAATCTTTTCACATAGTTATCCACTACTTCCACTTTGTATGGTCACCATTGAAAAAAAGGCACCAAGTTAAATCATATCATGGCATGATATGGGTGCCACCAATCCATATCTACATCTACACAAAAAAAACATATAAATTATTTTGGTAATTCATTTTAACAACTTAATTTTTAGCTTTTTTGGCTAGCAAGCATTTGTTGTTGAATTAGCATAAGTTACAAAAAAAATCTGGCCATTACATGTGGCTTGTTATTAGCATTCATTTTATAAAATAAAATAAAAAATAGTGGGCATCTTCATCAAATGGTTTTTAAATATCTACCAATATTTCTACTAAAGATATAAATTCATATCAATGTTGTTTTAAATATTAATAATGTTATATGTGTACCGTCTAAAAAATAATAATGTTATATGTGGAAACAGGAGGAAATGCCACTCATATCATTGCAAGATATGGGTGCCACCAATCCATATCTATATCCACACCAAAATGACTAAACATATAAATTCTTTTGGTAATTCAATTTAACAACTTTTTAGCTTTTTTGGCTAACAAGCATTTGTTCTTGAATTAGCGTAAGTTACAAAAAAATTGGCCATTACACGTTGCTTGTTCTTAGTATTAAAATTTTCTTTTTAAAAAAAAAAAACATTAGTGGGCATCTTCATCAAATAGTTTTTAAATATCTACCAATATTTTTACCAAATATATTAATTCGTGTCAATATTGTTTTAATTATCAATAATGTTATACGTGGAAATATGAGGAAATAACACTCTTTTTATGTGGACTTTTAAGAGTAACATTAGTTTAATAAGTTAAGTTTAAATAGTACCAACAGACAAAAATACCCTCATTTCTTTCTTTTATTACGTTTTTATCATTTTAAGGTTTTTTTTTTCTTGTTATACACGCGTTCCAACCCTTAACTTTTTTTCTAAGTTCATCGATATTGAATCAATCGAACACTTCTAACACTTGTTCTACTTTTGGAAGACCCTGCGTTATATCACCATATCTTGATTTTTCATATATAAATGTAATTAATGTATTTCCTTCATAAAGGATTTCCCCATAATGCCCATAAACAGTTGCTCCTGGAGTAGCCAAACTAAAGAAACAAGAACAACAACTATTAATTCATCAGCTAATATATTCCCGAAAAGTCGAAAGCTAAGTGATAAAGGTTTTGTGAAATCTTCTAAAATGTTAATGGGTAAAAGAATTGGAGTCGGTTGAATGTATTTACCGAAATAACTGATGGAGGACCAATGGAGGTCATCCATCAATGGAGATGGAACAGACCTCCAATAGAGGCCAAAGACCTTCAGGTCTGGTCGACCTCCATTGGAGGTCGGTCTGGTCGACCTCCATTGGAGGTCGATAAAGAAGATGAACAAAAAAAATGAAAATTTTCATATTTGCCCAATAAGTTTCGGAAATTGCAAATATACATAATAAGTCTCGGAAACTACAAAATAAAGTCTCGAAAATTACAAAATAAGCCTCATAAATTACAAAATAAGTCTTGGAAACACCAAAATAAGTCTTGAAAATACCAAATTAAGTGTCGAAAACACTGAAAATAAGTCTCAAAAAAAGAAAAAAAAAACACGGGACTTATTTTTATGAGTGTGTTTTAAGGGTATTTTTATCAGATCCATACTTTATGTGCTATAAAAACTTAAGTTATTAAGTTAGTGATAGTCTTAAAACTCACTCTTTAAAGAGTACTATTAAATTTTCGAGCCCTAAAAAATTTTCTAAATTATTTTTCAAATGATGCGACAAACTAATTTGTAGTACCATGTTCTTTATATGGTAATGTGATTATGCGGTAATTACAAAATCAGCTTGACTCATCGTGTGAATAATTAATTTTGATTTTTTTATTTTGAATAATTTAAAAATTGCTTTAAAATTTTGTTTTTAATGAATTTTTTGTATCTAAAATGATTCATTGTTAAAAACAATAATAATAATAATAATATTGCACTTCTATGACCACAAATTTATTTAAATATTTAAAAGGATAAATTCTTTAAATATTATTCACACTAGGAAAAATAAATATTTGTAAATATATATATATATATATGGTGGCTCTATTGTCATCCACAAAATATCTTGTTACACCCATATTTTAATGAAACTTTTTTATTTCGAAAATACCCTTACATTTAATTACTTAAAATACATGGCGTTATAATTGGAAATTAAATTTACTTCCTACACCCATAAGTTGAACATTCAATCTATCATAAACCCTTATAATATATACTTAATCAAACCCAACATCAATAAGGAAATATAATATATTTTTTCCACATATAGTCGATGAATGGATGAACAAAGAATTGATTTCATGGATTCTTAATGCATTCATGTATGTTTACTTTCATTTTGCTATTATTTTGTAATTGAATAAAAAATTATTGCAGTTGTAGTATTGTAAAACTCTTTTTTTCTTTTTTTAAAGCAATTGTAGAACTCGATCAAGTCTACATGGTTCTCAAACACAACTCACTCACTTTACTTTAATTCAACTACAAATTCTTATTAATATAATTAATTTGCTAACCGAAAAACTTGGTAGATATATTTAAAAAAAACAATGAAAAAAATTGATTTGTTTGTTGATTGAAAAATAGTTTTTTTTTAAAAAAAAAAGACAAAAGAAGCTGCATATTGTTGTTTTCTATAACGATTAAGTATGTAGACCATTATAATTTCATGATTTTTTAGATAATTCAATACATTGATTCTGCAAGTAATAAAAAAAAATAGTTTTAGAGTTGAATTTGTATTTTATTTTTTTCTAAGTACAATCTTAATTGTAGAGTTTTATTTGAATATGATTTTTTTTTTTTTTTATCCGAGTAAATTCTATAATATTTGTTAAAGGGAACGAAGAGATGGTATGTTGTTGTTGTTGTTATTTTTTTTATTTTATTTATTTTATTTATTTTTTGAAAGAAGGACAAAATTTTTATTTTTTTTAATTAAAAAATATTTAAAGGATAGTTTTAATATTTAAAAGGTTCTAGGAATAAAATTAATAATTTTAATTTTTAACATAGATGTAGAAAGAAATATGGGTGTAGGAAGATATTTTGTGGGTGAGCTACAGAATTCCATGCAAATACTTTGTATGTATGAATATTTAAGATTATTTGAGGGACTCAAATCAGCTATCCAAAATAATGTCCCAATTTATGTCTAATCAACCAAATTGGAACATGTGTCTACATTTATGGAAGAAGTTGAAAAAAAAATATATATATATATATATATAGACACAAGTCCCAATTTGATTGGTTAGACATAAATTGGGATACCATTCTCAGACAGCTAATTTGAGTCCATATATGAGCCAATGAAACAAGCAAGAAGAATCTAACAAGTGCAGCACGTGGCATGATATGATTGGTGAGTGATTGGGTTTTTTTTTTTTTCCTGTGAACATACCAGGAATCAAGGGGAGACAGGCGGAAGAAGAGGAGTGGAGCCCACAGAAATTGGGGAAAGTCAAAAGAGACCAAGCAATCCAAGCATGTGAAGAAAAAATTGATTGCAGCATTTACTTGTATGTGCCCCACCAACCCTACCACACACATCTTTTTGCCATTTGCCCACTCCTACCACTCCATGTGCCATGCCCATCACAATCTTGTTATGGGTTTGGATCACCCACCCGCCTACCCGTCGTGTTTTGACACAGATTATGACACAAGTTTCCGATCGTTTTATCGGAATACCCTAACGATTGAAATAATATTATGATTAGTGTTATTTGACCATGTACAATATAACTTGTGTAACCATTCGAACAAAAGAATGTGATTGTCGATATGATAAGGTTGACCAATTAATATGTTCTTCATATTTATTCCTTAAAACCTAGATTTGTAATAACCGAAAAGAAAAGGGCTAATATGATTGTATATAGTCCTTTATTTGTTATTTGTATACAGGAAACTAAATTATTAAAAATAGCTCAGTTTGATTCTTAACACAAATGATATTAATCATTTGGTGTATCTAATGGATATGATTTTCTAAATATATAGGGAACAAAACAAATGAACAAGGATAAAGAAATTTTATCTATAGTATACTTCTAACGATCAATAATTAACATCTCGATTTTGTTAAAATTCGAACACTCTAATTTCAAAAATTATGTACCCCTAAATATCAATTGCTAAAATTTCAAAAAAATAAAAAAATAAAAAATTGTACTAGCTTTCTATAATTCACTTGAAACCATATTTTATATCGTAAGAAGCAATGATAAATTTTGAAATTATAATTGCTTGGTTTTCAATTCATATATATATTAATTATGTAACAAGCAAGTAAATCTCTTTTAAAAGTGTATTTATTTTTTATTTTACTTTTGCAACTTTGTGGTCTAGAATCTCTAGAAACATATGTATAGACAATAACTAATTTATCCAATAGTTTACACATTAAAAATGAGGTCAAAACTTGGACCATGCCCCCTATTTGATTATATAGATAGATACTCTTTGTTACTTTCAATAATGCTTCTAATATTGAATTTTGACTTTCAACTTTAACAATGACCCATCATAAGAAACACTTGTATCGTTATCATCAACGGTCCACATGTAAAAACAACATAGTTTGTGCAAGTCCTCTTTTTAATTTAGGTGGTGTACATTTCTCTTTCTACGTTAATGGTAAAAGTTTCAAATCCATCATACACATTTTACAAGTATATTTGAAGAGTTTTGTTTTTAGTATGTTGGAGTAGACATCCAAACCATGCATGCAGTGCTTGTTTTACAAATACCTGACTTTTTTGGTGTCTGATTTCCATCTAACTTAATATTCATAATAAACCATTTAAAATCTAAATGCTCATATGATATTATTTTCATACAAAGAGAGAATCTAAAAGTTTTCATAGTTTGAAATAATCATTTAGAACGATGTTTCATGAAATTTCATTAGTGAATCATATAAACGGGTTAAAGTTAAGTAATTTTATACTGTATTTAGCGATATGCGAGTTTACAAAATATCTAGCATATTTATGGTAAATTAGTACCTATTGGTTTTAAAAAAAGCTTGGAGAAAAAAAATGATTGGCTATTTTCATGATTAATTAAACTAGGATTCCAAAATAAAATATAAAAAGTTAGAGTCCACGCCTTAATAAAGTTTTACGAATTTTTTTTTCATGAATGATTAGAGAATAAAATATAGCTACGGAAATCAAACATTTGTGTACGAACTAATTTTTTCTTCTTTTTTTAAGATAAAATATTTTAAAAAATGGAGAAAAAAACAGAAAAGGTAGTTTCCATTTCCGATATTTTTTCAATTATATTTCATCCTTCATTTTATTGGGGTAAGAATGGTTTGGACTTAAAAAAAATTGCATTTTATTGGGGTAAGAATGGTTTGGACTTAAAAAAAATTGCATCAGATAAATTACCCTATGTATATATAATCTTTCTATTATCAGTTCAAACAAATATATCAGTTCTTTGCATGTAGACCATTGGATTTAAAAGATGCTTTGACAAGTGCATGCAGACAAGTCAAAGTATTTAAATCCAATGGCTCATATTCAAGGAATTGATATATTTTATATCAGTTCAAACTAACAATAGAAAAACTTTAAATATATATATATATAAACACACTAACAATCTTCAATGCAAATCTCATACACTTACTTTTGTTGAGAAGAGTTTATTTAAACCATTTTAAACCTATTTTTTCGATGGAAAAAACATGTAGAATCCCGAACGAGTTTACTAGATAGACATGCACGAAGGACATGTGAGAATTGAAAGCTACAACCATGATCCATGAATGTACACATTGGATGATGATAGGCATGGCATGGCCAACAAGAAGCCAAATCCCCATTTAAATTTCCCCTAAAAGCTGACAAAACACACCAATGGCAATGCTAAGGACTGATAGAGACCTCCTCTCTCTCTCTCTCTCTCCAAAAAAAACAGACCAAAACAAAGAGCTGGGCTGGATTGGGCCAGTCCGGGCCCCACTTTGGTGGGGTTGGGTGGGTCCATTGCCAGCTAATCCACACTCAACATAGATGTCCTCGTGTGGATGTGGGCCCATTCCAACCCAAACAGAAGGCCACTGTCAGCTTAGCTATCTAGACCCCACACGTGTGCTAGCATCACATCTTCTTGGAGGACAACGCACGTGTGACCATTAATTGTTATAGGGTCAGATGATTTTTTTTTTCTTCATCTGTCAATTTTACAGTTATTGGAGCAGATTCTTATCTTTCATTTGCTTTTATGTGTACTGTTTTTATTTTATTTTATTTTTTTCCTTTCATTTTCTTTTCTACTCCGTACTGTCCTGTTGAAAACTATATATCCTCCTACTTTTGTTTGCTTGGCTTGATTGAATCACACAAGTCAAAAATTGTTTACTCCGTAATTTGACCGGAATATTTCAATATTTTTCATAGTCAGACCGAATCGACATTAATAATATCCAAATCTTGTAGGGGTCAATTTATTGGTTGTATTAGTTTTTCTAAATACCAAACCCAAATCTGTTGTACCTTTCAAATATCGAAAAATCAATTTTACAACTTCCCAATGAATTTTTCGTTGAGAACCCATAAATCTACTAACCACACTAACATCATATGAAATATTAGGACGAGTGCAAACCATAGCATACATCATACTCCCATCAGCACTAGCATATGGAACTCGAGACATTTTCTCCTCCTTATCCTTAGACTTTGGTGACAAAGCTGATGAAAGTTTAAAATGTATCGCTAGTGGAGTAGTCACATGTATAGAATCTTTCGTACCAAAGTGTTCAAAAAAAATTTCTATATAATTTTTCTACGACAAAAATAACTTGCCCGCTTTTCTATCTCTGTGGATTTCCATACCCAAAATTTTCTTTGCAACACGCAAATCTTTTAGTTCAAATTCACCCCTAATATGATATTTCAATTTATTAATTTCACTTTTATTTTTTGCAGCAATCAACATGTCATTAACATACAGCAATAAATAAATACATGGTAGTTTCCTGTGATACACACAACTGTCATAATCATTTCGTGAGTAACTATGACCAACTATAAAAGTATCAAACCGCTTATACCGTTGCCGAAGAAACTACTTCAAAAAATATAATGATTTTTTCAACAAACAGAAATGATCTTCTTTTTCTTGAACAACAAACCCCTCCGGTTGATGCATAAAAAATTTGTTCCTCAAGCTCACCATGAACAAAAACCATTTTTTATATCAAGCTATTCTAATTCCATGTCAAACATTGCAACCATGGCAAACAACACGTGAATAGAGCTATGTTTTACAACTGGTGAAAAAACTTTATTAAAGTCTACACCCTTTGTTTAACTATAGCCCTTTGCAACTAAACGTGACTAGCAGCTTTAACCCCTGAGATTCCTCCTTTTAGCTTAAAGACCCATTTGTAGCCAATAATCTTCTAGTTCTTAGGCGATTTCACCAATTCTCAAGTCTGATCCTTATGAAGAGATTCAATTTCTTCACTCATTGCAATAGCCTATTGAGGAGATTCAATACCACTGGTAGCTTCCCGATAAGTTAAGGATTCCTGAATTCAATAGTTTTTGCAACATTCAATACAAAAGAAACTAAATCTGTATATCCATACCGTCGAGGTGGCCTAATTTGTCTTCTTTCCCTCCTTGTTGCTATACTGTATTGCTGATTTTCTTTTTCTGTATTATCAATAGCGTCATGCACATCACCCAGAGTTGGCTAAACTAAACTGTTGTCTTGCACTTTATTAAAATCTTCAACTTCAAACTCCACCTGCTTACTAACACCATGATCTGTATTTGCAATTACAAACTCTTTTTTCTCATGCAGTATGACAAATTCATCAAATTTCACATCTATGCTAATTCTAAATTTTTTTAACTCGGGTTCAACACACTACAAACGATAGCCTTTCACCCCAGTCTCAAATCCTAGAAATACACATTTTATAGCCCTATGCTCAAGTTTACCATTACTCACATGAGTATATGCAGGACAACCAAATATTTTTAAATTAGAATAATTAGCAGGAGTATCAGACCATATCTGAATAGGAGTCTTCAATTCAATTGTAGTTGATAGAGATCTATTCACCAAATAACAGGCATAATTAACAGCTTCAGCCCAAAAATCTTTTTTCAAACTAGAATTTGAAAGCAAGCAACATGCTTTCTCCAATAAGGTTCCATTCATACATTTTGCAGCTCCATTTGTTGTGGTATTTTTCTGACAGTGTGGTGTCTCACTATCCCTTCATTCTTGTAGAACTCATTAAATTGACCCCCAAAAAATTCCAAACCATTATCAGTTCTAAGGCCTTTTATTTATTTATTTTGTCTTATTTTCAACAACAACTTTCCACTTCTTGAATCTAGGAAAAACATCATTTTTCTTTTTCAAGAAATAGACCAAAACACGCTTAGAAAAATCATCAATAAATGTCAGAATATACCTGGAACCACCTTTTGACTCAACAAGAGCAAGACCCCAAAGATCTGAATAGATGTAATCCAATGTGCCCTTTGTCCTATGGGTAGTTATGGAGAACTTAACTTTGCATTGTTTCCCATAAACACAATGCTCACAAAAGTCAAGTTTGCATGTGTAGTGTTTTGGGTTAGCCCATCTCATTACATATTAGGCCCAATCAAGAGGCCTAATAGAAGTCTGACCTAGAAGCCCAATTCCAAAACTTTCTGTTGTGACTCAAGTTGACAGCTGGTAACTCAAAATATTGTAACGGTGCATTTGTTGCTGTTAGCTGGAGAGCTATCTGACCACGTGAAGAAATCCACCGTGTCAAGCACTTATTGGCTGTTGTAGATATCTGTGATGACTTATATGATAAGGGTATATATATGTTGAAGAGAGAGAAGGAAACTACTGAATTCATTGTCTTTAGGGTTTCATTCTGTTTTGAAAGGTTCTTCTCTCTTAGAAAAAGCTCTCGGTTCTCTCTCTTGAGATCTCTGTAAAACTTGGTGAATCCAAGTGTGGTCTTTGTAATATTTGTGAGATCGTTGTGTGATAAGAGTGATCTGAGTGCTGATTCTTATTGTTGTGAGGGTTTGTGATATCTCTGTTAATCTATGACAGATCGAGAGCAGCTTTAGGCTAATCTAGAGTTGTGTTATTAGATCTAGTGTCTGGTTGAGTTTTCTGGGTTGTGTGAGGATTTCTTTTGGTGTACTCTTGATTGTAATCTGTTCATATAGTGAAGAGAGCTTTTCTTGCAAAGGCTCAACGTGGATGTAGGCTCGATTTGAACTGAACCACGATAACTTCTGTGTGTTGATTTCCTCTTCCCTCTCATCTCTTATTTTCTTATTCTCTGGTTCAGATTTATCTTTATTGAACTTACTTGTTTTAGGGATTGATTGGAAAGATTTACATTGATTCAAATCCTATCTAGATTGACAGTTATATTTTGTATGCTGCATATCTTGTCACTGTTGGTGAATATTATTACTGCTTGTTTTTATAAGTGAATCTTATAGACTTTTGAGTGTTAATAGCAGGTGTTGAAGGTTTTGTTTAGGTACAGAATTTTAACAGCATGTTTTCTGACCATCTAACAAACCTCGTTTACTCAAAATAGTCATGCCAGCCTCACCCATATGCCTTAAACACATATGCCACAAACGAATAATATTTTAATCTGGATCTGATGAAGACGAAACAACTGCAGCACCAATAATTGTGCTTCTTTGAAGTACATATAGGCCATTAGACTATTTTCCTTTTATGGCAACAAGAGCACATTTAATAACTCTTAAAACTCCGCCTTCAGCTCAATACTTATAACCTTGGGAATGAATTGTACCCAAAGAGATAAGATTTTTCTTCAAATCTGATACATGCCGAACATTAAACAAAGTTCTAATAATACCATCAAACATCTTAATTCGAATAGTGCCAATACCAACAACCTTGTAGGACATATTATTCCTTATTAAAACAACACCACCATCAATTGACTATTAAATAGCAAACCACTCCATGTTGGGACATATATGGTATGAACAACCTAAATCAAGAATCCAAGCATTGTCTAAACATCCAAAAACAACTGATAAAACAGTACCGATATCACTAGAATAATCTTCCACAACATTAGCATCACCAAAATCAGCCAAATACTTATAACCTTGGGAATGAATTGTACCCAAAGAGATAAGATTTTTCTTCAAATCTGGTACATACCAAACATCGAACAAAGTTCTAATAATACCATCAAACATCTTAATTCGAATTATGCCAATACCAACAACCTTTCAGGACATATTATTCCCCATTAAAACAACACCACCATCAATAGATTGTTAAGTAGCAAACCACTCCCTGTTGGGACATAAATGGTATGAACAACCTGAATCAAGAATCCAAGTGTTGTCTAAACAACCAGAAACAACTGATAAAACAGTATTGGTACCACTAGAATAATCTTCCACAACATTAGCATCACCAGAATCAGATGATTTATTAGATGTATCTTTTTTTTCTTTAAGTTTCGGACAATCAATTTTCCAATGCCCTTTTTTCTTGCAATAGTTACAACTTCCTTCCTACTTCTAGACTTATGTGGCGTTTGTTTTTTGGTTTGAAAACTTAAAATGCTGAATTAGATCTGAAGTCTGAAGTCTGATCAATATGTTTGTTTTTTATTTTCTGAAGTCTGAATTAAGTGTTAAGCTGTTTGTTTTTTAAAAATAAAAATATCTGAAAACCTGTAATTTGACATTTATACCCTTGCATCATTGATTGTTATATATCATTATATTTATTTATTATGTACGTATATCTTTTTAATCTAAAAATAATATATCACTATTTAAATAAAATTATAGTTCCTTTTAATTTATATTCTAAAAAAAATATTATTTTTGTTAAATAAAATTATGTATATTATTATTTTTTCACTCCTCTCACATTTGAGGTATTAATCATTTTACACCTCTTATGTTGGTATTGGCCATAGTATATTTAATAGTTATTAAAAGATATTAAAAAATAATATTAAAGAATATTATCTTCTTTCTCTTCTTTCTCAACCAATCACTCTCTCCCTAATTAATCTTCTTTCTCATCCACCGATTATCTTCTTATCTTCCTCTCTTTCACTCTCACCAGTGACCGATTCTCTCTCTCTCTCTCTCTCTCTCTCTCTCTCTCTCTCTCTCTCTCTCTCTCGACCATCAGGTGAAGATCTGGCGAAGTCGCCGCATACTCACCATGAACAAAGCCACCGGATCTATTGAGGGCAGTTTGGGAAAAAAAAAAAAGTAAATGAATTGAAGTCCTATAAGACTTCAGATAAAAGTTGAGATTTTCAACTTTTTTTCCTCAGATGTTTTTAATGGGTTTTCAGACCTTAGATCACTTGAAAAACAAACAGGAATGTCTAAATAGATGACTTTAAGTTTTCAGAGGCAAAAACAAATAGACCCTTAGATCTAGAATTGTTTCTACTACCACCAGAAGATTTTTTTTTTTTTTTTTTCGTCTCTGCCTCTAGCCATCAAATCATTAGCCTGATTTTCATTTGTATTTTCAACCACTTTTTTTCTTAAATTCTTTCAAATTCAAAGATGATTTAACATCCTCCAAACTAAGTGTAACTCTCCCATACATCATAGCATCAACAAAATTTTCATATGAGGAAGGTAACGAATACAATAAAATCAATACTAAATCTTCATCATCATATTTCACATCAATATTATTTAAATCTAGAACAATTCTATTAAATTCATCCACATGGTTTTGAACAGACTTACCTTCTGGCAAACAAATAAAGTTGGTTCGAGGATTTGATCATATATAAGCTTTACAGCTTAAGCCACAATGATTCTACAGTTTTCTCATCAGGCACCTCATACAACATCACACTAGACAGCGACAATAAAATTGCGATGAATGCTTTCTCCATAATATCATCTTTTTCTTCTTCATGCATGTTTTTAGGCAACCTCTTCCTCTCTTTGAGGAGGAAATAAGGGTTTTTATCACTTTTTTAAGTTGACGTTTCAAGACTATCACCACTTTAACAACTTATGTTTTAAAGGCACCAAAGTAAGTGACTTCCAAATAGACCTGACAAGGTTTCGGTTCGAACCATGGAATCGGAACCGAAAAAACCTGAACCTGAATCGGGGGAAGTCGGTTCTGATTCCGGTTCTAAAGTTTGAGGAACCGGGTGGTCGAACCGGAATGGAACCGACAGTTCCGGTTTCGGTTCGAACCGACGGTTCCACGGTTTTTTTTTTTCTTTTTTTTTAGGCTGACCGTTGGAGGCCCAAAGGCTACCTTTTTTTTTTTTTTTCTTTTTTCTTATCTATAAATACCCCACCCCCTTCATTTTTCCTCTCAATTCTCTCTATTCTCTAATTCTAATTTCTCTCTCAATTCTCCAACTCTCCAAGTTTCCAAGGTTTTTAATATTTATTTCATTTTGCAATTGTTTTATTTGCGATCAATTTTATTTGCAATTTATTTTATTTCCAATATATTTTATTTGCAATTTATCTTATTTCCAATTTATTTAATGTCCAATTAGTCAATTACTAAGTTTCCAATTTCATTTATTTGCAATTACTACTTTACTACCTACTATAATTCTTCTAAGTTTCCAATTCTCTCCCAAATTTATTTTTAAATGGCAAGTGGTGGAAATGGAAGGGGTCACGGCCATGACGGTCCTAGGCGTTCGATTTCGATAAAAGGTAAGGGTCATATGATCGATAATCTCGGTCATAACGACACCACCTATCACGAGTATCTGTAACGTCGGACCTATGCTGAAAACCTAGGCCCAGACTTTCCTACTCCCCCTCTAACAATTTCAAAACCCGATCCCAATGACCCCAACCTCACCTCCCCACCCCCCCCCCCCCTCCCCAATTTGACAAGGCAGTCAGAAAATATACCTGATATTGATACACCTCTGGATTTTGATTTTGATCCACCGGAACTAGAAGAGGAGGAAGATCTGATACAGAAGCATAACAAATCTAATCTCTTCGTCAAACATATGAAGAAAGTTAGGAAAGAAGATGGAAGCTATGTAGCGGCTTGCAATTACTGCACCAAAGTATATAAGTGGAGCAAATCCGGAGGATATGACACTTATCAGAAGCATATTTCAACCAACATCCAGAAGCAGAGACTAGATCAAGGTCACAATCACAAATTCCCAGGTACGTTACTCTTAACCAACAATTATTTCGTTATATTGATGAACAAAATAGAGAATAAAATGGTAGAAGTAGAACACTTATCATTCAGTTTTGGTGAAAGGGTTGGTTTTATTAATTATTGTTGACGAGTATTAAACCTTGCTGCATGCCGTGTTCCTAGAGCTATGCTCACATTTACACTAGAAAAGATTTATGTAAAAGAAAAAAAAAAGTTATAAAAATATTTTGAAAATAATAACGGTCGTGTTTCTATATGTGCCAACATATGGAGTGACCATTGGCGATCACATTCATACTTGGGTGTCACTTGTCATTTTATGGATGATGCATGGAATATCCAGAAAAGAATTCTTGCATTTAGAGTTTTTGATGATGCACACACTGTTCAGAATATTTTTAGACAGCTTAGAATTATTTTTTCAAAGTATAAAATTGAAAACAAATTTTTGCAATTTGTTTTGATAATGCTTCTAACAATACTGCTGCTATTCCATCTTTAATTGATTTATGCAGACCTTATCTTGGTGGTACATTTTTTCATCAAAGATGTGTATGCCATGCTTTAAATTTATGTGTTCAAAAAAGAAACTGTTGAACATTTTATTCTACCTATTAAAAAAGCCCTAATGTTTTTATGGAAACATTCTTCTACAATGAAAGCATGGTCGAGATATTGTAAATAAAATGGTAGACGTGTCATTAGATTTCCTTGTGATATTCTAACTTGTTGGAATTCTACTTATAAATTGCTTGCTCAAAGTTATGAGAATAAGGATTTATTAGTTTCTTTTATTCAATTTCATGTTACTCACATTGAACTTTATCAAGCTCATTGGGATGCTTGTTACAACGTTTTCAATTTGTTAAAAGTCTTTTATAATGCTACAAACAATTTATATAGTGTTTATTATCCTACAATTCATTTATTTATTATTGAGAGTCTTAATATTGCTAGTGCATTTGCTCATTGTGAATCCGACATAGCAATAGTGGAAGCCGTTAATGCTATGAAGGTAAAATGGTTAGATTATTATAGAGAGTTTCCAAATATTTATTTGATTGCCATGGTTTTTGATCCATGTTGTAAATTAGAACATTTGTGTTATTATCTAAATGGTTATTATGGCATCCAAGGTTTAAAAATTGAATATGATGTTAATGCATGTTATGATAGAGTTAAGAAATTATTATATGATTTATATGATGAATATGTTACAGTTTATGGATCCTCACTGAATTTAGATGTTACATGAACACAAATTGCATCTCAACCCCTATCATCCTCCTTTGGATTTATGAATTTAGGGTATAGTTTGTTATAAAAAAAATAATTAAAAAAAATAAAATAAAATAAAAATAATAAATAATAAATAAAAACAAAACCTAGATGTTCTTCTTCATCAAACTTCGACAAGTATTCCGAGCTTGAATCTTATCTAAATGCTTCTTTTGAGTTTATAGAAGATATGCCAGGGAAAAAAATTGATATCTTACAATATTGGAAAGAGTATGGAAGGTACTATTCAATCATAGCTATGATAGCCAAAAATATTTTTTCAACACCAGTTTCTACAGTGGCGGTGGAACAAGAGTTCAACGCCGAAAAGAATATCCTGGATGAAAAGCGTTCGTGCTTGACTTCAAAAGCACTACAGATACAGGTTTGTGTAGATAGCTGGACGAATGCGCAATATAGACAACAAGAAATCGAGCAGGAGTCAACATACGATTTCTTCAAAGATGACAAACTTGAAACAGGAGCCGGAATAGCAGATGTGGTATTGCGGTCATGCGGACCACGCCATCACGACAACAATTAGTCCACGACAACAATTAGTCCACGTCATCACCGAACCTGTAATAAAAGGTAAGAGAACTACGTGGCCTTTGATTCCTCTAAACTCCCCAAGAGGATACGTAAGCAACTTAATTGTGGTAAAAATTAAGTGCAAGGCTAATAACTTTACATTTTTTTAGTTTTATTTTAATTAAATTTTGTAATTTGTAATTTATTTATTTTATGTTATTTTCGAATTTCAGGTGACCCAATTCCTAAATACCCAATGAAATGTAATTTGTAATTTGTCATTTTGTTTAGTTTTATTTTAATTTAATTTTGTAATCTGTAATTTGTTTATTTTATTTTATTTTCGGGTGACCTAACCCAATGAATTTTATTTTATTTTATTTTGTAATTTGTCATTTATATATTTTATTTTATTTACAATTACAACTTACAAGTCTAATTTTTTTTTTTTTTTATGTATTAACAAAGGAAAAAAAAAAAAGATTCAGAACCGCCGGTTCCATAGGAACCGAAACCGGAACCAGCAGTTCTTGAACCGAAACCAGAACCGGCCTATGTCTGTTTCGGTTCCAGTTCCACCAAACCTTGGAACTGGAACCTTGCCACCACTACTTCCAAAAATACCCTTACTTTACACTATTTTTTTTATTACTTTTTAGTTTTTATTTTATTTTATTTTATTTTTTCATCTTCTTCATAGAGGTTTGTTTAACAAACCTGTAAGAGAGGTTGAAATCGTTAGACCACCGTTGGAAGTCTGTTCAACCTCCATGGAGTTCAAAATCGACCTTTAATGGAGGTCGATAAAGAAGAAGATGAAAAAAAAAAATTGGAATTTTTTTTTTTGGAAAATTTTATCTGAGACTTGGAGGTCATTTCCGAGACTTTATGGTAATTTTCGATACTTTCTTGGTACAAATGAAATTTTCTTGGCAAAGCCTTGAAAAAATTCATTTATACCCAAAAAGTCTCGAAAATTACCAAAGTCTTGGAAATGACCTCCAATTTTTTTTTCCCAATTTTTTTTCATCTTCTTCTTAATCGACCTCCATTGGAGGACGAACTGACCTCCAATGGAGTTTCACCTCCATTGATGGAGGATTTTGAAAAAAAAAAAAAAAAAAAAAAAAAAAAAAAAAAACCAAAATAGTGAAGAAGGTTACCGTGGGGGGCATTCTTGTCCGTTCACCATAATAAGTGTCTTTTAAACATAAGTTTTTAAAATGGAGACAGTGTTGAAAAGCCACATTTAAAAAGTGCCATTTAATTTTTCCCTTTTGAGTGCTTTGGCTAGCCCTTATTGAGTTAACAAGGCTCGCATCTTCACTTGCCAAAGGCCGAAATTATTTCTTCCATCAAATTTCTCAATCTCAAATGTTGCATCCATCGCAATTTTTTTTTGGGACAAATACACAACCCAAAAGATTTGACAGTCAATTTAACACAATCCAAAAGATTTGACAGTTAATCTAACAAACGCTCGATAATGGATCCCAAAAAGCTAACTCAAGAACCAGGCTTTGATACCAGTTTATTGTGAAAATTGTCAAGACACAAAATAATTAGGCAAAATAAAAGCAAAAGCGGAACAAGAGAAATTTACGTGATTCAGCGTAAAGCCTACGTTCACGGGCAGAGAGGAAAAGAAATTCACTATGATTAATGGAGATTACAAAAGAATGTCTCAGAATCACTCACAAAACCCAAAACCCTATTACACCCAAAGAACTCTCAAAAAAGACTTATTTCATAAAAGATCCTATAACCACATATTTATAATATAGATAGAGATAAAATAGGAATCTAAATCAAATAATGTTACTGACTAATTTAAACCACATAATAACAACTTCTTTACAATAGAGACAAAAGATGAGGATATCGGTTTGAGATCAAGCTTTTACTTTAAATTACTTAAATTCAACGTCCCACCTTACATATTTATCGATAAGGGTGGGAAGTTATTTTTCTGTTCACGAAAGTTACTATCCAAGCCACATAATAACAACTTCTTTACAATAGAGACAAAAGATAATATATCGGTTTGAGATCAAGCTTTTCCTTTAAATTACACAAATTCAATGACTCACCTTACATATTTATCGATAAGTGAGGGAAGTTATTTTTCTGTTCACGAAAGTTACTATCCAACCTTTACTTTTTTGAATCTCGTTAGATTTCGATAGACTTCTCTCCCTCTTTTTTGACACTATCTATCACCTATCTAGATCAGTTATTCGAGCTGCTGATTTGGGAGTCATTTATCCAAATCCCAAACTTATCCATTTACCAGCTAAGCTTATGACCTAGATTTCAATAGACTTCTCACTAGACCCATATCTACACACTTTACTTTTGGTGTGTTAAGTTTAAAATATAAATTTCAACAAAACTTTTTGAATTATCATCTTATTTGAGTTATAATAACTCCAATCGGAATGTAGATTTTTTATTGGTAGTTGGACAATGAAGTATAACTCATGTTCATGATATAAGGATACATATTACTTCGAATACTTGAGAATAACTACTTTCCAAATAAACTAAATCATTCGACAATAGTTGAAGTGCCCCATAGTTAGAGTGGCTCCGTGGTAAGCTGTTCAAACCTTAATGGGCAGAAGAACTGTTAGAATCATATAAGAAATCTTAATCTTTTTGGATAGAGCTTATAACAGTAAGTTAAGACAAAACAATAGTAAGTTAAAATAAGATTTTAAAAAAAAAAAAAAAAAAAAAACCAGTAGGTGAGATTTGTGTCACAAATAATTGATTATCAAAATCAATTCAATCACTTTAACCAGCAAACATTTCTTGTCATAATCCTACCATCAAATCTCGGATCACAATTAGGCACAGTAATGGGTCAGATTGGGGATGGATACCTCAATATCCATTCCAGTATCTGTTTGAGATATATATTCTCATCCCCATAGGTCGTATCCATCCTTATTTCTAAGTGGACGGGATAGATTCGGATAATCCTCGAATTGAGATAGAAAAATTCATCCCCGCTCCGTCTAATATCTATATTCAATGAAAAAAAAAGTAAATTTTTATAGTTTATAAGAGAAAAATGTAACTAACATGTGTAATAGTAAATTTTATCATATTTAAAAGGACAAACAAATATATCCAATAAAGTTCAAATTAAAAAAAATAATAACTTAAATAATTAGAATTAATAATTACATAATATTTTTTTTTTTTTTAAATGTTAAAATCTATAATGGATTCGGATGGGGATGGACCCTATCCCCGAAAATAAAATGGATATTAAGATAGCTTTCATCACAATTCCGTCTTCGAAATAATAGTATCTATACCCATTTTAAATTGAACGGATTCTTACAGATACTTGTATTCGTAGATAATTTTACCATCTCTGATCACAATCAGTAATTTGAACCCACACGTGGCAACATTGGAAGCACACGAGTGGCTTGTCTCCCTCCTACTCTAACAAGATTTATACTACCAAGAAAATGACATTTTTTGAGGTACAATACATTGAATTGAAGATAAAATTTAAGTTTATATATTATAGACTATATAGTTAAGAAATCTACATTGAACTTGCCATCCAAAGTGGGGTTACCATTCAAAATTCAATGAATTTTCCCAACGTTTTTATAGGGATCTTGTTTCCATAAGTGGTCCTTGTAAAATTTATTTTATTTTAGTACAAATTGTCTATAGCGGTAAGGACTATAAAGTCTATAATAATATTATTAGTAAATGTGAATTAAAAAATAGTCACATGAATTTGGAAACGACTCAAAGTTCTAAAATGTACTAGGTATGGTGTATGTTTCTCATGCTTACATTGTAAGATTGTAAGATCAACTTAAGTCTCTTTCTAAATTTTGAATTTACTATAATAGTTAGAAGAAAAAAAAGTTTTAACATGGATTGGATACATAGTAAGTAATTACAAGAACCTAAAACTATTACACATCATTTATAAAATGAGTCTCTAGTAAAAGATTCATATTTTAATTTCGGTAAGGATCTTAATAAAATTACATCGATTTTTATGAATTTTGATCTAAATTTTTTGTGGATGGTAAATTCATTGAAATCTATATATGAATAAAATTTAAGAATTTTTTAAGCACTAAAACTATTTTTCTTGAATTTTCCGATGCCTTCATATTTAACAAAATCAAAATAAATAGTTTTAGTGTTTGAAAACAAAAAATCAAATTGTATTCATAACTAGATTTCATTGAACTTATTAACTACTCATAATTTGTATTATCCTAATAATTATAAGAAAATAATCTAATAAACTAGTTTTAATATTAAATGCTATGTACTTTGTTAAATTACAATAATAAAAAGGTAAATATAAATTCATATAACCATTAGAAATAGGGGTAATTACCCTAGTGGCCATCAACCTATGCCACCACTATCAAAATGGCCACCAGATGAGGAATTGGTTTCAAAATGGCCATTTTGGCAAACATTGTTAAAAAGATGGCAATATTCCACGTGGGGACTGAGCCCCGTGGGGCTCTGCCCCGAACAGGGCGGGAATAGAGGATAATATTCGGGGACGGGGACGGGGACGGGGATAGGGACAAAGTCTTGTCCCCGAAGGTGAAGCGGGGCGGGGACGGGAACGGGAACGGGAACGGGGGAAGCACTCCCCGCCCCAATATATATATATATATATATATATATATATATATATATATTTCATGAAATAACAAACATAGATATCATAAACATGCAGTGTAAACTGAAGTTATAAAAACAAGAAAAAAAATTATGAAACAATGGATAATTCTTATCAAGAAGGATATCCACTTATAATATAATATATAATATATAATATGCAGTGGTTTCGCAATGGGTTGAGCACTTTTGAGAATAGTTTTGGAATCAATTGTTTGAATGAAAGTAGATATTAGAAGAAACTGTTTGTTATTTCTCATTTTCTCTGGTTTGTCTGTCTGGTACTGTTGTGATGAATGTTTTCTTTCATGATTTAGTGTGCTAGGTGTTGACTTTGGTCTTTGATAAAAAAAATATATATATAATTTTTTCTTTGTTTTAAGTTGTAATTTTCAAATGTATAGTTATATTAGACGAGGAATGAGGTGGGTATGGGGAAGACCCCTCCAACGGGGATGGGGATGGGAATGGTTTTGGGGGGCGGGGATGGGAATGGTTTTGGGGGGCGAGGATGGGGATGGAAAAGCATTCTCCGGCCCTGACCCGCCCCGTTGCCATCCTTACACTGTTACACTAATGACCATTCCATCCAATTCCATCCATTTCCATCCAATTCCATTCAATGAGTGGCATTTTGATAAATAAGTGGATGACATTAATTTATTTAAGATATTTTTTGGAAATTAATTTTTTCTTTTATTTTTTGAAACAGATAATTATATTTAGTGTGTGTATATATGTATAGCATATCTCAAACATATGTATATATATATATATATATATATATTGAAAAGACTAAGGCTACAAAATCTAAAAATTCTAAAAAAATATATTTGAGATAAGTTGAAAATAAATATTTTTTTTTTCTTTTTTTGAGAAGATTAAGACTACAAAATCTAAAAATTCTAAAAAATATATTTGAGATAAGTTGAAAAGATATATATATATATATGTGTGTGTGTGTGTGTTTGAGATATGCTATACGTATATACACACACTAAATATAATTATTTGTTTTAAAAATCAAAACAAAAAAATTGATTTATAAAAAATATCTAAAATAAATTAAGTTATCCCCTTATTTATTAAAATAGTCATTTTAATAGTGTGTCATAAGTTGATGGCCACAAGTTGATGGCCACAAGGTAATTACCCCTTAAAAATATATAAGATTTTTTTATTAAAAAAACCTTCTTTTTTTTTTGGACATAAAATACAATAATAAAATAAATTATGTCCACTTGTTGGGAGTTGGGACACAAATGAAGATAAAAATAAAATAATTTTAACTAAAATAAATAATAGATAAGGTTGAAATAGCTGGAGATAGATGGAAGGATTTCATTGGTTTGGGGCCCACAAGTTTGATGAAGCGGTGGGTCCTGATTGGCTGTCCATAATTGGAGACTGTAGACCCCACCCAGACAGTAGTGATTAGTGAAGAAAGCTCATTCTGTCATTTCATAATTCATAAAACCACCTAGAGTTGTGGGCCCCACCCTTCATTAGGTGCGGATATGTGGGCCCTTTTTGTCTCTCTGTGGTCCCCCCGTTTTTATTTTGTTTGTTTTTCTTTTTAATTGACACCAACATCAAGTAATTAACTTTTTTCCTTTTCTAACTATATATGATTTAGGGAAAAAAAAAATATGGAGGGTCTAAATTTTTGAAATTTTTGATGAATATATCGGAATATCATCAATATTCTATAAATATTAAGGATATTCGAAAATAGAGCGGATATTTTGATCAAATTATCAATATTAGATGGGTAGTGTTACAATAAATGTAGTGACCGTTTTCCTTTTTTATTAATAAAATGGTTGTTATCCTATGTACTTAGAGTACAAGATAAAACTATTAATATTAGATTACAAGAAAAAAAAGAAGTAAAAATTCAATATTTTATATCTATATTTTAGGAAGACTGATATTGAAAATATCTTTGAATACCTTCGATGCTTGCCGAACATATTTTCAAAAAATTTGAAAAAATTTGATCTCCAATATTAGTAACGTGGAGTTGGGATCCTCTCATTAGTCTTTGTTTTTCCTTGGTATTCTTCAAGTGTAATTCAAATATCAAGTTGCATGAGAGAGAAAAAAGTGAACCAATCTTGACCATTTATTTTGTATTTTGCTTAGGTGTCATTGGATTATCAAAAATCAAGGAAAAACAAGCCAAGGAGAGGATCCTGATCCTAGTAATGTGATATATAAAACAACTCAACCAATAGTTGATTTGTTTATTTATGTTTTATTTAACTTCCAAGGTTTTTATTTTTCTAAATACTCAATTCTATGGATAATGTTGACAAATAAGAGAAGCTACATACTTAGTGTGTGTTTGGTATAGCTTTTGAAATGATCAAAAGCGTTTTTTTAATGCTATAAGCTATTTTAGAGTTTTTTTTTAATTGTTAAGCAAAACTCAAAACAGTTTTTTTTTTTTTTTAATATATGAATTATCTCAATTACCCTATATAAAAGCCATTTTATGTCTATTTGGAGAAATCCAAAATTTGAGCATTTCCAAAAAGTTTTTTTTTTTAGCTTTTTTAAAACATATGAATTGTCTCAACTACCATTTATAAATTTTAGATATTCCATTATTACTCTTTCATTATAAATACATTGTCAACACCTTTTTTTGTAATTTACTCGACCAAAAACTATTTCTAAAAATACATTGTCAACATTTTTTTTATAATTTGCGCAACTAAAAGTCTTTTTTGTTAAAATCTCTCCTTATTAGAAGCTCTACCACAAAAAGATCAACTCTAGAAACTCTACCTGAAAAGCCATACCAAACACACCTTTATATTATAAAAGCTATATAAGGATGACCTTTAAAAAATTAAAAAAAATTAAAAAAAAAAAAAAGCTCTATAAGGATGTCACGTGAAAGTCACATGCAATTTTGCTGATTTGTCGCAGTCTAATAGGTCACTTTTATAGAGGTGTCGATATTGCATGAATTCTTTTATTATTATTATTAGGGCAAATTGCACTGCAACCCTTGAGGTTTAGGCAATGTACACTTAGTTAGAAATGTTTTGTTATTATACACTAACACCCCCAAGACTTAAATTTAACTTTAAAATACCTAAAATACCCCTAGTTGCATTATTTTATACTTTATTTTTTTTTACCTTTTAACCAAAAACTTTATAAACTTTAATAAAATAAATTAAATTAAATAAAAGATATGATTCATTAAATAAATAAATAGTTAAAAAAATTTAAATAAATAAATAGTTTTAAAAAAACAAATTAAAAAATTAAAAACATTAATTTTTTTTTTCTTAAGGATATCTATTAATAGGGACAAGAAAAGCTCTAAATATCCAAACTATTTATTTAGTTTTTAAAATAAATAAATAAATAAATAGTTTGGATATTTAGAGGTTTTCTTGTCTCTATTAACAAATATCCTTAAAAAAAAATTAATGTTTTTAAAATTTTAATTTATTTTTTAAAACTATTCATTTATTTAATTTTTTAAAACTATTTATTTATTTATTTATTTTTAAAACCATTTATTTATTTAATTTTTTTATTTTATTAAAGTTTATAAAGTTTTTGGTTAAAAGGTAAGAAAAAAAAGTATAAAATAATATAACTAGGGGCATTTTAGGTATTTTAAAGTCAAATTTAAGTCTTAGGGGTGTTAGTGTATAATACCAAAACTTTTCCAACTAAATGTACCTTGCCCAAACCTCAAGGGTTGCAGTGCAATTTGCCCTTATTATTATTATTATTAAAGTTTCACTCATTAATCATCATGATCAAATTAAGGGTTAATTTAATCAGACTAAAGTATAATTTCAATTATATTTTTTTAACACTAAACAACATTTTTCTTATAATATTATCTTATCTCAATAATTTTTCAACTACATAATATTTTCCTATAATATTGCAAATAAAATTTATAAAAATATATATTATCAATTGTCTATCATTATGCATGACAATTTGGATGAAGGCAAATTATCTAATCAAAGTAGAAGAAAAATAAAATTAACTTTAAAATAACTCTACATAATTTTATTTGTTCATATTTATTTCTTTATATTTCGTTTTATACAATTAATTAATTAATTAATATTTCATACTTTTTCTTTGAACACATTCACTCTTAACAAAGTGGTTAAACACCTTAATTAAAAGAAAAAAAGAAAAAAAGAAAAAAAAGTGGTTGAACACTACTCATCTCACTATATTTGTGGTACGGGTTTGAGTTTCACATTTACCCATTAAATTGCAAAGTGTGAAGAGATCATTCCCCTGTAGTTTAAGTTATATTTTAGGTTATATTTATAGTAATTGATTTCACCGAGTATAATGATTATTTTCACGACGAGATGAAGTTGGCCTAGTGCCTCACACCTACATTATCGAGATCCTACATTAAGTTCGAATTGTGTTTGGTAATTGTAATAGTTCAAACACCCGTATATAGGATGCACTTGATAATAACATATCTTATCAAAGCATAAACATTAAACACTCTAAACCAAGTAATATAAACTTGCATACATTTCACATCAACAAGAGAAATATTAAATTATTTCTTTTTATATATATAAATGTTTACATAAAAAATATATAAAAATAAACACACAACAATTAATAAAATCATATCTAATATGAAAAAAAAGAGAAGATAAAATCTTCACCACCACCTTGTTTAAAATAGTTAAATTTGGATTATATAATTGGAATGGAACATCCAACAACCTAATATTCTATATGTTTAACAAAGGAGGAACAATTAACTATTGGATTATTGACTTAATCAAACTTACTATGGATCTCATTCTCTTAGATATCAATTTTCGATAGTTACATATTACATTAATTAAATTTTATGAATGGTAGACAACAACCAAGAAGAAACAAAGTGAAATTTCAGTACACATAAGTTGGATCTTTATCACAGTTAATTGTATGAGATTAGACAGACAAATATTTCGACCTTTCACCACACATTTGGCCATTTCAAGATATACCATAAAAATGACTCTTAAAATAAAAATGACTCTTCAAATTTGTAGTGTTGATTTCGCAGGTTTCCTTATATCTTGACCTGTTTAGTGTTGGATTTTTTTTTTTAATCTATTAAAAATAACAAAGGCATTTTACTTGTGTGTATATATATATATTTTTACAAATAATTTATTGTAACTAAAGTAGCTTTACTTTACTCTTTTGGATATATGTATTTTTGTTCAAATATTATGAAGTATATATTATTATTATATTGATTTTACTTCATTCAAGAGATGGTATTTCCATTGCAAGTTCAAATCAATGAACTTTAATATTTCTCATTTGAAATGAAGATCAAAATTTAGGAGGTCTGTTTTGCGGTCCCCCTTGGTTAAGTCTTTGCTTTTAAGACTGAGCTTATTGCGGCTTCTTTAGTAATCAATTACGCGTGGAAGTTAGGTTAGCATATGATCTGGCTCGAGAGTGACTCTTCTTATGTCGTTCAGCTTCTTTCTGATAGGTGTGATTAGGTTATCTGGCGTGTTCATCAAGCTTGGCAGTGTTGCATTTATCAAATCTCACATATGGAGTTCTAGGTCTCTCATATTTTCAGGGAAAAATCAAGTGGCGGATGCTCTCTCTAAGCACGCTTTGGGTATTCCTTCTGATTTGTGGTGGTCTTCCACTCCTTCATTCTGTTCTTTGTTAGTTGGTAATGACTGTATGGGTAGAAAATCTTTCAGGTTTTCCTAGCTTTGTTTTTCTTGTTTGGCCTGCTTGCCTCTGGGTTTTTTGGGCTATGTCCTCTATTTTCAGATGTTTTGTGGATTCTTTTGTTTCTTTTTTTCCTTTGTTTTATATATTCATGGATACTATCAAAATTTTGGGAGAATTTCAAAAACAATCTCGTGGTTTCGAAAATTGTAGGGTTGTTTTTGCGATTTTCATCGGAACTTAAAAATGAATTTTAAAACTCATTTTAAATTTAATTTTAATGGAAATACAACGGTTAAATTTATCATTTTAATTGAATAAGTCAACTTTTATTGAAGTATATATATTCCACAAAACTCCTGAAAATCATCAAATTAGATTACAATCAATCATTTTTTTTTTTTTTTAAATAGGATGGATTAGTATGAACACATTGAATTAATTTTTTTCCAAACATATTTTATTTGCCACCTTCAACAATGTCCCCTCCAGACAACTGCCCACTTCAACCACTATTTACTGTCCTTTGACAAAAGATAAATATATCATAATCAATCCTTAAATTAAAGTCTCTTATTTAATTCCATTTTTTTAATTTATGGTATCTTGCCAATCTCCTTATTTGTATACATGTTTTTTAAAATTTAAATTAACCAGGAAATTCCTTAATGCAAGGCATGGCACAAGGGGCCGACGGCACCCATGGTTTTTTCTTTTTAATCAGCCGGCGAATGCCAATTGTATTTGGGGTTATTCAATCGGTCGATATCAAATACTATATATGAGGTTCATATATTTATTTTCACAACACAGAAAATTCTCTATATATATTTGTAACATGTAAAATGATATATGAAATATGAAATAATATCAATTTTTCAAAAAATAATTGCTTAATAATAAATTAAAGCCCTTGGCCAGACCATGCCTTTCCCGTTTGACGACAACCCATGTGGGTCCATCTATCACTTTGATCTAAACATCCAACGGTTGTGATTGAATTTCTGAAAGTGAATCAAAGAAGTTGGGCCGTCGGATTGGGGAGTCTTGGTATTCAAAACGAGCGGCTAAAGGTGGGTTTGTGTCCCAAAATTTTCCCCAAAATATTTGTTCCCCTATCAAATCCCAAAGCATAGGGAGCCATCTCCTAAAAGTGGGAGTAACCCTCTCTTTCGATGTGAGAGTTGTAGTCTATATGTAATCTCTTCCCGATAGTGAAAGTAGTATTTCT
The DNA here is from genome assembly GCA_030490815.1 of Acer saccharum. Taxonomy (NCBI): domain Eukaryota; kingdom Viridiplantae; phylum Streptophyta; class Magnoliopsida; order Sapindales; family Sapindaceae; genus Acer; species Acer saccharum. Next base: position 49,412,863 of record CM059867.1, read on the forward strand.
GACCGTGGTTCATGTGACAAATTACAAAACACCATCTCTAATCTCCATGTTCATCGTACTAAAGATTCCTTGTTCTATGAGTGATGTTTCTTTCCCTCATTCCACGCTCTCCTCAATCGATAGGATCAAGCGTTTACCACCGTACCAAAAGTTTTAAGCTATATATTAAATATTAATAAAGGTGATACTTTAGTTTATTTTCTTAAACTCAAGGTAGCATAGAATCTCACGTCTATACGTGTTGCAACCTGTAGGTGAGTCTAAAAGTTTTAAACAAAATCCTTGTTTAAATAGTAGGAATTTTATTTTAAAGAAAAAAAATATATATAAAGTCTTTCTATTGTCAATTCGAATTGATATATTGTATGTGAATGATTATAATAATTATTTTGTAAATATTTAAAATAATTAACTATATATTTTAAAAAGTTTTAGCTAGATACACGACCCTCCAAACCTCCAAGTGGCTTCGACGCTATATGTGAATGATTACAATAATTATTTTGTGTCACGACCCCTCAAACCTCCAAGTGGCTTCGATACTGTAAGTGAATGATTACAATAATTATTTTGTGTCGATGGAAAACTATTGACATTACTTTTTATTAAAAGAAAAAGAAAAATGAAAGTTCATGCATGACCTTTACCATTACATTTTGTCTTATTTTTTCAATTTTGAATTATTACAAATTAATTATAAGTTCAGGAAGGATAAAACAACTCAAACCCGCAACCTCAAATGTAAAAGATATACAATCGAATCAATCTCATCTCATCTTATCCTCATCGTTACCTAATGTAATTCAACCGTTGAGATTTAAAATCCACGTAAAGATGAATCATTACGTCTAGAGACAACGATGATGAGCGTACACTCGAAAATACCTAATTAATAATGTGTAGTAGTGATAGTAAGCAATGCACGCGCTTGTTAGGTGTGGTGGGGCAGTGTTGGTTTCCTTGCTTGCTTGTTTGGGATGTGGTTCATCTTTCCATATCACTATTATTATTCCCTCTATAAAACTTAACCATCCACTTTCTCTCCACCCAAACAGACTCATAAACTTTTTCAGAGTTTCTCTCTAACAATTCCACAGAAAGAGAAAATCAAATCTGTCTGTTTGGCATCAGAGAAAAACAAAAAAAGTTTCAAGCTTTTTTCTTTCAATGACTACTTTGGCGTTTGACAGAGATCTTAACTTGGAAGCGACAGAGCTCAGATTAGGCCTGCCAGGAACCAGTAAAGGTTCAGAAAAACAAACACCCACCACCGCCACCGCCGCAGCCACCACCACCGCCAACAAAAGAGCTGCCAGCAGAGACGATTCCAACACCACACATGAATCTGCACCACCACCCACCAAGTAAGTAAAGCTTCAATCTTTTTTGCTTTTAATGTTCTGGGGTTGCATAAAAATCAAAACTTTATCAAGTTTCAAGTGTCTAATTGGATGTTTTGTGTTGAATTTATGAAATTTACAGGACACAAGTAGTGGGGTGGCCACCAATCAGATCTTACAGGAAAAACAGTTTGGCAACCAAGAAAAGTTCTACTGATGAGCCTGAAGTTTCAGGAATCTTTGTCAAAGTTTCCATGGATGGAGCTCCTTATCTTAGAAAAATTGATCTAAACATCTACAAAGCCTACCCAGAACTTCTAAGAGCTTTGGAAGACATGTTCAAGTTCAGAGTTGGTAAGCATCAATCAATCGAATTAAAAATAATTCTCAAATATTGTGTAAAATTTCATGAATATAATATATTTTTGTTTTTGTTTTTGTTTTTTTAGGTGAGTATTCTGAGAGAGAAGGCTATAATGGATCAGAATATGTTCCAACATATGAAGACAAAGATGGAGATTGGATGCTGGTTGGAGATGTTCCATGGGACATGTTCATCAATTCATGCAAGAGGTTGAGGATCATGAAAGGATCAGAAGCTAGAGGCTTGGGTTGTGCTTCGTAAACTAAAATAAAAAATAAAATAAAATCAAAAAAATCAAAAATCCCAACTAATTCACAGCTTCCACAGTTTCACTAACACATGATCATGATGGAGATTGAAGAAGAAATCATAGGCTCTTGAAGAACAGTCCTCTGCTACATCTGGGCTTTTTTTTTTTTTTTTTTTGTTTAATGTTTATTGATTGTAACAGAAGAGTTAAAAAGTTGTTGTATAGACTGGCATGTTTTTGCTTTTTGGTGAAAAAATGTACAAATTAAAAGATCTAAATATATTGTTTTGTCAAGTTTTTGTTTTGTTTTTCTTGTATCAATGAGGAAATTAATTACCACAAAAGTTTGATTACATTTGCTTATCTTTTATTAGTAAATTAAGGGAGCTCGAATCTAGCACAACAATAGAACAATTTCATTAATTTTAGTCTTTTATGAACTAAGATCCAAAATAAAATAAAATAAAAACTTTAAAAAACGGATGAGGTTGGTCTGTAAACCCATTACACCTGTACCACGAGGTTATGGATTCGAGTTATCTCCGATCCCCCTCTCTAAAAAAAAAAAAATAACCTCGAATTTATGTAATAGCGTACGTAATGGCTTAAAAAAGAATAAAAGTTTTTATAATTATATTTTATTTTTGTTGAAACAAATAAATTAAATTTCAATTTATTTCATTGTTAAATTTTATTTTTAATAATTCAATTAGAATTAAAATTAATTATTTGGATAATTGGATATTATTATTTTCACCATTACCTTTGCAAATACGTCATTTGACCCCTCACGTTTCTGGTTAATTGCTCTCTTTTTGAAATTTCAACTTCAATATTTTTGGAGTCCCTTTTTTATTGAAAACAATACATGTGTAGTAATCAATATAAGTTCATAGTTTGTTTATTTTATTAATGGAATATTAGTATAATTCAGATGTATTTATATATGGTAAATAATTATAAGAAGTTGGATTAATCATCTGTAAATATGATCTTACCGTAGTTTTTTATGGGTCCTATAGCAATAACTATTTTCAAATTGCTTCTAAAATGTTATATTGTAGTTCTCACAATGGATGATCATTTTAGAGATAATAAAACCTGAGTTTATACTGATCATACAAGATTCAATCTACTTTTTCGGTCTACTTCTAGAGATTGTTGAGGGGGAAGCACTAGAAAATGGGATATCGTCCACATATAATTTTGCACATCTTATCTCCGGTTTACATAGGAACGGTACGTGTCCATGATGTATCTGTTGATTATGTTCTAGAGTCATATCCTTACAAGGCGTGCTTATCTTTTGTGTTTTATGACCTTCAAAGATCAATTAAGTGGGAAATTAAAGCACTTAACTTCTACTTAATTTGGATGAGAACCAAGTTACTTTTTGCTGTTCCAATTTAACACTGATTATAACATATCAACAACAACCACTTTTCTTGTGGCTTATATCATTGATTCATTGTATTGAGAAGATTAAACTTGGGTGAGTCACCGAAAGAGTTCCGTCATAGGTCGTCACTCAAAAGACAATGTGTGAAGTAGTTGCACGTATTCAATCAATTATATATATACTATATTGTGTCACGTGTCGTATTCTGATTTCTAAGTGACAGTCTCATGATGAGAAAGAGAAGTCACTTAAAAAATGATGTGTGAAGTAGTTGCATGTATTTAATCAATTATATATTATCTTGTGTCACGTGTTGTATTAAGTAACAGTCTCACGATGAGACATTGAGACGTCTCTCAAGAAATGATATGTGATGTAATTGCACGTATTCAATCAATCATATATTATCTTGTGTCACGTGTCGTTTTCTGAGTGACAATCTCATGGCGGTGAGATTTAAGACAACCCTTTCAGTCACTCGAGGGTTCTCGAAAAACTATATCACCTATAGGGTTGTGATCTTGTTTTATTAATTACCATCATTGATTTGGAATTGACAAACAATTTATATTATGACTACTATGTATAGCTACCGATCCTTGGGTTTTGCTATGAAGTATTTCTACTTGATCTCAAAAACTTCTATACGAAAACGAAGATGACAAGATTGAACCAACTCATCAACTATCTGAATTTATTGTTAATAAATTGTTTTCCTTGTTCGGTGCATGTTGTTGAGACACATGAACTTAACTTGTAGCTCCTCGATCGATGCTGCACATCAACCTTTTCTTGTCCATGTCTGCTTTTTTAATTCTTGCTAGGTTGTTTAAAAACTGCTTTCATGAGAAGCAAGTTTCACATCAAGTAAGACTTTTGTTTGGTTATTTCAAAATCCACACCAACAATTGGGCTTTTATATGATGGTGGAGGTGGGCCTTGGCTGCACACTGGGCCTTTTTGGAAATTTTGACGTGCTTGGCAAGTAAGATACAACTTGGTGACGTGTTGGGCACGTCACCTATAAATGGTTGGCTGTGAGCCTGTGACCATTTACATAGTGTAAGGCCTAAGTCCATCCGGGTTCGGTTAGTAAATATGGGCCTCAGTTCATGTATTGGGCTTCTATTCAGTATTTTGGGCCTCTTTTTACTGGGTCGATATTTGCAAATAAGCCCAAAAAAATGTGGTAGTACAATATTCGTTCATTCTAACCAACCAAAGAGGTACATCTCATGTGTTATTGGAAACAGCTTCAATGAGACAAGCATATAAATAATCATACAATGTTATCAAAATTGTTATCTAACTATACGTCTATCTACTAAATTCATGACACATACTTATCATTTATTAAAGCTACGAATTATGAATTATGATTTTAATTTTGAATTCAAGTTCATATATAAATATACACGTGTTAGGTTTTTATAATACAAATAACGTGATATGCTTGTTCAACCAAAAGCTTTTCTCCCATGCTTGAATAAAGAACATCATTTGCTCTTTTTATTTTATGATTTTAATGAATGTTAATTTAAGGGTCTGTATTATGTGAAGGGTACTTCAATGTGGGGATATTGATTTTGATGATTATTAACATTGATTACAACAACAACCACTTTTCTTGTGGCTTATATATCTTTATATTGAGAAGATTAAACTTCGGTGACACAGAATCGTCACGGGTCGTTGTTCGAACAATGACACTTAATATAGTTGCAGGTATTCAACCAATCATATATTATCTTGTGTCACGTGTCATTGACCGTCTCACTCAAGTTTCCCATAAAACTATCAATTAAGAGGGTTGCAATCTTTTTTTTTTTTTTTTTTTTTTTTTTGACAACTATATATATTTTTTGATTAAATATACTATGACTACTATAGCTTCCAAGCCTTATGTTTTGTTATGAAGTATTTATACGTGTTAAAGTTAATGAATATGCTTTCTTCATTATATACTTGAAATGAAAACTTTTTTTTTAATTATGATCAGGGCATAATTAGATCAACCAAAGAAGCACAAGTCTGAAGGAGGCGTTGGTCTCCTCCATGAAGGAGGTCACGCCTACTCTTTTCTTCATGGAGGTGGGGCATTGCAGTGCTCTAAAAAGCACTACGCACTAGTTGGGCAGTAGGTCGACGCCTAGGTAATTCCTTGATAGAAGATGGAAGCGAGAGAATAGAGAAGAAAATTTTAATCATTTTGGGATTTTTAAAACGATATCGTTTGGTCAAACCCCAAAACAATATCATTTGGACATTATCTTCTTTAAAAGGAATCACCCTAAGAAATAAGGGCCGTCTAGGGCACCTCATCACTACCTAGTCAGATTAGGCAGCGCCTGGCGCTGATTTTTTATGCCACGCATTATCAGTAGTAGGATTTGAGCCGTTAGTAGGATTCATTATATACTATAGCTTCCAAGCCTTATGTTTTGTTATGAAGTATTTATACTTGTTAAAGTTAATGAATATGCTTTCTTCATTATATACTTGCCATTAGTAGGATTTGAACCGTTGACTTGAGAGTCATTTGCTCAAACCCTAAGCCCGTCCATCTACTAGCTGAGCTACGCCCTTAGGGGCACTTGAAATGAAAAACTTATAACCCTTGTATTAGGAGTTTTATGTGAGATTGCATTCGATTAACAACGTGAATCTGAGACATTGATAGATTAAATGAGCCTTGTATACGGTATGCCACCAAGGACGGTATACCGATATGTAACATATACTATTTGAAAACTTATTTTAAATATAAATCTATTGCCTTTAACTTTTCTATTGTTTATAAATCCCAATTGAAAAAAGCCCTCCAAGCCCAACCCAATGTTTGGGATGCTTATTTTTTAAGTCAGAACAATGAGCCCAAATTTAAGTTGAAAATGATTTTCTGATTTTTTTTTTAATAACTATTACAATTTTCTGCTCATTTTGAATTTTTGACCAATCAAAATTACAAGAACCTGTTGTCATTTTTTTTTTTTTTTTTTTTTTTTTTTTTTTTTTTTTTTTACAAGGACCTGAGATTCTAATACAACTAGCTTAAAGTCTTAAACAAACTTTTAAAATAACCAACATTTTTTTTTTTTTTTAAGTTTAGAAATATTTTGTGTTTGTATTTGAATTTGTAAAACTTATTAATGCATAATATAAAACTTATTAATTAATTGACAAATTAATAAGTATAAATTAAAAGTGTATTGTGTTATTTTTTTTCAAACATACATCGTACTTCTTTAATTAATTTAGATTCAATCTATAATTTTATATTCATGTGTTTTATCGATCTAATGAATTTTAAGGATACATTCATCTACTAAAGATACATTTAACCAACTAAAAATTAAATCCATTGTGCTTGTTTAATTAAATAAAATTTATTGTAATTGTGCTTATTTAATGAAAACAAAAATAAATAAATCATATATTCATATTTTTATAAAATATCATAGATTCGTAGTTAATCTTATATGTTATTTTTAACAAATTATCAATTCATGGAATGAGTAAGACCACTGATGTATTATCTTATTGCAAAATCACAACTTCTTCTATCTTGAAAAAATAAATATAATTTTACAATCACTTTTTCAAACTTTAACATGTGTGATGTGTCAAAAGTCAACATTTTCCTTACTGGTAATTTCAGGTGGACTAGTTCAAGTCAAAAATGAAAAAGTCACAAACTACCGTAGTTAATTTCTTCAAGATTTCTTGAGTAACCCGGAGTAGATATTTAGATTATACAATAGAGTAAATTTTTGACCAATATTATTGGAAGTAGATATCTCCTATTCATCGTAGATATCCATCGGTTTCTATCCCATATGTACTAAACAACGGTTTTCAACGACTTTGAAGGAATTAAACGCAGAGACGTAGGATGCGAAAATCCCATTTATATTAAATTTCTTCTCAACTATGGAATAGATATTTGGACCGCAAGGTCTGCACATACTAAGAACATCTACAATGTTAAAGTGACTTGTATATCAAAAATTGCTGACATGATAGCAATGTCAAGAGACTTGTTTCCTATATGATATAAAGATAGATTTAATAGACAATCAACTCAAAATTTGGTCTCAAATGTTTCTGTTTAAAACATTTTTATTTTTAATGACGTATCCAATTTTTTTTTTTTTTTTATAAAATTTTTTAATTTTTTTTATTTGCTTATAAAAAATAAATGAAAAATTAATGTTAATTTTGAATACTTGCTAAGTTAACCGAAAAAAATAGCTATGTAACAGGCCGTTTGAAAGTAGATAGTTAAGTTGACAATGTCTAATATGTATTTTTTGCAACATTAGCGTGAGGTTGAATATGCACACCCAATGGTGAAGCCAAGATTTTGGCTTTGTGAGAGCCAATACAAAAACAAATATTCAAGTTCACGGAAGACAGATATACTAATATTTAAAAAAAATCAAATGTAATAATATATAGTCTCATATGTAAATTGTAATAGTACAATAAATAAATTAATAAATAAAATAGACACAGCTTTATGAATCAAAATGGAACCCGATACTCTTTTTAAATTTATAAAATCATCTATAATTGAATATATACTAATTTGCCATGTGATTTCCTTTTCAATATACATAATCAAAGAGTTTGTAAGAAGTTCATCTTCCATCTTGTTACAAAACCTAATATTGACAATACGTATAATTGGAAATGATATCTAAGTAGTTGCATGTGAAAATGTTTAAATAACAAACTATATAATAAATATAGCAAAGTCATATTAATAATCTAAAATATTTATTATTTTGTAATCTAGTATCTGAAATTATTCGGATAGAGAATAAGAAGAATTTAGTTACAACAGTAGGAATAAAATTGCTTAAGTGAAAAACAAAATTTTTTTTATTAATTTACAATTTCCAACCTAAAATTTTGAATAGTGATAAAGATAATGTGAAAGGTCAAATTGAATAATTACCGATACACAAACTATTTAGAGTAAAGAATTGTGTCAACATAAGATAAGTATTTTAATGATTATTTATTTATTTATTTATTTATTTATTTTGGCATTGGAAAATAAAATAGGAAAGATATTTATTAATTAATTTATACTAATAATATCATAATTTATTGGCTACATACTATAATATCAGAATTTATGTCTAATACATGTAGCAATTTCATTGGTTTGGCGGGGGTGCCCTGCCCCCCCTGTGCACGGCTACATTAGAGATATATTGTTTTAATAGACCGTCAATTTATCATATACGCATCTTTTTTTTTTTTTTTTTTTTTTTTTTCATAAACCACTCTTGTATTGGAGACGCTCTAAGTATATATTTACATTTTGTGTTAGAAGTAGATATCTCCCGTTTATTATCCTTGAATATATCTTTCGCATAATGGGTTGGAAGTAGATATCTCTCGGTTATTACCTGTCATTAGTGTCATATGAGTAATGTTATACAACCCAAATAAATTTCAACCCAAATGATGTGGTAAATGAGTTGTCATCACCATACACAACGTGTGATGATGTCGGTAATTAAAAAACAATTGCCTCATCATTTGAGTTGAAATTTAAATTAAATTTTTAAGTTGTCTTGAATTACTGGTATCATATATATATATATTTTTGCTAATATGGTAAAAGAAAAAGTGGAAATTGCCAAAAATGACTACATATATTATGGGAAATTCGTTTTTAACCACAAACGAAATTTTAATTGTTAATAACCATGTTTTTGAGAAATTACTGGAAATCCCTCATATAAAAACCATCCCCAAAACGCTCTCTCTCCTTTTTCTCTCTTTTCTTTCTCTCTCCTCTCCTCTCTCTCCTCGATCTCTCTCTCCCCGATCTCTCTCTCCCTGATCTCTATCTCTCCCTCAAAGTCATCGCCGGCGTCGTCGCTTGAGCACACCGCCAACGAAGGTGTGCCCGCCGAGCGCTGATGTGCTTCTTGGCTTCGCGACAGCCACAGCGTCGTCATGATTCACCGCCGTGCGCTGCGTGGCTTCACGAACCAAGCACAGCAGTCGCTCTTCACGCCCAATCGTCACCGTCGTCGTGCTTCGCTGCTGCTTTGTGCGTCGATTGTTGTCATCAGAGTCCCCCTCCGCCGGTGATTTGATCTGATAAAAAAAGGGGAACAAAAATCTAATTGAATTTTGGAAATTTGGGGAAGAAGGGAAATTGGGCATGATTTCAAGTTTCTCATATTTCATTTTAGGCATGATTTCAAGTTTCACATTTCATTGTAGTAATGATTTCAAGTTTGATGTTTTTAAAAAAAAAAAATTAATTTCAGGGGTACTCTTGTAATTTACGGACATACACTGATTTTTTTAAAAAAAGTGGTTATTAACGATTAAAGTTTTAAAAGTGGTTACTAACAAAACTTTGATAAATCCAACGGTTAGTTTTGGTTCTCTCTCAAAGAAAAATTATAGGGAAAATTGCATAAACTTACCCTAACGTTTCCCATTATGGCATAATATTCAACTAATACCTTTAATTGCACAAATAACCCATCCTGTTAGTCAACTTCGGTTAAAAATAACCATTGACCATGATTTTTTTTTGAAAGCCCAAAATTGCCCCTGCACTTTATTACAAAAAAATATCTTAACTGCCTTTTGTTTAAAACATTATCTACTTTAAATTATTAGAATATAAAAATTAAACACTAAACATAATCCTTTTTAAATAAAAAAAATTCAAGAATAATATATTAAAAACAAAACAATTTAAGAAAACGTTATTTTAAGAAAATGCAATTTAATAATATATTAAAAACAAAATCAAAAAGGGTTATTTTGAGAAAATATAATTTAAAATTATGCAAGTCCAATATGAATAGTGGTAATGTGTTACATATTTTTGAATATTTTTTCTTTTTATTATATTATTTTTGAATTTTTTTATTTAAAAAGGATTATGTTTAGTATTCTAAACACAAATATAAATAAAATCATCAAGAATTTGAAATAAAAATATAATCATTTGTCATAATAAAATACAGTAGCAACGAAAAATTGTTCAATGTTCATCTCTATAAGACAAAATAGTTTGACTCAATATAAATTACGCATTATATTTTGATTCAAAAAAAAAAAAAAAATACTAAACATGATCCTTTTAAATAAAAAAAAATTCAAAAATAATATATTAAAAACAAAACAATTTAAGAAAATGTTAAATTTCAAAAATATTAACGTTTTTTTTTTGTTTTGTTTTTAATATATTATTACATTGTATTTTCTCAAAATAACATTTTCTTAAATTGTTTTGTTTTTAATATATTATTTTTGAATTTTTTTTTATTTAAAAAGGATTATGTTTAGTATTTATTTTTTATATTCTAATAATTTAAAGTAGATAATGTTTTAAATAAAGGGCAATTAAGATTTTTTTTGTAATAAAGTGCATGGGCAATTTTGGGCTTTCAAAAAAAATAATGGTCAATGGTTATCTTTAACCGAAGTTGACTAACAGGAGGGGTTGTTTGTACAATTAAATGCATTAGTTGAATATTATGCCATAATGGGAAACGTTAGGGTAAGTTTGTGCAAGTTTCCCAAAATTATAACAAGTGAACTAGTGGGACCCAAGTGAAGAATAAAATGCCGGCTCTCTCTCTCTAAAAAGTCGGGGGATCGGATCATCTTATATTCCGATGTCCGACCCGAAAAATTCATTCTTCAAGTGAACACAGAGAGATAGAGAGAGAGAGATAACAGCATAACAACGACAACAACAAACAAGCGAAAACAAAAATGAAACCCTAATTACCTCTTAATCATTTGTAAAACATAGATCTCGTAACCGAGAAACGTATATAGTAGAAACGGAACCCTAATTTTTGTTTTTTTGCTTTTTTTTAAAAAAAGAATTTGGGTGGGGGGGAATTGGGTTTCGGAATGGCGGAGTTAGGGCAGCAGACGGTGCCGTTCTCGTCGCTGGTGAGTCGGGCGGCGGAGGAGTCGTTCTCGTCGCTCAAGGAGCTGGTGGAGAAGTCGAAGAACGGGGAGGAGTCCGATACCGAGAAGAAGATTAACTTGTTGAAGTATATTGTCAGGACACAGCAACGCATGCTTCGTCTCAATGTCCTCGCCAAGTGGTGTCAACAGGTTGGTTTGTTTAGTTGGTTGCCTTTTGTCACTCCTCTGCTTCTTCTTCTTCTTCACTATGTTCGATTTTGACTTGATAAAAGAAAACTATTTTGTCAAATTGGGTTTTTGTATTTAGATAGTTTTGATATATTTTTGCTGGTGAATGAGTTGATTGTTAAAGGTTGTGTTTGGTTGGAAATTGCATGCTGTGAATTGGGTTTCTGAATGTAATATTGGAAATTGATTTGAAAAGCTTTTGACTTTGTTGTTTTTGGGATGGGAGACTTTTGTGGGTTTAGAGTGAATTTTAGGGAGTGAGTGTAGCTGTAAGATGTAAAGATTGGATTTTGTTCAAGTGTTTGCTTGTGACGCGGCATTTAGCGCATTTAGCGCTTCTTGATTTTGTTCATGTTTTGTCTCAGTGAGTGATTAAAGAAAGTGACAAGATAATTTAACTTTACATTGTGCAGTTAGGAAAAGATTTTAGCTTTCTTCCAAGTCGTGTTTAAATTATGTCAATGGTGATATGTTTAGGTGCATATGAGTTTGCTTTTTGATTCATTGTCCAATGAGAAAACTAAATTGTTAAGTAAACTTTCTAGGATTTCATAGTGACAAGATAATTTAGCTTTACATTGTGCAGCTGGGAAAATATTTTAGCTTTCTTCCGAGCCGTGTTTAAATTATGTCAATGGTGATATGTTTAGGTGCATATGAGTTTGCTTTTGATTCAGTGTCCAATTAGAATACTAATTTGTTAAGTAAACTTTCAGGATTTCATAGTTTTTTTGATTAATTGAATCTATATCCTCTTTAAAATGTGATATTGGAAAAGAACTTCATATCTTTTTATTTGGGTTTTTGGCTCCAGTGAATCTGCAGTGACGCTGAGTTTTGAGGTGTTTGGTGTTTTAGGATTGGAAACATTTTGGGATAATCACGTGAAAATAAATTTTTGGTTTAGGTTTTAAAATTTGAGATGTTAGTAATGTTATAAAAAATTTAATCTGAAAATGGGTTTTAGGTTAGTGGCAAGCTAAAAGTATAATCATGATTTTACGTGTATGGATTGAACTTTATTTGGATGACTCATTGGTGAGTTGGGAAGAAAAATGTGAATGTAGGTTTTTTCTTGCATAAAATGATGTGAACTTATGTTGTTTAATTGAAATTAGTTATCTTTTTATTTTTAATTTTTTTTATGAAACAAAAACTATAGTTTATGCTGGTTTGAGTTAATATTTTTTTTGGTTGATTTGGTCCTGAAGGATGCTGTCATAAAGTTTATACTTTTGGACTTTGGGCCATATATGGGTCCTCAGTGTTTCATCAAGGGCATGATTTGGATATTTTGGTTGTCTAATTGAGCTTATCTCAAACGATAGCAATTTAGGTTGTTTATTGAATTATTTAAGGTGTTATTAATTTTGTCAAGTTAATGGATTTTATTCCTCTGGCTGGATGTCAAGAGATTGGGAATGTGATGGGCAATGCAGTCCGAATAAGTGTGTATAATTTTTTTTTTGGGTTACGTAAGTGGTTTGGTAGAATGTTATTGCTTAGTGTTATGGAGATTTTGTTAAAGTTTATTCTATTCTTTTGATTACTGACGATATCATATTTTTAGAATATGTTTATTATGCTAGGTTTTTCTGATTGATCTCAAATTGATTATAGACAATGCCATTCATCTGGAAATCAGAAACCAGATATTCCTCTTGTTTTGGTTTACAAAAATTCTTTGCTTCAGTTTGTCCCTCTAGTTGAATACTTTCAACTTTTCTGTAGTTTGTACATTTTCTTTCTTTTTGCTTCTTTAAAACTCAGGTCAGATAAAAATCTTTATGAGATGATCTAATTATTAAGCTTGTAGTTTGTTCAATTTTGGAGCTTTGTGAATATATCATTTTATTTATCACCATCCTTCGGATGCAGGTTCCGCTAATAAATTATTGTCAACAACTAGCATCTACTCTATCAAGTCATGATACATGTTTCACTCAAGCTGCAGATTCGCTCTTTTTCATGCACGAGGGGTTACAGCAAGCTCGTGCTCCCATCTACGATGTCCCATCTGCTATTGAAGTGTTCCTCACTGGATCTTATCAGCGGTTACCAAAATGTGTAGAAGATGTGGGTATGCAGAGTACATTAACCGAGGATCAGAAGAAGCCAGCTTTGACGAAGTTGGACACACTTGTACGGGCTAAATTACTTGAAGTTTCACTGCCGAAAGAAATTTCTGAGGTGAAAGTTTCCGATGGTACTGCACTGCTTCGTGTGGATGGGGAATTTAAGGTGTTAGTTACTCTTGGTTATAGAGGACATCTATCTATGTGGAGGATATTGCATTTGGAGCTGCTTGTTGGTGAGCGAAATGGATTGGTTAAGCTGGAAGAATTGCGACGGCATGTTCTTGGTGATGATCTAGAGCGCAGAATGTCTGCAGCAGATAATCCATTCATAACATTGTACTCAGTTGTCCATGAGCTTTGTGTTGCACTTGTTATGGACACTGTCATAAGGCAAGTACAAGTACTTCGTCAAGGGAGATGGAAGGATGCAATTCGGTTTGAACTTATATCTGACAGTTCTATGGGTCATGGTGCAAGTGGGAGTTCTGCGCAACTGAGTCAAGATGGAGAAATTGATTCAGCTGGCCTGCGAACTCCAGGTTTGAAAATTATTTACTGGCTAGATTTTGATAAGAACTCTGGTTCATCTGACTCGGGATCATGCCCATTCATAAAAATCGAACCAGGATCAGATCTACAGATTAAGTGCCTTCATAGCACATTTGTAATAGATCCAATAACTAGCAAGGAGGCAGAATTTTCGCTTGACCAAAGTTGCATAGATGTAGAAAAATTGCTGCTGAGAGCGATATCTTGTCATAGATATACTCGTTTGCTTGAAATTCAGAAGGACTTAAGTAAAAATATTCAGATCCATCGAGCACCAGGTGATGTAGTTCTTCAGTCTTACATGGAAGAACCTGATTTTGGCAACAAAAAGGTGGGTTTGTGTATGTTATGGAATTTTTTTGCTGCTTATCTGGTGCACTAGTTTGAGACTTGAGAGTTCTCTTTAATGTTTTCTCTTCCTTTATTGAATTTCTGTTTGCAGAAAGATAACAAGTCAGAGTCAAGGGATTATGAGGGACAGGAAGTATTGCGCGTGCGTGCCTACGGCTCATCATTCTTTATGCTTGGGATAAATATAAGGTTTCATTGGTTTCCCTTCATTCGAAACATGCTTGTTCTATATTTGCAACAGTTGTTATCGTTTTCTGTTTCACACATTCTCTCTCTCTCTCTCTCTATATATATATATATATCTATGAATTCATGTATGCATGTGTGGGTAAGTATATTAATATTATTCTACTGTCCACATTTGTTAACAAATTCTAGTTGATCATCAATGCTATGAAAGGAAAAGAAGGAATAATTATGAAAATGATTACTTATGCAATACTATATCTAGTATGACATGCTTTGGTCAAATTTACTGACAGAAGGTTATTCTCTCTCTCTCTCTCTGTCGTCCACATACTAACTTGATTGAGACCATATGAGAAAAGAGAACTAAGGTCCATTTGGTCATAGTAGGTTCAAATGCTAAACTCATGGTTATTTAGAACTTGAAGTTCTATCAACCCAGCTGACCTGAGGCATAGTTACAATCTTGGACAAAATGATTTTGGAAATCTTCCTTCCACCCGCATACCGACCATTACTTTGATGCCTGGCACAGCCTGATGAGCTTCAGTTTTGGCTCTGGCAGGCCTGGGTAGTTTAGCTGGTCTTTCTTTATTTCATGGAATTTGTGGAGTGTCTTAGATTGTCACTCAAATTTAGGGATTTAAGTCTTGTCAGACAGACCAATGTTGCTGATTCGGTTGTTTGAGTTCATGACTAAATGGTGCCTTGTTTTGAAGATTGAAAATATGGAGAATATTGTACTTATGATGGGGATCATTTTTGTTAGGCATAGCTAAGAAGTTTTTCGCAACATTTTTAGACGATTCTTTTGGGACATGATTTTTAGATTACATGGTGTGAGAAGTGGTGCAAGGCACTTTTTTTTTTTGGGCGACTAAACCTGTAAAAGAAATTAATATTTGGCTTATAAATTATGTTGCAACTTAGTTTCCTCTTTTTCTTTCTTTCTGATATCATTATTACCTAACATCCGTCCTTACCTATCTCTAAGTGCAATCATTTTTCCATCCGAAAAATGTTTCTTTGTTCGGGAGGAGGTAGTGTTTTGGGAATAGGGTTTACCATCTTTTGTTGACTTTCTAAGTTTATTTCTGACTTTCAGGAATGGGCGTTTTCATCTCAAGTCATCACATAACATTATTACACCTTCTGCATTAGCAGATTGTGAAGAAGCTTTAAATCAGGGTAGTATGTCTGCTGCTGAAGTTTTCACGAGCTTAAGAAGCAAAAGTATTTCGCACTTATTTGCTGCTGTTGGCAGGTTCTTAGGCCTTGAGGTATATTGTCTTTTCATCACTTCTTTTTCCCCTAGTTGTCTTTTTTCCTTGTGAATTCTTGGATTTTTTTTTTTAGTATTCATTTATACAGCTTGAGTTAACATTTATAAGGCTGCATGACCTTATGCTTGCAGGTTTTTGAGCATGGTTTTGCTGCTATGAAAGTACCAAAGAACCTTTCCAGTGGTTCAACCATGCTGCTGATGGGTTTTCCAGACTGTGGAAGCTCTTATTTTTTGCTGATGGAACTTGATAAGGATTTTAAACCCGTATTCAAATTGTTAGAGACTCAGGCAGATCCATCTGGAAAAGGTCGTTCTGTTAACGACTTGAATAATGTAATGCGAATCAAGAAAATTGACATCAATCAGATGCAGATACTTGAAGATGAACTGAATTTGAGTATACTTGATCGGAGAAAGTTACTTTCCTTCTTTCCTAATGCGGAGTGTCCCAATCAAAATTCTGAACATGGTATTCTTTCTGAATTCAACCTTGACAGTTCTATGCAGATTGCAGGAGGTTTTCAATCAAGTTTTTCATCTGTTGTCGATGAAGTGTTTGGATTTGAAAAAGGGACATCTGCACCTTCTTACCCTGGTCAGAATCTCTCTTCGTCATTCATTACGTCTCCTGCTTCTCATTTTGGCACTGTGCCAATGAATCTTCATGGTGTAAAAGCTGGAACTCCGTCGCCAAAGTGGGAGGGAGGTTTGCAGGTATCACAACTTAATAATGTTGCAAAAGTTCCACTTGGGGCCAGCCATTACAATGGTACGATATATTCATCAAACAATGTGAAGACCCCTGTACATTCCAGCTCCTTCAGTTCACTATCGTCTAACCTAGGAAGAAGCACAACTGTAAAGAACCTGTCAGCTTCAAAATCTGATCAGGATTTGGCTTCTCTAAGATCTCCACATTCAGTTGAGATTGGTACTATGGAGGAAGATTTGGTATCAGGGAATAGGTCATCGCGACTATTATCTCCTCCAAGGCCAGCTATTGTTAGATCCTCCGCTCCCGGTGCAAAAGCTAATGGACCTAGAAACTCACCTACTGGATCTTTAGCCGGATCTCTTAAAGTTGCTGGAAGTTCTTTGGTTTCAACTCCCATATGTAAGATATTTTCTCTGAGTTTTGTCTGTATTATGGGATATGTACATTCTCTTTTCCGTTTTCTCGTTCACGTTTCTGTTTCTAGTTTAATTGAATATGACTAGCAAAATGTTCTCTTTTCAGCCCAGACAGCTGATGCTGCAATTTCTCAAAGCTTTTCCCATGACATTGTTTCAAAGCTTGAAAAATTTCCACGAAAGCGTACTGTATCAGATATGTTGAGTTTGATTCCATCACTCCAAGACATAGAAGTGGCTGCAGAATATGGCAATAAGAGAAGGAAAATCTCGGAATCAGCTCATGCTCAGCAGCCTTCATCTCAGGCGCTTGTAACAACTGAAATGGTTACCAAAACTGAAGGATACAGTTATGGGAACCTTATTGCTGAAGCAAATAAAGGGAATGCACCTTCTAGCATTTATGTTTCTGCTCTTCTTCATGTGGTCAGGCATTGTTCCCTATGTATTAAGCATGCTAGACTAACGAGCCAGATGGAATCATTGGAGATTCCTTATGTTGAAGAAGTGGGACTAAGAAGTGCATCTTCCAATATATGGTTCCGACTTCCATTTGCTCGAGGTGATACATGGCAACACATATGCTTGCGACTTGGCAGACCTGGAAGCATGTATTGGGATGTCAAAATAAATGATCAACACTTTAGGGATTTGTGGGAACTTCAGAAGGGAAACAATAGTACCCCATGGGGCTCTGGTGTTCGCATTGCCAATACATCTGATGTAGATTCTCATATCCGTTATGATCCAGAAGGTGTTGTTCTTAGTTATCAGTCTGTCGAGGCTGACAGTATTAAGAAGTTAGTTGCTGATATTCAGAGGCTTGCCAATGCTCGAATGTTTGCCTTAGGAATGAGGAAACTGCTTGGAGTAAGAGCAGATGATAAACCAGAAGAAAGCAGTCCAAATTCTGATGGTAAAGCACCAGTTGGAGGCAAAGGTGCTGCTGAGGCAGCTGATAAGTTATCAGAACAAATGAGGAGGGCATTTAGAATTGAGGCTGTTGGACTAATGAGTTTGTGGTTTAGCTTTGGTTCAGGTGTCCTAGCTCGCTTTGTTGTTGAGTGGGAGTCAGGTAAAGAAGGTTGCACAATGCATGTATCTCCTGATCAACTTTGGCCCCATACAAAGGTTTGATTTTTATTCTTGTTTCTTTATTGTTCTGTTCTCTTTGTTTATTATAACCATATTGGGACTCTGTCCTCAAATCTAAATTTGTTCCTGTTAGTTATCTGGTACATTACCTGTAACCTCTAATATACCTAGCTTTTGTGGCTTTGGTGCAGTTTCTAGAAGATTTTATTAATGGAGCTGAAGTTGCATCCCTTTTGGACTGCATTCGCCTCACTGCAGGACCTTTGCATGCTCTAGCAGCTGCCACTCGGCCTGCACGAGCTACTGCTGTCCAAGGAGTTCCTGGGGTAGCAGCAGCTGTTTCTGCCATTCCAAAACAAACTGGCTATTTGCCATCTCAGGGACTTATGCCGACCAGTTCAACAACAAATGCGAGTCAGGCTACTTCCATCCCTGCGGGCAACCCCGTTGCATCATCTACTGTGACAGCCTCTCTCGGAAACCATAACCTTCATGGGGCTGCTATGTTAGCTGCCGCTGGGCGAGGCGGCCCTGGCATTGTTCCTAGCTCACTGTTGCCCATTGATGTTTCTGTTGTGCTACGTGGCCCCTACTGGATACGAATCATATATCGCAAGCATTTTGCGGTTGATATGCGATGCTTTGCTGGAGACCAGGTTTGGTTGCAACCTGCAACACCACCCAAGGGTGGTCCTTCAGTTGGAGGATCATTACCATGTCCACAATTCAGGCCTTTCATCATGGAACATGTTGCTCAAGAGCTGAATGGACTAGATTCTAATTTCACTGGTGGTCAACAGACAGTTGGAGTGACAAATTCAAACCCAAGTTCAAGCTCACAGCTAAGTGCCAATGGAAATAGAGTTAGCATCCCTAATTCTGCTGCAATGTCTAGGGCTGCAAACCAAGTAGCCAATTTAAATCGTGTTGGGAATCCCGTTTCAGGATCATCAAATTTGGCTGTTGTGAGTTCAGGATTGCCTATACGTAGATCTGCAGGTGCTAGTGTCCCTGCCCATGTTAGAGGAGAACTTAATACTGCCATAATTGGTCTTGGTGATGATGGAGGGTATGGAGGTGGATGGGTTCCTCTTGTTGCTCTTAAGAAGGTGCTAAGAGGCATTCTTAAGTACCTTGGAGTTCTTTGGCTATTTGCGCAGTTACCTGATCTTTTGAAAGAGATCCTTGGGTCAATTTTGAAGGATAATGAAGGTGCACTCTTGAATTTGGATCAGGAGCAACCTGCCTTGCGTTTCTTCGTGGGGTAAGAATGTAACAATTTTAAATTATACATTACATTACATGTTTTCATTCATTCACTCCTTTGACTTGAATTAATTTTAATTCTTGTTTGCTTTCTTCATATCATGAGATGAGTTACATGCATGGGAAATTACATTATTAATTCATTCTTTTATAGTTTGATCAAAGACTAGTGCTCTCATATAGCAAGTGTACCTGTGATTCTGCTTGGGATTATTGACTAATAACAAAATTTGTACTAGAAATGAATAGCTAGATAAGGAACTGAAAATTATGCCTGATATGAAGATTGTCTGTCTGTACCTGTCTTTACCTGTGTGATTCAGCTTCGATTGCTGGCTTGATTCAGGTGTGTCCCTAGATAGAGTGAGGGCCCACCTCTCACTGCTGAAGAACCACAGGGATCCAAGAGTTTCTTCTCTTTATGAGTGCCTCTAAAAGATTTATGATGTTTATTATTGAGATTTATCCTCTTTACCCAAATGAGAAAATGGTGAAGTCAAACTCATCTGCATATGTTGTGACTTGTGACACTTGTTTTTGTAAAACTTTCTTGCCTAATCTTTAATATGTATGCAAGTTATCATCAAATTATCACCCTCATCTGAAAAGATTTGACTCTGGCAAAATTCAGTGCATGAGTCTTGTCTTGCAAATACCAGTATTCTTGATTATCTTAGATCTAGCTTTAAATTGCATAGAAGTCTTTTAGGATGTTTTGTTACATTAAGTTGATATGAAGATGCTACAGTGATGATTGGAGATTGCTTCCTGAAAAAGTTATCTGTGAAGATGTCTGCATACTTATACCATTTATCATGATTTTTCCATTTTTTTAAAGAAGAAAAAAAAAAAAACCTAAATTTTCTTCTTGGTTTGATGGTGACTTGTTTTGTAGGGGATATGTATTTGCTGTCAGTGTCCACAGAGTTCAACTTCTTCTCCAAGTCCTTAGTGTGAAGCGTTTCCATCAGCAGCAACAACAGCAACAGCAACAAAATTCTAACACTGCTCAAGAGGAACTAACTCAATCAGAAATAGGAGAGATTTGTGATTACTTCAGTCGCCGTGTTGCATCGGAGCCATATGATGCTTCTCGTGTTGCATCATTCATTACACTTCTCACCTTGCCTATATCAGTTTTAAGAGAATTCTTAAAACTAATAGCTTGGAAAAAAGGGTTAGCCCAAACACAAGGTGGAGAAATCGCTCCTTCACAGAAACCTCGTATTGAACTATGCCTTGAAAATCATAGCGGGTTCAATGCTGAAGACAGCTCTGAGACTTCATCTGCATCTAAAAGCAATATCCACTATGATAGGCCCCATAATTCTGTTGACTTTGCATTGACTGTTGTCCTTGATCCTGCTCACATACCTCATGCAAATGCTGCCGGTGGTGCTGCTTGGTTGCCTTACTGTGTCTCCGTGAGGTTGAGATATTCATTTGGTGAAAATTCTAATGTAACCTTTATTGGTATGGAAGGTAGCCACGGAGGCCGAGCTTGCTGGTTCCGTGCAGACGAGTGGGAGAAATGTAAACAGAGGGTTGGTCGAACTGTTGAAGTTAGTGGAGTTTCAGGGGGAGATCCTACACAAGGAAGGTTAAGAGTAGTTGCAGACACTGTGCAAAGGACACTAAATTTGTGTCTTCAGGGGTTAAAGGATGGTGTAACCGCAAGCTCCGGGGCAACATGATTGTTTTCTCACTACAAAGCTACATTTCTGGAGCCTTTTCCTCCTAGTCATACTACTGACCTATACTAGATTTTGAAGTGGTGGTGGTTTTCCTTGTACAGGTCACTTATTGAGAGGACACAGAACTTTGTATAAAAGAAAATTTATTATTCTTCCTAGAGTTGTTGTATACACCCAATATTGTCTTTAGCTGTAATTACAACTTTCTAGTCTTTTTAGCTTTTGCAGTGGACTTCTGTGTAAGTTTTCTGTTTGTCTTAGAAAATTCTGCTGTGGAACTTGATGAATGCTCCGGTTCATGTTGCCTTTTTGTAGTATAGGTTGGATTTATTGAAAACAATTTTTCCATCAACAAATGAAAGAAATCAAACATATTTATGTTAAACACCCATGCATGCTCCATGTGACAAAACAAACTAAGACTGTTTTGATCTTTGTCTGGCTGACATGCAAGCATTTGCTGCATATAGCAAAGTTATTACACAGTTAAAAGAGTCTGCATGTGGAGATTGAAGGGTTTATGACTTTGCAGAAAAATTAGCGAAAAGGGAAGAACTTTGAATGCTTCCCAACGGCCGCCAAAGCAGAGAGATGATGTTGGAAGGTTATAGATTTGTATTGTGGATTACGATACCCGGCCATAGAAACCCTGTTATATTACGAAGGTTCTTTTCTTTTTTAATCTTCGTAAAAATTGTTTTTTCTCCTTTTTCTCATAAATAAGATGGTTGGAATTAGTGATTCTATATATTTTTTCTCATTTGTATAAATTTAATTTTTTTCCCTTTTGCGCCCTTGTGAAAATAAGAAAAAGAAGTTGATGCTTCAGCGTCGGATTCTATTAATCTTTTTTTACCTTGGGTGAGTTTGTGACGGTGAGATGTAGGTAGGGACTAGGGATGAGGAGTAATTGTCATTTTGCTCATGTTCTTGCTATTGATTTGTGTATGTTATCAATATAGTGTGTGATTAAGATAATTATTTTATTAATTACCAATCGATCGTATATACAAGTGTATACCAACAAAGAGTATGTGTTAAATGTTTTGTTTCATGTGATGGATTACCGTTTCATTAATAGCTGTCATCTAACAGTCCTCCAACATGTGTAGTCAATGGAGCTTATGTATTATTACCAAATTAAATGGAACTATTTGGATCGAAGGCTAATTAATTGTGTTTTGTTGTTCCGATCAAGTTACATTTTCAAGCCTATATGATTAATGATTTGGTCACTTATTTTAATTTTGCATTATTACCAAATTAAATGGAACTGTTTGGATCGAAGGCTAATTAATTGTGTTTTGTTAATCCGATCAAGTTACATTTTCGAGTTTGGTTGAAAATAAATTATATGAGCCATAAGAGAGAGATTCTGTAAATAAAATAAGCTTTTCAAATTGAATTAATTATACATACAAATCTTTTATAATACATAACATCATAGTTTCTTTTCTACTTTTTGATGCTGCATTAACCATAAAACACATAATAAATATTATATATATATATATATATATATACATTGTAATTATTAGTAGTTATTTTTGTAATATTTAGTTAAAAAAAATAAAATTTTAACTAAATCACTTGGTTTGTGGAAGTTTAATACAAAAGAAGAAAGTCAAGAGATATATATGTGAATTCTTAGAAGAATTAGAGTACACTGACATAAAAGATTTTTAAAAAAGAAGAACAAATAAATCCAAAATGTAATAAAGTGTCATTATAATTTTTGTAAGTCTAAATATTTAAAGCCCAATCAACAAAAATTTTGATTAATTTTCAGGGCATGGGGAACCTAAGAGCTATGCTTCTCAATGTATACAGCAGGAAAATATATCAATATTTATCAAATGTGAATATCATACTCTATATAAGATACGCTAAAACTTAAAACATTTCGCCTAATCCTTTGAAAAGCAAGTGCAAAGACGACCCCAACATATGTGCAAAGACCAATTGTTGCATTGATGATTGAAATCAAGTTCAACTCTGACCCAGAATTGTTGCAAAGACAAAAAAAAAAAAAAAAAAAAAAAAAAAAAAAATCATTTGAAAAAAAAAAAAAAACATAATAAGAAAAAAAAAAAATTTATAACATTAAAAAACTTCATACATATGTTATTGTCTTGGCACATTCATTGTAAATCCATATTTTCCTAGTATCACGGTTAAACATGAAGTGTTGAAGATGATGACGAAATGGTTTATGATTTTTGATGGCCATTCTAAACAATGAATGGTACCTTCTCTTCATATAATATGCTAACTCTTTGAAATTCTTCGCCTTGAATAAAACTTTCATATGATCATAGAATTTCTGTCCTACATCATATGTAGTTCCGGTCTCAAACTAATAAGCATAAGGTACGTCGACCAGTCCTCTGCACATTCCGACCGTATTGGCAAGTCTTGATATAAAATATATCAGGACAAAGAATGTAGACCATAGATTATGAAGAAGTTTTGACAAGTGCATACACTTTGAGTCAAAGTATGTAAATTTAATGGTTCACATTCTTCATTCTGATATATTTTATATTAGGACAAACTAACAATATAAAAATTATTTATATATATATGTATGTATATATATAGTCTTTCTACTTTCAGTCGTCCGGATTTAAAAAATATAAAGACGAAGAATGTGGGCCATAGATTATGGAGAAGTTTAATAAATGCATACACTTTGAGTCAAAGTATGTAAATCTAATGATCCACATTCTTCGTTCTGAAATAAAATATATCAGAACAAATTGGCAATAGAAAAATTGTATATGCTGATATATATATATATATATTGTAATTATTAGTTGTTATTTTTGTAATATTTAGTTTAAAAAAAAAAACAAAATTTTAAGTAAATCACTTGGTTTGTGGAAGTTTAATATAAAGGAAGAAAAGTCAAGAGATATATATGTGAATTCTAAGATGCATTGGAGTACATTGAGATATAAGATTTTAAAAAAAGAAGAACAAATAAATCCAAAATGTAATAAAATGTCATTACAATTTTGTAAGTCTGAATATTTAAATCCCAATCAACAAAAATTTTGATTAATTTTCAGGACATGGGGGAGCTAAGAGCTATGCTTCTCATCGTATACAACAAGAAAATATATCAATATTTATCTAATGTGAATATTATACTCTATATAAGATATACTAAAACTTAAAACACTTCACCTAATCCTTTGGAAAGCAAGTGCAAAGATGACATCGACACATGTGCGCAAGCCAATTGTTGCATTGATAATTGAAATCAAGTACAACTCTGACCCAAAATTCCTGCAAAGAAAAAAAAAATCATTAGAAAAAAAAAAAAAAAAACATAATAAGAAAAAAAAGAAATTTATAACATTAAGAAACTTCATACATATGCTATTGTCTTGGCACACTCATTGTCAATCCATATTTTCCTAGTATCACGGTTAAACATGAAGCGTTGAAGATGAGGACTGAATGATTTATGATTTTTAATGGCCATTCTAAACAATGAATGGTGCCTTCTCTTCATATAATATGCTAACTCTTTGAAATTCTTCGTCTTGAATAAAACTTTCATGTGATCATATAATTTATGTCCTGCATCATATGTAGTTCCGGTCTCAAACTGATAAGCATAAGGTACGTCGACCAGTCATCTGCACATTCCGATCGTATTGGCAAGTCCTGATATAAAATATATCAGGACGAAGAATATATACCATAGATTATTAAGAAGTTTTGACAAGTGCATACATTTTGAGTTAAAGTATGTAAATCTAATGGTCCACATTTTTCGTCATGATATATTTTATATCAGGACGAACTAATAATAGAAAAACTATATATATATATATATATATAGTCTTTCTACTGTCAGTTCGTCCGGATATAAAATATATAAGGACGAAAAATGTGGACCATAGATTACGGAGAAGTTTAACAAGTGCATACACTTTGAGTCAAAGTATGTAAATCTAATGATCCACATTTTTCGTCCTGATATAAAATATATCAGAACGAACGGACAATAGAAAAATTGTATATGTGTATATATATATATATATATATATATATTGTAATTATTTGTAGTTATTTTTGTAATATTTAGTTAGAAAAACAAAATTTTAAGTAAATCACTTGGTTTGTGGAAGTTTAATATATAAGAAGAAACGTCAAGAGATATATATATGCGAATTCTTAGATGCACTGGAGTACTTTGAGATATAAGATTATTAAAAAAGAAAAAAAAAATAAATCCAAAATGTAATAAACTATCATTACAATTTTTGTAAGTCTAAATATTTAAATCCCAATCAACAAATTTTTTGATTAATTTGCAAGGCATGGTGGAAGCTAAGAGCTATACTTTTCAACTTATATATCAATATTTATCAAATGTGAATATTATACTCTATATAAGATATGTTAAAACTTAAAACACTTCGCCTAATCCTTTGGAAAGCAAGTGCAACGACGACCCAGACATATGTGCGCAGGCCAATTGTTTTTGTTTTTTTTTTTTTTTTTATAAAGCAAATTTTGAACATATTAGTAGAAAAAACAATACTATAGCAGACATCTTATCCAGATTAGTAACATTAAGTATTGTCTGCGAAGCAAAAGCTAATAATCTATAAAGAAAAAAGCTCTGAAGCAAAAGAGCAAAAACTAATATCCTCGAAGCCACCGAGGAGACAATCTATGAACAAAAGCTTTTTTATATAATCTCTCTATCCTAAGTAGATTTGCTTTTCGTTATACCGCGCCAACATTAAAGATCCTCTGGGCCAATTGTTGCATTGATGATTGAAATCAGTTCCAACTTTGACCCAGAATTGCTACAAAGATTAAAAAAAAATCATTAGGAAAAAAAAAACATAATTAGAAAAAAGAAATTTATAACATAAAAAAACTTCATACATATGCTATTGTCTTGGCACACTCATTGTAAATCTATCTTTTCCTAGTATTACGGTTAAACATGAAGTGTTGAAGATGAGGACGAAATAGTTTATGATTTTTGATGGCCATTCTAAACAATGAATGATACCTTTTCTTCATATAATATGCTAACTCTTTGAAATTCTTTTCCTTAAATAAAACTTTCATGTCATCATAGAATTTTTTCCTGCATCATATGTAGTTCCGGTCTCAGACTAATAAGCATAAGGTACGTTGACCAGTCCTTTGCACATTCCGATCGTATTGGCAAGTTCTAATATAACATATATCAGGACGAAGAATGTGGACCATAGATTATGGAGAAGTTTTAATAAGTGCATACACTTTGAGTCAAATTATGTAAATCTAATGTTCCATACTCTTCGTCGTGATATATTTTATATCAGGACGAATTGACAATAGAAAAACTATATATATATATATATATATAGTCTTTCTACTGTCAGTTCGTCCGGATATAAAATATATAAGGACGAAGAATGTTGACCATAGATTACGGAGAAGTTTGACATGTGCATACACTTTGAGTCAAAGTATGTAAATCTAATGATCCACATTCTTCATCCTGATATAAAATATATCAGAACGAACGGACAATAGAAAAATTGTATATGTTGATATATATATATATATATATATTGTAATTATTAGTTGTTTTTTTGTAATATTTAGTTAAAACAACAAAATTTTAAGTAAATCACTTGGTTTGTGGAAGTCTAATATAAAAGAAGAAAAGTCAAGAGATATATTTGTGAATTTTTTAGATGCATTGGAATACACTGAGATATAAGATTTTTGAAAAAGAAGAACAAATAAATCCAAAATGTAATGAGTAAGTCTAAATATTTAAAGCCCAATCAACAAAAATTTTGATTAATTTTTAGGGCATGGGGGAACCTAAGAGCTATGCTTCTCAACGTATACAGCAGGAAAATATATTAATATTTATCAAATGTGAATATTATACTCTATATAAGATATTCTAAAATTTAAAACACTTGGCCTAATCCTTTGAAAAGCAAGTGCAACGATGACCCCGACATATGTGCGCAGACCAATTGTTGCATTGACGATTGAAATCAAGTCCAACTCTGACCCAGAATTCCAGCGAAGATAAAAAAAAAAAAAATCATTAGAAAAAAAAACATAATTAGAAAAAAAGAAATGTATAACATTAAGAAACTTCATACATATGCTATTATCTTAGCACACTCATTGTCAATCTATCTTTTCCTTGTATCACGGTTAAACATGAAGGGTTGAAGATGAGCACGTAGGTTTATGATTTTTGATGGCCATTCTAAACAATGAATGGTACATTCTCTTCATATAATATGCTAACTATTTGAAATTCTTTGCCTCGAATAAAACTTTCATGTGATCATATAATTTATGTCCTGCATCATATGTAGTTCCGGTCTCAGACTGATAAACATGATGTATGTCGACCAGTCCTCTGCACATTCTGATTGTATCGACAAGTTTTGATATAAAATATATCAGAATGAAAAATGTGGACCATAGATTATTGAGAAGTTTTGACAAGTGCATACACTTTGAGTCAAAGTATGTAAATCTAATTAATGGTCCATATTCTTCGTCATAATATATTTTATATCAGGACGAGCTGACAATAGAAAAACTATATATATATATATATATATATATATATAATATAGTCTTTCTACTGTCAGTTCGTCAAAATATAAAATATATAAGGATGAAAAATGTGGACCATAGATTACAGAGAAGTTTGACAAGTGCATACACTTTGAGTCAAAGTTTGTAAATCTAATAATCCACATTTTTCGTCCTGATATAAAATATATCAGAACGAACGTACAATAGAAAAATTGTATATGTCTATATATATATATTGTAATTATTAGTAGTTATTTTTGTAATATTTAGTTAGAAAAACAAAATTTTAAGTAAATCACTTGGTTTGTGGAAATTTAATATATAAAAAGAAAAGTCAAGAGATATATATGCGAATTCTTAGATGCATTGGTGTACACCGAGATATAAGATTTTTAAAAAAAGAAGAACAAATAAATCCAAAATGTAATAAAGTATCATTATAATTTTTGTAAGTCTAAATATTTAAAGCCCAATCAACAAAAATTTTGATTAATTTTCAACGCATGGGGGAAGTTAAGAGCTATCCTTCTCAACGTATACAGCAGGAGAATATATCAATATTTATCAAATGTGAATATTATACTCTATTTAAGATATGCTAAAACTTAAAACACTTCGCCTAATCATTTGGAAAGCAAGTGCAACGACGATCTCAACACACGTGTGCAGGCCAATTGTTGCATTGATGATTGAAATCAAGTCCAACTTTGACTCAGAATTCCTGCAAAGATAAAAAAAAAAAAAAAAAATCTTTAGAAAAAAAAAAAAATATCATTAGACAAAATAAATTTATAACATTAAGAAACTTCATACATATGCTATTGTCTTGGCACATTCATTGTCAATCCATCTTTTCCTAGTATCACGGTTAAACATGAAGTGTTGAAGCTGAGGACAGAATGGTTTATGATTTGTTATGGCCATTCTAAACAATGAATGGTACCTTCTCTTCATATAATATGCTAACTCTTTGAAATTCTTCGCCTTGAATAAAACTTTCATGTGATCATATAATTTCTATCCTATATCATTTGTAGTTCCGGTCTCAGACTGATAAGCATAAGGTACGTCGAACAGTCCTCTGCACATTTCGACCGTATCGATAAGTCCTGATATAAAATATATAAAGACGAAGATTGTTGACCATAGATTATAGAGAAGTTTTGATAAGTGTATACACTTTGAGTCAAAGTATGTAAATCTAATGTTCCACATTCTTCATCGTGATATATTTTATATCAGGACGAACTGACAATAGAAAAGCTATATATATATATATATAGTCTTTTTACCGTCAGTTCGTCCGGATATAAAATATATAAGGACGAAGAATGTGGACCATGGATTATGGAGAAGTTTGGCAAACACATGCATTTTAAGTCAAAGTATGTAAATCTAATGATCTACGTTCTTCGTTTTGATATAAAATATATCAGAACGAACTGACAATAGAAAAATTGTATATGTTGATATATATATATATTGTAATTATTAGTAGTTATTTTTGTAATATTTAGTTAAAACAACAAAATTTTAAGTAAATCACTTGGTTTATGGAAGTTTAATATAAAAGAAGAAAAGTCAAGAGATATATATGCGAATTCTTAGATGCATTGGAGTACATTGAGATATAAGATTTTTAAAAAAGAAGAACAAATAAATCCAAAATGTAATAAAGTATCATTATAATTTTTGTAAGTCTAAATATTTAAAGCTCAATCAACAAAAATTTTGATTAATTTTCAGCGCATGGGGGAAGCTAAGAGCTATCCTTCTCAACGTATACAGTAGGAGAATATATCAATATTTATCAAATGTGAATATTATACTCTATATAAGATATGCTAAAACTTAAAACACTTTGCCTAATCCTTTGGAAAGCAAGTGCAACGACGATCTCAACATACGTGCACAGGCCAATTGTTGCATTGATGATTGAAATCAAGTCCAACTCTGACCCAGAATTCCTGCAAAGATAAAAAAAAAAAAATCTTTAGAAAAAAAAAACATCATTAGACAAAATAAATTTATAACATTAAGAAACTTCATACATATGCTATTATCTTGGCACATTCATTGTCAATCCATCTTTTCCTAGTATCACGGTTAAACATGAAGTGTTAAAGATGAGGACGGAATGGTTTATGATTTTTGATGGCCATTCTAAACAATGAATGGTACCTTCACTTCATATAATATGCTAACTCTTTGAAATTCTTCACCTTGAATAAAACTTTCATGTGATCATAGAATTTCTGTCCTGCATCATATGTAGTTCCGGTCTTAGACTGATAAGCATAAGGTACTTCGACCAGTCCTCTGCACATTCCGACCGTATCGGCAAATTCTTTTACTCTTTCAATCTGAAAAAGAAAAAGCATTAGTACTATTGTTTTTATTTATCAAATGATCAATATATATATATATATATATATATATATATATATATATATATATATACATATTTATTTAAATGGAATGTCTCTAAAAATGAGTGAAAAGATAAAAAGGGTAGTTCTAGAAAAAAAAAAAAATTCATATATTTTACAAATTTAATTTCTTTGGAGCGGTAAAAATGGTGATGACTCTATATATGCTTTAAATTTAACAAGTATGTTTACTTTTAAGCAAGTGAAAATATATAGAAAATTTAACAAGTATGTTTACATGCTTCAAACATATTTATGTTCACTAAAAGAAAAATAAAAGCAATCCCACACATACATGCTTCAAGAGACAAAACAAACTAAGAATCAGGCTATGTAAAACAAATACTTTAATTGAAAAATAAGCTTAATTGTAATTGTACCCGTAAGTAATTGCAATCATTAACTCTAGGTTTATATTGAAAAACCCAGAAATCCATTTTAAACTTTTTAAAAAAAAAAAACCAAGCAAGCAACCCTCCCTCCACAGAGATTTCTTGTACATCATCTTTCTACACCCTTGAAGGAGTGTGTGTTTCGGAGATATGTGAAGAGATAGAGATTTGAAAGAATAATTTGGAGACATGTGAGATGGAGAAGAAAAGGGATGTATAAATAGAGTGAGGGTAGGGTTAATCAAGACAAGAGAAACAAAGAAAGAGGAGAGAGAGTGACGTAGCGGGGTATGGCGAAAATAAGAATGATCACTTTGTCGAACCCTGAGGCACACTCAGTCGAACCTTGATGCAGTGACCGGTAGTTACCCAAGCATGGATCGCCATGCAGGGGCCATCATTCCCTAATCTACGTTAGAAAATGGCGCTCTCGAATCCTCAAAGTGCATGTTGAATCCACGATGAATGTACACAAACGAAGTTAAATTGCTTAAAGCATACCTAGAGGGGGGGGGGGGGGGGGGGGTGAATAGGTTTTTACACCTTTTTTCAAACCCTTGAACAAACATTCGTTTGTCCCTCAAGGTAGCCTTACACACAACACAATAAGCCAAGGAAGACATACATAGACAATACGATGTTACAATCATAAGAGAAATGTCTAAGTATATCAACAAGTCATGTGAGGTAAAATAGCAAATAAACATAACAACAAAATAAGCTTGTATTTCATAAGATGTTCAATGTGTTACAAGAGTGATCAAAATGTCACTATACAAAAATTACAATATATAAA
The DNA here is from genome assembly GCA_030490815.1 of Acer saccharum. Lineage (NCBI taxonomy): Eukaryota > Viridiplantae > Streptophyta > Magnoliopsida > Sapindales > Sapindaceae > Acer > Acer saccharum. The sequence continues at coordinate 49,444,219 of CM059867.1, forward strand.
AGAATAAAAAATACAAATTGATCTAAAGAATGATTACACTAATCACACTATACAAAGACTTGGTTCACAATACAACACAAGTGAATATTATGAATCAAGACAATAAAATATACAATTAAAATATAAGAGAAAGAGATAGAAAGAATTAACACAAGAGATTTTTTAACGTGGTAAAACCTCCAAGGAGTAAACATCCACGGGTTGAACTACAACCATTGGGTACTATATTATTGGAAAGTAAACATAGAACATTCACAAAGTGACCAATCTTTAGCTCACCCAACCTAGTGAAGTCTAAGCCTACCCAACCCTATTGGAAAGTATGAAATCCCTCAATGATGCGGAACCACCATATATTGGACAACACACTCAACCAACATCGATGGTAGATTAGAAATTCCTCAAGAGTACATACACCTCCCGTGTACCCCGCTCTATCGGACTTTATGTCTAACCATACGCCTAGGCCTATCAATACAATAGCCAACTCCCTATCCAAGGCACTCTTGCCTCTAGGGAGCCTCCCATGCATGACTATCCGAGTCCTCCCGACTCTAGCCATGACTCCTTGCTTACCTATCCGAGTCATCCCGACTCTAGGCAAGACTTCTTGCTTGGCTATCCGAGTCATCCCGACTCTAACCAAGACTTCATGCCTTTTACAAGGACTTCCTAGTGTGATCATGTGAATGCAAATGATGTAAACAATCAATACATCATAGAATATATGATCAATACACTCTATGGCACAAATAGACCTAAACATGTGATATCACAATCAATCATGTATAGATGCAAAAATACATGAATAGAAACCTAAGCATGTGAAACACCTAACACATATACTCAAAGTCTCATTCACACACATAACACTTGAATCACAAAATGTTCATTAAGTACAAATTCAAGATGCTATCAATATACAATCAAAAGCTAGATATATGAGATTAAAATCAATCAATATACTAGATAAAAATATAGAGCAAGGTTTTGAGATTTACATCAATCAAAACCTATATTCTCTAAATCACATAAAAATACACAAATCCTAGATTTCACTAATCAAAGGACCAAATCAAATCTCAAAGTCATTTTAACACAAAATTAATTCAATTAAGTATCAAACAACCTAAGATGCCATTCTAATCACAATACAACTCACAAACAAATGTAAAACCTAGAATCATAAAATCTAGTCAACATAAGTCCACAAATTGAGTTTCAATTAGAATGTTAATCAAGCTACCTTTTCAAATAGCTTTTATAAAACAATAACATAGATATAGAAGAAGAAACCCCAAGCAAATGGAAGGTCAAATAACAAGAAATCCCAAAGTTGAGACTCAAACCTCGGATTCTGCAGCTGGTGCGAAATTCAGTGTCCAACCACTTGAAATCACGATCAATCAGCTACCAAATCACTTGGAGATGTTAGAGGACTCAAATACGAACACTCTCCAACTTGAATCACTCAAATCCGACTCTGGATGAGGAAGATATGGTGTTTTGAAGTTTGGAAAAATTGGAGAGAACTCTAGACGGGAATTCTGAAATTTTCTTCTTAGAAATTCAAATGGAGAGAGAGAGGGAAGAAATAGGAGGAGAGAGAAGGAGGAAACCGGCCAACCACGTGGTGCCATGTCACCCCCTGGCCGTGGGGGGCACGTGGCCCACACGGGAGCAGAGGCTGCTCCAGGCCGTGTGGCCCACGGCCTCAACCACGGCCAGCCCTTGTGGCCCACGGCCTGGGCTGTCCTCTCGCGCGCTCCCTCGGTTCGTCGGCCCGTATCTCGGGCGTCCGAACTCCGAATTCGAATCCGTTTTTGGATTACGAACCGTGACTCTCTCACGCACGATAACGACTATACAACTTTGAAAAAGGGTTGAGAAATCATCGATAAAGTCAACACAACGTAAGAGAATGTAAAGTGGTATAGTCAACACGTTTGGACTCGAAACCTTATGAATGAGTAACCGAAACGACTGGAACTCAATAAGGCATTGAATAAGAACATGTTCAAGTCCTAAACACAAAATACGGAAACATACAAACACAAATACACACACATATGCTAGTTTCCGGATATAGTCCTAGAAAATGCAAAACACAAAGTTTATTAACTAAATGAGAATGCATGAGCATATTTTGCCAAGTGTGTGAAAGTGAAATGTAAATGAAATAAAATCATGAAGGGACACGCAAGAATGATATGTGTGAGTGTGTGCCTAGCTTTGTAAGAGATAAGAGGTCTTTGAATACCTCTGTAGACCGATAATGTCCAAAACCCTTAAAAGCCGGCAACTTGAACGAATAATGGTTGAGACGTCCTTCGTCTTCGAAATCCTTCATTTACTAACCACTAAACATTACAAGTAAAACACGTTTTGATATGGAATTAATGTCAACACTAATTATCAACCTAACACACGACATATAAGTGTTCCAAAGAACGATTTTATTGACTATGAAAAAGTTACAATAATTGGAAATAATAAGACTATTTATAATAAACTAACCCTAATATGACTCGAATACGACATTCCTAAAAAGACTAAAACAGGAAAAGATAAAAACTAATCATAATCTTCTAAGATTCATGATTCCTAATTTGATTGAAAAACAAAGATCAAACCTTACCTAAAAGGTTTTAGGTAAGTTTGATTTATTTCCAAAACCTAAATTTAATTCCTAATCAGATTAAAATAAATAAACTTGCTAAACAAGAAACAAAAACCCAAATTAATAAAATAAGACAACACCCAAAACCATCCTACATCAGAGAGTGTGTGTTTCATGAGATGTAAGACATGTAACTCAAGCGTTGGTGATAGGCTGATAGCTAGATGTGTCTACATTTAATTTAATTTAATTTATTTTAAATTCTTCTATAAATATAGACACATGTCCAAATTTGGTTGGTTAGACACAAATTTGGACAACATTTTGAAACGGTTAATTTGAGTCCATCTAACATATTTCATTGTTAGCAATAAGAACCAATCAAGTTTCAGGTCTTGGATTGCCAACTCAGCAATGAGAACCAATCAAGCTTCAGGTCTTGGATTGCCAACTTAGCAAAGTTTTTGTTAGACACCTCCAGAGTCTAGACTTTGCACTTTCCAGTTTCCAAACTCTTCCTAGTTTGTTATATATATATATATATATATATATATATTTAAATCTTCAGTTTTGTAGACTTTATTTCCAGATTCGAAATTGTTGGATTTTTTTTTTTTTTTTTCAGTTTTTGTTTAAGGATTTGGATTTTTTCTGAATTGGAAACAACCAGGTCCGTATTCAAACTTTTTCAGAATCAAATTTATCATTAATGAATAGGATAGGGATCTTTAATTTGTTCATTTCATGAGGATTTTAAAGTTAAACTAACCAATGTGGTTTTTGATTTATACGTCACTGTTCAAAGATTTTCAAAGATAACTATTAAAATTATGATGTCATTGGTCAAATAATTTCAAAGATGCTGTTAAAATTTGGATGGCATGGCAGATGTGCTTTTGCTCTTGCTCTGTAAAGTTTCAGCTTTGAGTTTGGACACTTTGACCAAAACGACTATCTCTTTCTCTTCTCTTCTCTCTTAACTAAGAACATTACATGTCCTTTAAGCTTTAAGACCTTTTTGTATTACACATTTTATTAATCAATGAATTAATAAATATTTTAATTCAAAACAAATACTGCATTTTCAAATCATCAATTTTCATATATAATTAACATTTAATATAATAATTAACTTTAAATAATTCGGTGAAACAAAATAATAACATTAACACCTTCAAATTAAAATATTACAATCGGAAAATAACAAACAAAAAAATACATTGAAAATTAATGAAAAAATTATATCAAAATCATTAGATGTAAAATAATTAAGAGAAAACAATTTTATTAAAGAAAGTTTAAAATATTATTTATAACGTAAAATAATAATATTTTATTATTTGTAGATTGCAAAATGGAAAAAAGGTTTGAGTAGTAAATTTACGAAATTAGAATATTCTAAAAATATTTTGTTTTTGCCTTTTCGGTCTATAAAATGAAGAAAATTTTAAAGACCAATTAGAAATGATCTTAGTTATCTATTGTGGTGGGTAAGTAGATTTTAATTTTTTGAAAACTTGTTTTGCTAATTTATGGCAAAGTAGTAGGTGAATAACAATATTAACTTTTCTCACATTTAGATTAAAATAGGATAAGGATAAAAGTGTCACTCTAGTAAAAAAACAAATTAAATGTTAGAATTTCAAAAACACTCCTAAATCCTAATTCACCAACGAAAGACATTTTTTACCTTTTCAATTTTTTTAATATATTTTTTCATATAATTTTCAATTTTTTGGTTTTTTTTGTTTTTTTTGTTTGTTTTTGTTTTTGAAACAATGCAATTTTAAAATTGTTTATGGATATATATTTTTCATATCTTTACAACCCAATACAAATTATAAAAAATTATATAGAATGACATATTTACCCTTCCATACTAATATCATACAAATACTTTTAGTAATACTAAAATAATTAGAGGATATATAAGTCATTTTAACACAAATTGTATCTTGTTTGATATGACTTGTACTTACAATAGTTATAACGTCAAATTATACAAAGGTACCGATTTTGATTTGTTAGTACTCAATAGAGTATAAATCAGCAACAAAAAAGGTATAAAACTTCATATTCCATTGCTAGGATGCTGATTTCTAGCCATGCACCTATTATTAGTCCAACTTTCTCTTGCATGTTGTTATCCATAGAACAATTTAGTTGATTTTTATTTATTTATAAAAAATAAATAAAAACAAAGTCCAACTCTATATTTTGATGAATATATTGAACTTTAAAAATGATTATTGACAGGACCCGCCCCGACTCCTATCTTGAGTACGAGGGAATCCTGTGAGAATCTTATATTTTTCTTTCTTTGGTGGGCTTGAGTTTGAGATTTAAAACCCAAACGCCTACATACCCTATGCTCCCTCATAGTTTGTTTAACTTTATAATAGCCAATCGAATGGTGGTGCAGACAGATTAGAATGGAGTGAGCTTTGATGTGTGGCTGTTCATGTTGGGGGCTGTTTCTCTGTTTTCCTCTTAGTTTTGTTGTTTCTGTTTTTTCTGGGGTTCTTCTCTTTTGTGGTTGTTGCTGTTGCTTTCTTCTCGTCTTGCTTCTTGGCTTCTTGAAGCCTATTGTTTGTGGTTCTTGCATGTTGGCCCTTTTCAATAAAGTTTTTTGTTGTTGTTCAAAAAGAACTTTATACTAGCCAATAAAAATACAATCTGAAAACATAAGTATAGTCTTTACCTTTCTGAAAACAAAATATCTTCCTGAATTTGAAACTGTTATGTAACATAATCTGAGAACTAATTAAAAATCTTTTCTGTAAATCACATTTTTCTATAAATACTACATAACGTTTCTTTCCTGTAAGCTTTACTAAAAACTACCATTTCTAAATAAATCTAAAAACATATAAATAATATTAAACTCATTACCAAACTAGTACCCACGGGAATATCTCATGTACGTGGCAAAGAATCTCAATGCATATGCAAAGCAGGGAAAAAACATCCCACATACTCGGTGATATTTGATCACCTGTGCAGAGCGATTATCTTATATACACGTTGATATCTGATCAGACCTGCAAAGTAATCTCATATAATCTCACATACACGTCAATATCTGATCGAATGTGCATAGTAATCTCACATACACATGCATAGCAACCCCAAAGGCTAATAATCTGAATATAATCTCACATACACATTGATATCTGATCAAACGTGCAGAGTAATCTCACATATACGTGCAGAGCAGCCCCAAAGGCTAATAATCTGAATATAATACTGCTAGGGAGGGTACATATTTGATATCTTAACATCTGAACAATCTTTGAAAACTCTTTTAGTTTCGTGAACATGCATATATAATTCTTTCTAAATACTTTTCTGAAAACATGAATGGATATTCTTTTCTTTTCTTTTCTGAAAATCTCATAAAACACTTGAATCTGAAAATCTAGATTTGGATTTCTGGAAATCTATCTGAAAATCTGTAAATCTGACAAAATTTAACAATCTAGAAATATGTCTGAAAATCTAAAATTCTGGAAATCTATCTGAACATACGTGAGCTATTCTTCTTTCTAAATCTTAATTATAAAAGTAATCTATTTCTGGATTCTGGAAATCTACACACTTCTTAAAACATCTCAATTCTCAAATCATGGAATTCTATTTTTCTAATAAATGAGTAAATCATTTATTTCTAATAATTAAAACTAACATACAATTCTAAAATAATCAACTCAATTATAAATAAAACTATCCACTCACAGAACTCCTGTGCTCAAATTTGTTTTGGGACTGGGTTCCCTCCTGTATTCATCCGTTTCTGGATCCACCCTAAAATATATAAAACTTAATTCAGGATTTATTTGGAAATCTAATAACCCATCTGAATTTCTAACATCTCAAAACTAAAATACTTATCTGCCATCAAAATTCTTCTCTCTATTTATGGTCCAGACGTCCAGTCTCTCATCATCTTACTCTTAGCCGAATCTCTCTCTCTCTCTCACTCGGCTTCCTCTCTTTATCTCTTTCTTTCTCCTTTTCTTTTTATGTTTTTGGTCGAGTACTGACCCTTCTCTCTCCCTCCATTTCTCCCTTTATTTCTCTTTTATTTCTCCTCCACCGCCTGAATTCTCTCCTCTCTTCTCATGTCTATCTCCCTTTTTTTTTTCTAATATATATTATTATATTAATAAGCCACTAATCACACAAGCACTTGACACCTCACACCCAAACTTGCCACCTCTCACACAAACTTGCCACTTGTTATTTTTTTTTTTTCTTTTTTCTTTTTCTTTCTATAAACTTATCTGATTGCAAGGTGAGTCTAACTTGGGCTTGGGCTTGGGTTTGGGCTTGGGCTTGGGCTTGAGCTTATCTAACTGGATCTTGGGTCATGTGTTTGGGTTTGGATTTCAAGTTTGAGAAAATTTCTGGGGCTGGACCTTACAATCATAGAGGCAGTTATATATTTTTATTTTATTTTTCCTCAACCAACCCGATGCTAGCATGGTAGTTAGTGTATTTTGGTATGAGAAATAAAAGAAGATACAATATGATTCTAGCTTCTTTTGCATCTAAAATAGAAACTTAGTTTGTTATTTCAAAATAAACTCTAATACCTTCCTGTCTATGAGAGATGCATATAATGTTGAACCCTTCTCCTTCAAATATGTTAGGATAGTATAGAAATCCTTTTCATCCACCGCTATCTGAGTACAAAGAAACTAAAAATTGAAAATTAGTCATAATGAATTATAGTAATGATTTTTGAAGACCAAATAACAAAATAATTTCAATTATGTATTCTTAAAAAAACCTGTGGAACTAAATCATGCAAACCAAATAGCAATTTGCTTTTACAATAAAAGAGTTTAGAGTGCTAATGATAATTTGCAACAACAGCAATAGTGAAACAACAGAAGTACACTATAAAATTGCAAGAGAAACACCCATGTATGATTGGAACAAATAAGTGCAAAAAATGCCTATGTTAATTGAACTTTTTCAGTGGCACTAAGATGCTTCAAACTTTGTATCAGTTCCACTTCGTTACTATAAATTTCTACCTCTCTAATACATTATATGGAATAAAGGATTTCTACCTCTCTAATACATTGTATGGAATAAAGGAAAATACCTTTAGAGCTTTCTTGACATTACCCTCCATGGTTCCATAAGGTTTTCTCTGTGGAACCCTTAGCAAGAATGAGATATCCTCCAAAGAGGCCTAAAAGAAAAAGCAAGTTAATAGTTACAACTTAAACTATAGATTATAAATAAAAATTGAATTATTGATATCAACCTGTATTGCCTTCATGTTCGTGTTTGCAGGGATAGCCTTTCTCAAAGCAAGTTCCCCGATTCTTGGGACCTTGGTGTCCGGAGAATAAAGCACCGCCTTTGCAAGAGGAGAAGACTGAAATTCCCAGCCAATTAAACATATCGGTGAAGAAATTTGGACAAGAATAAGGATCACAGCAATCAAAGTCTTAATTTTCTCCGTTCCATGTCCAACAGTTGATATGTACAATTTGGATGGAAAACTATACCAGGATGCCAGTTCCTACATGACCCGAAATTCATTTTAGAAAATGGAAAGACCTCAAAAGAGAAGATATAGGTTCATCTATTCTTTTGATCTCCAACACTATTGGAGGCCATAAGTGTAAGAAAATGAGAACTGGAAAAAGACAAATTCCAGAGCAGAATTTGATTTTACTAGTCATGAGAGGCATAATGGGGTCGACAGAATAGCACACATGATACATCTCACTAACAAGGAAGCACCGCAATTACTTTCATAATATTTTGGTGCTACATTAAAAAGTCATGGACACAATGATCATGGAGGGATCTTGCAACCAAAACTGAAGAGTCTTCAAGTCACTAGATGGAATAAGTTTCTCAGTCTTCTGCTTCCGAATCCTAACACACGATTTCATGATACAAGTTCACCAAGCACCATTTTTCTCCGAACTTATGAAAAAACAAAATGATTATTTCTTAAGCACCAGCAACCCCAACATTGCTCTACAAGGGTCCATATATGGCATTCTATGTGTCCACCATTTATTTTCATAAATCTGAAGAAATAGGCTAGATTCTACATCCTAAGCCAAGAGAACTTGTTTGCAGAACTTAAGAAGACTGCCATTGTTATCACAGTAACTAAAACAACACAAACCATAATCGGTTTATGTCTAACCAGAGATAATTTAATCAGCTCTGTAACATTACAAACAAAATGAGATTGGTCCGGTGTATGCCTCTCATGTATGTACACGATCAGGTTGTGGTTCGAGTTGTGTCTCTTACTATACTCAAACCCTGAATTATTATAATATTTTAAATAAATAAAAACTCCATAACATTGCATAACCAACAACAATGTCCTCTGAGTTTTTGTTTGTTTCTCACGAAAAAAAAAAAAAAAAAAAGGAACAAATAGATATCGCTTACATACATTTTGTAGTGTAGAGTGGAGTTATAATAGAGAGAAAAAAAAAAAAGGCTCTGGATCCGAAAACCCACAAAAGCATTATCATCATCAAATCAAAATTGAGTAGAGGTCAGCCACGTATCTTTTCAAGTTTGAGATTTTCAATCGATAATGCAAGGAGTTTTACAAGCTAATTACAAGGGAGCTGCTTCGATTTTTTTGATATACGACTCTACTTGCATTACTTGCTGAAGATGATCATGATGTATCTCAAGATTCTAGGGTTTTATGGTGGTGTATTTTTGTGAGAATCGCTGTTCTTCCACTAAAATCAGGTACACAGTTGGGCTCTACTACTACTACTTGTACTTAATCTTGTTAGCTGATTCCCAATTTTGGAAACTGGAAATAATGCTGGATTGGCCGTTCAAAATCAAGCCTTTTGTTTGTTATCTGGGTCTTTAATTCTATAACTGTTTGTCTTTTATTTTTGGGTGTTTAATGGAGAAAAATGCTGGAGAATCCTGGTGGGTTATGGATTTCTTGGAGAAAAAGAAATGCTGTCAAGATTCTTTAGATTTCAGTTACCGAGTGAGAGAGAGATTTCTTTCTTTTACAAGGATTCCTAAAGAGAAACAAAGAGGCTTGCAACGGCTTGAAAGTTTAATGGAGAAAAATATTGGAGAATCCTGGTGGGTTATTGATTTCTTGGAGAAAAATAAATGCTGTCAAGATTCTTTAGATTTTAGTTACCAAGTGAGAGAGAGATTGCTTTCTTTTACAAGGATTCCTAAAGAGAAACAAAGAGGCTTGCAACGGCTTGAACGTTTAATGGAGAAAAATGCTGGAGAATCCTAGTGGGTTATTGATTTCTTGGAGAAAAAGGAATGCTGTCAAGATTCTTTAGATTTCAGTTACCGAGTGAGAGAGAGATTGCTTTCTTTACAAGGATTCCTAAAGAGAAACAAAGCCGCTTTTATTATAAATTTTGCGAGAGAATATTTTTATTTCTTCTTTTATATAAAGTGTATCCGTTGTTGTCACTCACGACGTGACCACCCCAACTAGTTGATTTGAGTGGCAAGGTTTGAGGTTCGAAAGCATCGATGGGGCTCCTTCTTCTTCTTCGAAGTCTCGCAATGCTTCTTGTTGTTGTTCCAGTATGTTTGTTCTCTTTTTCGTTGCCCTATATCGTGGCTCAATCGGATATGAAAACCTCTGCTCGTGCTCTTGATGCCCTTCTTCAAGACTATGCTTATAGGGTTTTTGTTCGTCCGAGGACAAGGATTGTCTACAATGGTTCTGTTCCTTCTAATTTGACCGGAATGAAGATCGCTGCTATAAGGCTCAGGAGTGGCAGCCTGAGAACCAGAGGCGTGAAGATTTATAAAGAGTTTGGAATCCCTATAGGAGTTACCGAGAGTCCCTATGTGGAACGGCTCGTTTTGGTGTACCAAAACTTGGGCAATTGGTCTAAGACATATTATCCATTGCCTGGTTATACCTACCTGTCTCCGGTGCTGGGTATTCTTGCTTACGATGCTTCAAACTTAATAGCTACCAATTTGCCGGAGTTGGAAATTAGGGCATCCGGTGATCCTCTATCAATCACATTCCAAGATATGATGTCTGCCCCAGCTGGGTCTGTTGCCAAGTGTGTTTGGTTTGATTTACATGGTTTAATCTGTTAGGTTTTGGCTCGTATTCTCAAATGAACCCGAAGTGAACCAAACAAGACTCAACTGATGTGGAGCTTCCTAGAGACGTGGGATACGTTTAGAAGTTAAATTATGGTGTTTGAGGGAGGTTGAAGAATAGAAGAAACGAAGAAAAGAAGAAAAGAAGAAATCGCTACCTAGCCGCTGTGGCTTTGGCAGCGATAATGGCAGCTGTAGGATCGCAACGACAGCGGTTCGATATCAGTGGATACCGCTGCCAAGCCGCTATGGCTTTGGCAGCCGTAATGGCAGCGGTCGTGGCTGGACAGCGGTAACAAGAGCGGTTTGGAGCTGACGTGTTTGGAAGCGGGGTGCACATCATAACCAATACGGCGGAGACGATGTATTGCTGAGATCGGGAATGTTGCACATAATAGGAAAAGGTATTCTTCTAGAAGTTCTTGTGCTTGAAGGAAAATGATTTACTCTCTACAAGAAGACCTGTCATAAAAGGAAATAGTATTTATGTGGAACAAGTAAGTCTTGTACGTTTAGGAGTAGGATTTCTTTTTATCTTAAACTCCCTATAACTAGTATAAATAGAACCTTGTAATTAGGTTGATGTGTGTGTTAAAACACCGGAAGGCTGTGGAGCAAAAAGAACACCATGTAATATCAGAGAGAGTGTGAGTGAGATCCGGGGAGACCCAATGGGAATATCCAAGGAGGGATCCAAGGGAATATCGGTGGATCTAGTTAGAGATCCGTGGCTGATATTTAGGGGAGACTTAGGGGATATTGTGGGGTTCTTTATGAGGATCTTGTGAGTGGGGTTTGGGGTTTGGGGTTAGGTGTGAGAGAGAATCCTGGAGTATATGGCTGTAACAATTTATCATATAGTGGAACTTTCTCTGTCGTCCTGACGGCCCGTGGTTTTTTACCCGTTTTGGGTTTTCCACGTATATCTTGTGTTGTGATTGTTTTATTCTCTCTCATCTATTTTTCTGCTTATTGACGTTATTATTTGCTTTGAGTTATGGGCGTATATTAGACACGGCGTTTCCACGTTCATCGATACTAGAGGATTATCCCCAACAATTGGTATCAGAGCCTTATGGTTTAGCGATGGCGATGACAAGTCTTTACGGGAGATCGTATGGAGGACTTGGTGGCATTGGGATAATGATGATCATGGTTGCCTAGTATGGTTTAGCAAAGGAGATACGTCCTGAAGGTGGTATTTGAACTCGTTAAGGTTTGATGAAAGGAAGAATATTGATGGAGGAGAAGTTTGGCTTGTGGTGACAGGTACAAGTCATAGAGATTCAATTTGGGTTACACAAGGAGCTGATTGACTATCAAAAAAAAAAAAAAAAAAAAACTCCTTGACTAAAAAAAATAAAAAAATAAAAAATAATCTCTCTGTAGTGTAGTGTAGTGTGGTGTGGTGTGGGGCTTATTCGGTAGAGCACTCCCAGTTTCTAGTAGCAGTCTTTCACCAGGTATGTGATGTAAGGATGGAAGGTCTTTCACAGGTTTGAGTGATTTAAGGACATGTTTATCCTTTTGGCAGTTTTCCCCACTGGCCATGGAAGAGGATATGTTGCTGCTAGTGGTCTACAATTGTGCACATGGCATTAGTCAGAAAGTGATGCAAGGTGTACGGTGGACAAAGATGTCGATGGTTGACGAACTCTCTGGAAATCTGACTTAAGGAGTTGCACCACAATTTTAGCAGGTTATTTTGACATGGTGTCGGAACAACGAAAAAAAAAAAAAAAAAGTGTTGAAGGAAAATCTTAGAATGGTTCGTTCCTAAATGGTTATACCTTGTGGTGGGGTATGGTGATTCTCGGTGATGAGAATTGTGGCTATGGACAAAGTTTTGAGAATTCAAGCCAAATGGGAGAATTGTTAGGTTTTGGCTCGTATTCTCAAATGAACTCGAAGTGAACCAAACAAGACTCAACTGATGTGGAGCTTCCTAGAGACGTAGGATACGTTTGGAAGTTAAATTATGGTGTTTGAGGGAGGTCGAAGAATAGAAGAAACGAAGAAAAGAAGAAACCGTTGCCTAGCCGCTGTGGCTTTGGCAGCGATAATGGCAGCGGTAGGATCACAACGACAGCGGTTCGATATCAGTGGATACCGTTACTAAGCCGCTATGGCTTTGGCAGCTGTAATGGCAGCGGTCATGGCTGGACAGCGGTAACAAGAGCGGTTTGGAGCTGACGTGTTTGGAAGCGGGGTGCACACCGTAACCAATACGGCGGAGACGATGTATTGCTGAGATCGGGAATGTTGCACATAATAAGAAAAGGTATTCTTCTAGAAGTTCTTGTGTTTGAAGGAAAATGATTTACTCTCTACAAGAAGACTTGTCATAAAAGGAAATAGTATTTATGTGGAACAAGTAAGTCTTGTACGTTTAAGAGTAGGATTTCCTTTTATCTTAAACTCCCTATAACTAGTATAAATAGAACCTTGTAATTAGGTTGATGTGTGTGTTAAAACACCGGAAGGCTGTGGAGCAAAAAGAACACCATGTAATATTAGAGAGAGTGTGAGTGAGATCCGGGGAGACCCAATGGGAATATCCAAGGAGGGATCCAAGGGAATATCGGTGGATCTAGTTAGAGATCCGTGGGTGATATTTAGGGGAGACCTAAGGGATATTGTGGGGTTCTTTGTGAGGATCTTGTGAGTGGGGTTTGGGGTTAGGTGTGAGAGAGAATCCTGGAGTATATGACTGTAACAATTTATCATATAGTGGAACTTTCTCTGTCGTCCTGACGGCCCGTGGTTTTTTACCCGTTTTGGGTTTTCCACGTATATCTTGTGTTGTGATTGTTTTATTCTCTCTCATCTATTTTTCTGCTTATTGACGTTATTATTTTCTATGAGTTATGGGCGTATATTAGACACGGCGTTTCTGCGTTCATCGGTACTAGAGGATTATCCCCAACATAATCCATTTCAGCAATGCAACATCGGGCAATACATGCTCAACTACTGAACAGGGGCATTTTTCTATAGTTGTCGAGTCTGTTGCCCCCAGTCCATCACCATTGTCACCACCCGGTGTTCCACTAAGTCCAAGACGTGAAAAAAAGAAAAGCAATTCAAAAGTATGGATAATTGTTGGACCTGTGTTGGGTGGCTTAGCACTGTTGGTGTTATTGGCATTTCTGGTGTTATGGCTGCATAAATACAAGCACAGAGAAACAGAAAGATGGGAATGGGAGAGGATAAAGTGAAGGCCATCACTACAAGTTGGTTGGTTTTGGACCTTTTGGTAGTTGCAGATAGATAGAGGGAGGGAGAAGGTTTTGGCGGGTGTAGTCAGTAGTATTCTTGAATTGCAAAAGCCTATCTGCAAGTTTTTTATTGGCTTCCGTAGGATTGTGGATATTAAATTACTATACGACCCTCCCCGGTTAAGGTTATTCATTTTGTTTAAAGCAAAAATAATTAATAATAGCTGCTAGAAAAACTAGTTGTGTGACTTGTGTGATTTAAAAGAAAAAAAAAAAAAAATTGTTGTGGTTTGTGTCATGCCCCTCCCCAATCCTAAAATATTACAATAGTTCAAAAAAATAAAAAATAAAAAATTTAATAAGATCAACTAATAGAGTAATAGATCATTGCTATATTTATTATTGTATATGTATTATTGGTTGTGAATGGATAAATATTCGAATTACACATTTGTCTATTAAATCGATGAGTATGGAGATATCTCAATAGACCTCTCTTCTTTAGTTAAGGTTTTCAGTGGGTCATTTCGAGTCGAAGGAGGCGTCCTCGCCCTTACTCACCCGAAATTTAAAACAATCACAATTAAATATAATTGTTTTTAATAATATAATAAACTATTATCACATAATACCATCAAAATAAAACATTACATCATGCAACTCACTAAATTTACCTATTAACATTAGTTTATAAATCTTCCGTGAAATTAAATTTGGGTAAAATTAATTAATTAATGTTTATGTGTAGTAAACTAGGCCATAGCTATTTTTTCTACAACTAGTCAGATACCACACAATGAAAACAGGAGATCAAATTAGTCCAATTCCAACGGCACATCTCTTTTATCTTCCTCACATTTAAATCCATCTTGACTAAATTATATATATATGAATCAATATTGTTCTACCAAAAGCAATAAAATTTATAAATCACACCTACAAAACATAGAAAAAAAAAATGAGAAAAGCAATCAATACATAACAGACTATGGAGACTTAACTGCCAGTAGTCCTGATCAATAGTGAGCAACTTGGTGATTGCAAATGTTCCAGCCGCTAACACAATTGTAGCATTGATAGACCTATCAATTAACTTCTCTGTATCTTCAATCTCTCCACCGTCTCCGATTGAAGACGAAGAAGAAGTAGCAGAAGAGAACCCTTCAAACGACAGCGTTCCATCACTGAACCCGCCAAATCCGAGCCATCGTCCTCTTGACCAACCACCATACCCTCTTGCATATCCGTAATGTCCTGGCTCTGCACTGGGATCACATAGAACTCTTCTTGAACCACCGAGTACAACACCCAGTTGCTGTGTTGTTGTTGGTTCCTCTGTTTGTTTCTCGAGAAAATGGGGTTTTGGAAAAGTGTTGAGGGGAGGG
This sequence comes from Acer saccharum, assembly GCA_030490815.1. Classification (NCBI taxonomy): domain Eukaryota; kingdom Viridiplantae; phylum Streptophyta; class Magnoliopsida; order Sapindales; family Sapindaceae; genus Acer; species Acer saccharum. Next base: position 49,459,554 of record CM059867.1, read on the forward strand.
AATTGTAAGTAGAGAAGGGTATCGAATTGGGTTTTGAGAGAGAGAGAGGAGGGTTTGTGGAGACAGGGAAGCCATGGCCGGTTTTTTTGTTTTTTTGTTTTTTTGTTTTTTTTTTTGGGGGGAGGAACTGAGTTCAGTTGACCGAGTTGATTCACTGTGTTCGATCTCAACTGAACTGTGAAATGTTTCTCCGAGTTGGCAATACGATGTGTGTGGGTTTATATACCCAGGTGTTTGGGTGTGTGATCTGGTGTGGCCAGGCGTATTGTAGTGAGTTGTTTCTCTGGTTTGAAATTTTTGATTTGGTGTGAATGTGTGATGAATACTTAGTAGTCAAAGATTTTAGTCAAAGTATGGTCAAAGACTTTAAAAATAAAGTAAGTGTGAAAAAATCAAAATACACAATTAATAATTCACTTAATGTATGGAATAAAATAAAATAATAATAAATAAATAAATAAAAAGATAGCTACATCCACATATAAAAAAGTCTAATTATGCATGAGCATCAATTCATATAATTGATAAAGAGTAAATATGTAACAATATAAAGAAAATAAAATGAGATTTTGAAGGCAATAAAAAATAAATCCTGTGTTAATTAAGATAAAGAGGAAATTATGCTTAGATAACTTTTTTGTTTAAACTAATTTTTTCATAGATAATTAGATAATGGGTTTTTTTTTTTCATTGTATGTGTCTAATTTATGAAAAGCAATAAGTGAAGAGCAATAATTCACTTTCGCAGAAGAGATGGGTCTGTTTCCAGTGATGATTGAATCTGATGCTTTGGGTGCAGTGAACTTAGTGAACTCGGGTGGCATTATCTTAGCTGATATTGGTTTGGTTATCCAGTATACCCGGACTCGTATCAAGCGTGGTCGTTTTGTTCACAGGAAGACAAATGTGGTTGCTCATAACCTTGCTAAGTTGGCTTTGTCTATCAATCAAGATAGGATTTGGCTTGAGAGTTTTCCCCCTTGTGTGGAGCTCTGTTCACTGGAGGATTGTCCAGAGTGATTTGTTGATTTGTTGTCTTGTTTTGTTTGTTTCCTTTACTCAAAAAACAAAAATAAATAAATACATAATTAAGTGATAGGTTAGAGCATCTTTAATGCTATTATACATTTTTTTTAGTTTCTATTAATAACAAATCATCATTTTTCTTAAATATAAATCAATTCATTGTTGAAAAATAATAATAATAACAATAAAATGCATATTCTCATCTCCAATGTAATTATCTAATGAATAACATGTATCTATTTTTTGACCCATTACTATAAAATATTTCTCTCACCCTCTCTTCTCATTTATTTTATGGTCAATTGAAAAAAAAAATCCCTAAAAAATGATTTGTCACATAAATTACACATTTAAGTTAGATAATTACATTTTAAAGGTTTTAAATTTTAAAATTTTAAATTTTTTACCTTCATTATCTATCCATATTCTGGTATGAAATTCCCCGCATGCACATAGCATTGATGCCCTTCACGGTCGGGTTAGGACGTGCAAAATCCTTCCATATCTATAATAAGTTTATAACATATTTGCCTGACACCATTATTGTAAACTTGTAAGAAATATAATAATTAAAAATTTAGCTTACAAGTAAAAAAAAGACAGTAAGACTTACAAAATCTTTAATTCTAAGAGATAGATTTTTATCAGACCATTTCTTGCATTTGAAGACACCAAAATGTTGAGCGTGATCGTTTTGATGTCAAGCACTGCAAGACCTATCTTGAAATTACCCTGATCCAGTCCTAAAGACCTGAGTCCTTTCAGCATTTTGTGCAGATCTTGGGTTTACACATTCTTTAATGTCTTTAAATTATATTTCGCTTTTACCACCTCTTTGTAGATATTTATAGGATGAAAAAACTTCATTGTGTTTTTGTCTGTATTTGAGAGAGTAAAGGTGCAAACAAAAATTATGAACCTGAAAGTATATGTTGAAGTTGTAGATAAAAAATTATAAGCATAGAATCAGAAATAAAATTTCAATTCTCACGGTTCACAAAATAATGCACATTATTACAATAAAATGGAAGTAGTAAAGATAAATTGATAAACTAACAAAAGGATAATTATATATTTTTACCCTTTTAGATATATGAGAATGTTTGTCAAGATCAATATTTCCAAACCATTTTTATTTTGATTTGTGAACAGCAAGAGCAACAGATCAAACAACTCACCCTTTTCCGATTTTCTTTTACACAAACAATTCAACTTAAGCAATCATTGGAACCAGCTTATACAGAGCAATCATTGGAACATATTTATGTTCACTAAAAGAAAAAGAAAAATAAAAGCAATCTCACACATACATGCGCCAAGAGACAAAACAAACAAAGAATCAGGGGCTACCACGTAAAACAAATACTTTAATTGGAAAAAAAAATTACTCATTCATAAACAATTGAACAATAAGCTTAATTGCAGTTGTACCTGTATATGAGTAATTGCAATCCTTAACTTTAGGTTTATATTGAAAAACCCATAAATCCATTTTAAACTTAAAAAAACCGAGCAAGCAACCCTCCCTTAACAGAGATTTCTTGTACATCATCTCTCTGCCACTTTGAAGAAGTGTGTATTTCAGAGATATGTGAAGAGAAAAGATTTGAAAGAATAATTTGGAGATATGTGAGATGTGTGAGATGAAGAAGAAAAGGGATGTATAAATAGAGTGAGAGTAGTGTTAGTCAAGATAAGAGAGACAAAGAATGAGAAAATTTTGCTGTGGAACTTGGTGAATACTCTGCTCATTTTCATTCACATTCTCATTATGCATCCCATGGATGGGAACGCACCATTTTTAGAAAATTAGTTCTATAACTTATTAAGGGTCTATCGAGATCAAGTGATACACCGTGACTTCCCACTAACACTAAAGAAAAACTCAGTAAATAATATGAGTGGCTGAGATATTTACATGAGTAACCTACATATATGCCAAAATCATATTTTCCAAGCTTGAATTGTAACAACATGTTCAAGCTTGTAACATGTTAGACTAATAGTCCAAAGTTAAAAAAATAAAAATAAAATGAGAAGCCAAAACACCTACATAAATGCCAAAATCATTGCCCTTCCTGTTGAACAATTTCCATTAGCTATATATTACAAGGCAGAGGAAAAAGAGGAAACATAAACATAATGTCTCATAACAACTATACATGAGTAACAAACTAAACTCATTGAAAATGATAAATTTTTTAAGAGGCTAAAATATTCTAAGACCAGAATTATGTCAGTAAAAATTAATTAATAAATAAATAAATTGCATGACATGCACATATATTTATATATTTTAGAACAAAATAAAGTGTCTTTAGAATTTTATAAAATTTAAGTTTTTATGATGGAGTGTTTTTAAAAAATGAGTGTGAAAAGATATAATTGGATTGTAACGAGAAAATCTTATTATAAAAAGAAAATATATATATAATGACATATTTACCATTCTATACTAATAGCATACACATACTTTTAGTAATACTAAAATAATTAGAGGATATATAGTTATTTTATCACAAAATAAATTGTATCTTGTTTGGTATGACATGTATTTACAATAGTTATATGCATAGTCAAATTATACAAACTATAAAACTACAGATTTTGATTTGTTTTTACTTTGTAGTCAAAGATTACAATCGTACAGTTAGGGATGGCTGTTTTACCCCGGGGCCCCAAATCCCCGCTCCCCCATCCCCATTTGGGGGAAATTTTTTTAGGAAAAATGGGGAAATGGGGGGGTGGGTATGAAAATCATCCCCAAATTAAAATGGGGATGGGGGGACCCATCCCCATTTCCCCCACAAATTCATGGAAATGGGGATGGGGATGGGGTAGGTGCCCCCATCCTCATTTCCCCATTTCCCCCAAATGTAATATATAATATATTAATATATTTTTATTTTTTCAATATTTGTATTCTTACTAACTTTATGTCTATATATACATCTTTATTATGTAATTTTTGTATTGGATGTTATTTTATATTTGAATTTAATGAATTGTGTATTTTTTTATTATGTAATTTTTAATGATATAAGGAAAATGGGGGAATGGGGAAACGGGGGACGCGGGGGGAATGGGGAAACAGGTAAAAACGGAGAAAACGGGGAAATAGGGATGGGGATGGGGGTGGGGGGACCTCCCCCCAAAACTACCCCATCCCCATTTTCCCCAAATGGGGAAATTGTGGGGGGGTGGGGTGGGGTGGATGGGGGAGCCGTAGAGATGCACGTTTGGGGAATGGGGATGGATATAGGTCCCCCCATCCCCATCCCCACTTCCCATACCCTTCCCCCATCCCCATCCCCACCCACCCCCCCCCCCCCCCCCCCCCCCCCCCCCCCCCCATTTGGGGAAAATGGGGATGGGGAATTTTGGGGGGACCTATATTCATCCCCATCTCCAATTCCCCATTTTCCCCGTTTTTCCCCGTTTTTTCCCATTTCCCCGTTTTCCCCCATTCCCCCATTTCCCCATTTGACTAAAAATTACAAATTAAACTAAAAACATAAACATTCCATTACAAATACAAAATAAAATTCATTAGTGCATTTTATATAAAATGTGTATTTATACTTAGGGAGTTAGGGTTTTTAAAGAATAAACCAAAAATATAAAAATATATATTATAATTATGTTTTGGGGGAAAGGGGGAAATGGGGATGGGGGACCTCCCCCCCATCCCCATCCCCATTTCAACATAATTGTGGGGGAAATGGGGAAATGGGGATGGGGAGGGGTCCCCCCATCCCCATCCCCATTTCAATTTGGGGATGATTTTCATCCCCATCCCCCCCCCCCCCCCCCCCCCCCCCCCATTTCCCCATTTTTCCCCCCAAAAAAAATCCCCAAATGGGGATGGGGACGCGGGGAATTGGGGTCCCGGGGAAAAATGTGCATCTCTAGGGGGAGGGTTTGGCAAATGGGGATGGGGATGGGGAGACCTATATCCATCCCCATTTCCCCATTGGCCATCCCTACGTACAGTCGGTCAATAGTTTCCTATTTACATTCATTGATGACAGATTTTAAAATAGTCATTTTGATTAGGATTTGATTTCACATCAACGATCCCAGATTTATTCAATTTTATAGGATTGCTTATGGCTGTTGAATTTGTTAGAAAATAATCATAAAATAAATAAATAAATAAATAAAGTTTAAATAAGTGAGAGGGGTCCAGATGAAAAGCTTAAAAAATGAAAGTTCCAGATTTTTAATATATATATATATATATATATAATTAAATTAATATTTTTTTTAAAGGTCTATTATTGCTCTTTTGAACGAGTTTATCAATCATTAATTTTTTTTTTCATTTAAAAAAAGAGGAATATAATTGGTGGTCAAGAAATTTAGATGAAAGTAACCATTTCATCTACTTCTGTACTCTTTAGAATTCACCAATTCACCTAACATTATACTCTCTAACTCACTCCAATAAGCAATTCAATAAGTGAAATAATGATAATTGACAAGGTGAATAGTTTTTTATTTACCAAAGAATTAACAAGTTAGAACACGTTGACTAAATATTTAATTATTTATGAGCATAATATTCATTAAACACCCTTTATTTAGTACTATTTTTTTTAATATTATAATAATTCGGAAGTTTTAAGTATAGAAAGATTTGAACCCACAACCTCTTTACGTATGTGTGAGTATAATATTGGATCAATCTCATATTATTCTCTATGAAGTACTATCTATTATGGTGGGTAAGTAGATTTTAATTTTTTGAAAACTTGTTTTGCTAATTTATTGTAGGTTTGGTTATGTCAGAGTAGTAACCTTTCTCACATCCAGATTAAAATAGGATAAGGATAAAAGTGTCATTCTAGTGAAAAACAAATTAAATGTAAAGAATTTCAAAAACAACCCTAATTCAACCAATGAAAATACATTCTTTACCTTTTCATTTTTTTAAATATATTTTTTCATGTAATTTTCAATTTTTTGTTTTGTTTTGTTTTTTGTTTTTTTTTTTTGTTTTTGTTTTTGTTTTTGTTTTGAAACAATGTAATTTAAAATTGTTTATGGATATATATATATATATATATATATATATATATATATATATATTTGTCTTATCTTTACAACCCACAACAAATTATAAAAAGAAAAAAATATAATGACATATTTACCCTTCTATACTATTAATAGCATACACATACTTTTAGTAATACTAAAATAATCAAAGGATATATACATCATTTTAACATAAAACAAATTGTATCTCATCTGGTATGACTTGTACTTACAATAGTCATATACATGTTCATGATATACTCGAGAGTAAGTCTCATTTTGAAACCAATGCCTTCTTTAAAGTTGTCCTCCGGCCAAACAAAATCAATTAGTTGTTGCGTTAAGAGTTGAATTTCTTCCCGTCTACATTTTATGTATTAGTTCAATCGTATCCGGTGTGGACAAAACCTAGTAAAAATATCTAGCCAAAAAAAAATTATTCAAAAAAAAAAAGAAAACAATAAAATAAAAAGAAAACTTGTACTCACTCAATGCTCCTCGATCTTTAATCGGGGACAAATCCATCCACTCTCTCAAATCATAACCAACAACATCACCATCCATAATTAAGAAAAAATTAATACATTTTTTTAATTATTGCAATTAAGTAAAAGTATTTTTGGTGTTCCAAAAGAAGTTAAGGTATTTTTGGAAATTTCAGAGTTTTCATCAAAAAGACAAATTTACTTCCTAAAATACGTTTGAGTTGTCCAAAAGAATTAACTCTAAATTAGGTGTGGCAAGTCGTTTCAATTGGTCAAGTTTGTGTCGGGTTTATGTACATTATAATCGCAATTATGACTAACCCTAACCTAACTTGTTTACCCTCGCCACAATATAATTTTTTTTGTTCATATAATGTTACCTGCTCTTATGATTTGAGTTTGAGATGTCTTCATTGTCCATTGTCCTATCCAAATCTCATCAATTAATGAACTGGTGAATAGCCCACCACAACATAATTTGTTTTTCAGAGTGAGTTGTATGCGACTATACATGTAAACAATATTTTTTTGGACTGGTGGAAATTTTATTTATTTATTTATTTATTTTTATTTTTTTAAGAAGCTAAGTAGAACATTTAGACATAATTTTTGACCAATTAATATATACATATATAAAAATAAATAAATAAATAAAAAATAAAACAAACAAAGTTTGTGCGAAACACAAACAAATACACAGTAACAAACTCAACAAAAAAAAATAAAACAAACAATTTTTCCATCAAAAAATAAAAGAAATCAAACGTATATATGTTCACTAAAAGAAAAATAAAAAATAAAAGCAATCCCACACATACATGTTCCAAGTGACAAAACAAAATAAGACTCGGGCTCTGTAAAAAAGAAAGAAGTTTTGATCTTTGTCTGGCTGACATGAGACAGAGGGTATGTGTTAAATGTTTTGTTTCTTATGATGGATTACCATTTCATTAATAGCTGTCATCTAATAGTCCTCTGAACATGTCGAATTGGAAACATGTGAAGTCGATGGAGCTTATTACCTATACAAATTGATGAACAGCCCCAGGAAGAAGACATAATTTTGTATTATTACCAAATTAAATGGAACTGTTTGAATCGAAGGCTAATCAATTGTATTTTGTTATTCCGATCAAATTACATTTTCAAGTTTGATTCAAAATAAATTATATGAGCCCTAATAGAGAGATTCTGTAAATAAAATAAGCTTTTCAAATTGAATTAATTATACATACAAATCTTTTTAGAATACATTAACATCATACTTTCTTTTCTACTTTTTGATGCTGCATTAACCATAAACCACATAATAAATATAATATATATATATATATATATATATGTATAATTATTAGTAGTTATTTTTCTAATATTTAGTTAAAAAAAAACAAAATTTTAAATAAATCACTTGGAAGTTTAATATAAAAGAACAAAAGTCAAGAGATATATATATATATATATGCGAATTCTTAGATGCATTGGAGTACACTGAGACAAAAGATTTTTAAAAAAGAAGAACAAATAAATCCAAAATGTAATAAAGTGTCATTACAATTTTTGTAAGTCTAAATATTTAAAGCCCAATCAACAAAAATTTTGATTAATTTTCAGGGCATAGGGGAAGCTAAGAGCTATGCTTCTCAATGTATACAGCAGGAAAATATATTAATATTTATCAAATGTGAATATCATACTCTATATAAGATACACTAAAACTTAAAACACTTCGCCTAATCGTTTTGAAAAGCAGTGTAAAGACAACCCCAATATATGTGCGTAGGCCAATTGTTGCATTGATGATTGAAATCAAGTCCAACTCTGACCTAGAATTGCTGCAAAGATTAAAAAAAATCATTAGAAAAAAAAAAAAAACATAATAAGAAAAAAAAAAATTTATAACATTAAAAATCTTCATACATATGCTATTGTCTTGGCACACTTATTGTAAATCCATATTTTCCTAGTATCAAGGTTAAACATGAAGTGTTGAAGATAATGACGGAATGGTTCTGTCCTATATCATATGTAGTTCTGGTCTCAGACTGATAAGCATAAGGTACGTTGACCAGTTCTCTACACATTCCAACCGTATCGATAAATTCTTCTACCCTTTCAATCCGAAAAAAAAAAAAAAAAAAGCATTAGTATTATTGTTTTTATTTAAGAAATGATCAATTATTTATTTTATTTTTTTAATATAAGTCTAACTATTTATTTAAATGAAATGTCTTTAGAAATGAGTGAAAAGATAAAAAAGGTAGTTTTTGAAAAAACAAATATATATCTTCATATATTTTACAAATTTAATTTCTTTGGAGCGGTTAAAAACTTAAAATGGTCTTTAAATAGAAAATATCTTATAGCAGATTATAGATTATATAATGGACAGCTTGTTCAACTCGTAACACTTGTTTTTACTACCAAAAAAATTGTTAAAAAAAGCCCAATCAACAAAAATTTTGATTAATTTTTCGCAGTTTAAAACATAGCCTGCGATGGGCATGGGGAAGCTAAGTGCTATGCTAAACGTATACAGCATGTGCAAGACGGCACCGATTGAGGCCGAAGAGAGAGATTGTGTGATGACTCTATACATACTTTAAATTTAACAAGTATGTTTACTTTCTTTATTTCTTTCATTTTTTTTTTCTTTTTTTTAAGAAAATCAAAAACTTGTAAGAATTTGAGTCATTGCTGACTGTACGAGTACAAACAATATTTACTAGATTATATATATATATATATAAATAACGAAAAGATCCTTATTCTAGCTATTTTTCTTCCTAAGAAAATCAAAGACGTCCTCCCTAATCAGTCTAGCCAACTCCATGTCCAACTCCATCTTCTCTTTTTCAGTTAGGTCTAAGACCGACCTTGCTCCAAATCTTAAGCTAGCCTTTGCCCTTTCTGTCGTCCCAGCCTTATTGAATCTGGTAAGGGGAATGTCTTCAGGGCGTCCATAAGAATGGAGTTGAAGGACTTGCCTGTTGATAATGTGACCCCAAAAGGGTTTTCCAGCAATTAGTGAAAATATATAGAAAATTTAACAAGTATGTTTACATGCTTCAAACATATTTATGTTCACTAAAAGAAAAAATGAAAAAAGAAAAATAATCAACATAGCTTCATCAATATATTTATGGATTATATGTAATTGCGGCATTTAATCAAAAACCTTGCAAACTAAATAGTAACCATAATATATATATCCAACAAACAGGAAAAGACAAATGAACTAAAAGTCTAAAACATATAATATTTGAGAGTACTCGTCTTTTCACAAAAATAAAAGATTAATAAACTCAGAAAAAAAATATCGGCAATGAAATAGCTAGAGAGAATAAATACACAAAGTCACAAATCAAGCAAGTTTCTTGTGTTACCAGTAAAACCAGTAATATTTTAAGAAATTCAAAATTTTCAGTTTCTATTAGATTTGGTCATTTAATAAGAAAAAACCGGAAATAATTTGGGAAGATTAAAAATAATGAACGGGTAAAAAAAAATACATGAAAACCGAAAAATCAAACCTAACAAAACCAAAAAAAGAAAAAAGAAAAAAAAAAAGAGAGCAATTTAAGCAGGTAATTAAACAAACCTATTTGGACAGAAAAACCAGGATCAAGTAGTGCCCATGATTTCTTCATTAATTGGCCGGCGATTTCTCTTCTATTACCTCACAAAAAAAAAAAAAATTTGTCAAACACAATCACAAAATAACACAGGAAAAAAAAACATTTGTTCAAACAAAAAAAATTAAGAACAATTCTTAAGCTGACTTACTTCTAACAAGGAAAGAAAAACACATAATCAACTCATCAATAGTGGTATATGACATATTAGTGACTAAAACTTGAAATATAAAATTAAGATTAAGATAAGATCACTTTGTGCTGAAAAGAATAACAAGAAAATCTTTACAAGTCAAATTCGGTCTACAACTTGTAATTTAATGAAGACATATAAGAGGTATCAAATAATCAGTTTTTGGTAATACAATTGCAAAGTATCAGTTTCATATATATACATTAACACAAATAAAAGGGAAAAAAAAATGCAACTGACCTGCCAAACAGCCAAAGAGACCAACCAGAGTCAAGAAGCCAGTCGATGGAGGAAGGGAGGAAGAGAGAGAAAGAGTTGACAGCCATAGAAATTTTACATGAACAAAAGAGAGTAGAAGAAACCAAGAAATGGGGATGTATAAATAGAGTGAGAGGAGAGAGAGAGAGAGAGTTTTGTCAATAAGTGTGAGAGAGTGAAGACAGTTTAGAGTACCATTGAGTATCTGAACAATCTCACCTACCCACTGTACTCAAAAAGCTGTAACAATAAATTCAACCATTTTTTTTTCTTTTACAGTCAAAAAGCTGTAAAAATAAGCAGCCTTTTTAGTTTCTCTTACTAGAGAGATTCTTCATCACGAGAACTTTGTATTTGATTGTAATTCCAAGTCAAATTTTAACATTTGTGTAGCTACCTGCATTTTAAAGCAATTTATATATGATGAGAATCTGGAAAGGCCATGCTCGTGATCTCTCACAAAGTCAATGCCTCTGGCTCTTGGTCCACTTTCCTAGAAGGTTATTAACAACATGCACTTATCGCCTATACATTGTCAACCCTCGATCATCTATTTCTCCGGCTAGCTCTAATACAGTGGACCGATTGTCAACCCTAAAAACTATATTCAAATACTATAGTTCATAGTTGGATTGTAAGAAACTGTTGTCAAAGACATGGGAATCCATATAATAAGTTCAATTTAAAGACATTGTCACTTATTTATAATATTGCCTCTCGATCCTATATATTTGACAGGATATATATATATATATATATATATATATATATTACAGTGATATAAAATACATCAATGCATTGCACGTAGGCCATAAATTATGGATATGTATGGATAAATGTATGCAGACCGAGTCAAAGCAGTTGAATCTAATGACTCACATGCAAGACAATGATATAGACAATGATATATATATTTATTGGTGCACACTGCGGTGTATATATATACATATGGGGCGTACAAGATCTATGGCCCCATTTTTTTACACATTTTTGGTACATTTTTGTGTCCATTGGACACTTATTATTTGGATGGATAAGAATAAATGTTTATATATATATATATATATAATACACACAAAAATGTAGGCAAGCTAGTTTTCGATCATAGATTTGTGTACATTGTATATTTCTTCACCGCCGCTGATCAGAAACATTTGTAATTAAATGATTAATTAATGAAGAAGCAAGAAGGTGTGATATTCATAAATGTTGAGAGTTAAATAAAAAAAAATGTCTGAACAAACCAACTACCTCACAGTCCTCACCTACCCACTCTACTCACTTGATAGTCAGAAACAGTATTCGACTAATATCAAATGTTTTAAGAGATTTTTTCAGATTTTTTTTTATAAAGTAACCAATTTTTCGACCCAAAATGTTTACTTGACAACTTTCTCAACAACCAAGCATCATCCACTTTTTCATTTTGGTAATTTTAGAGAAATTTATCAAAATGTCCACCCATTTAACATTAATTTATTAGAAAGTTAACGGAGTGTAACAGAATGACCATTAGTATCACACTCTTCACTAAAAATAGCTGTTTTGAAACAAAATCCCCATCTAATGACCATTTTGATAGTGTGGAACCAAATAGATGGCCACCAGGATAATTATCCCAAATTATCCCATAAATAGTGATTTAGTCATCTTAAAAGGGTTATCTTTTATGTACGTAGGTGGTGAACAGTAATTAGGGCCTTAGGGGTGGACATGTACCAATTCGGTTAGATTTTGGGTAAAAAGTAAAAACTAATGGAACCAAAAATGTTTGTTTTTTCAACTTTGTGTTATAAACCGAACCGAACCAAACCAAACCAAACCAAAACAGTTTAGTTGGTCTTATTCAGCTAAGATCAGTTGGAAATGTAAGGAAAAAATTGACTCAACACCATCATTAAAAGCGCAAATCAAATCTATAAAATTTCTCTACGAAACCCAGATATTTGGTTTCACCACCAAATTTTATGTCTCAAAACAACCTAAAATGAAACGAAAATTAACCCAGAATAAAGGAAATTAATATGTGGTATCTGAAAATTCATCCAAAAAATAATAAACAGTATACTTTGGATGGAAGATCAGAAAGAAAATATACTACAAAACAAACACAAATAAAAATTGATATAAATCGATGGTTATGAAAGAAAATATAAAACAAATGGATCAATAGTAAAAAAGAAAATAAAAATAAAACATGACATATCTTTGTTTAATTTAGAAAGTAAGAGTTTTTCCTTTTTGCCAATAACTTATTAATTATTAAAGATACATAAAGTTGGTAGTTGGGAATTTAGAAAATTCATGTGCTTGGGTACTGACTAGTTAGTACTCAAGTATACTGACCACCCAATGGGGTGTTAACACGTTGCCAAAACTCTTTAATTTTTTTACATTTTTCTCCTTATTTTGGGTTATGTGGCAACCAACCATTGGGTTAGTCAGTACCTTGGGTACTGACCGGTCAGCAGCCAAGTGTTGTCCTATCGTAAATTCGGATAAGATAAAACAAAGTGTAAAGCAAAATATTGGACATACTGAAAATGATAAATTATTATTATTAATTAAAAGTGTATCATTTAATTTATTAAAAATTTAATCTATAAACAAAATTCGTTTTAAATATTTATCTGTATCAGATAAAAAATTTATTCTAAAAGTCACCAAATATTTAGATGGTCAATTGGTCAAAAAGATGCATAATATTATAACTCTACCAAGCCCACAAACCAAATTAATTGATTAGAATCGGAAACAAAATCAGAAGAATCATTTATATCGGAAAAGAATAATACTAACCATACCACCTTTTTCATCCAATCTCCTGTTTAATTGAAATTATTACACTCATATGCTTATTAAAAAGTCTGGCATCAATAAATGCAAATATAAAACTATCAGCTGACCCATGTAGATGGTACAATTGTAATTTCACCTTCTTCTAGGAAGAGCAACAATGCTATTATCTTTCATATCTGTCCAACCCGAAGCGCACCCTTCAATCTTGTTTGGAATTCGAACCAAAAAAAATTGAATTGGAGTAGTTGGGAACAGATTTGTACTGATATATAACATTTACATTGAATATAAAGCTGCACATATTCTCTCATGTTGATAAAATCTTTGACTACAAGCAAATCAAAATCTGTATGACTGTATCTTTGTATAATTTGACCATACATTTTGTTTTGTTTTAAAATGACTTATATATCCTCTACTTGTTCATTTTTTTGTCGGTATTCATAATGAAATAAAATGTCAATACAATCATGCACTATTAAGCTTGCAGTCAATTTCAACACTATTTAGTCTTCATTTAAAAATAAAAATAAAAAACGCAAATTTTTTCAGTCTTTTTAGTTTATAAACTTTTTTTTTTTGTCAATGTAAATATATACACTAAGTTGATTAGTGATTCATTTAAAATAATAATACAAATTTTGTATTTTTTTGAAATTAACTATATAATTTGATAAGGGGTGGTGCTATTGGCATCTCCACTACTAAACTATTTATGCCTCACTTTTTAAAATTTTGATTTAATTATATAAAATTAAATGATTTTATTAATTTTTTTTTATTATTTCCAGGACTACCCTTTTACTTGTTTTCCAAACTTAATACACCCTATAACTTAAAAAAAAAAAAAATACACTTCATTTCTAATCATTATATATAGTTTTCTCACACACATTCGTGGGATTTGTTTTTACTTCTTATTTCATGGTAAAACCATATTTATCAGATTCGATTTTTTTTTTTTTTGTCTATAGTTGATTGGATTGCTGGTGGTAGATTGTGATTTGTGAGTGTGATATTAATCGTTTCATGAATTTTTTTGAGCAATTGAGTTAGAGTTTTGATGTGGTTTTGTTTTGTCGGAGATTCGGTTTTCTTAATTGTGATTCTTATGTGAATTTTTTTTTTTTTTTTTTTACATTAAACTAACTTTGTGTGATTCTTGTGCGATTTTATTGTTGTTGTTATTATGGGAATTCTGCTGCTGATGATGTGTCACTTGTCAGCATTCTTCTGGTGGACTATATCTGACTTTAAACAAACATGTTGTGGCTAGATTTCAATTCTTGGTTCTTTCTGGCGACACATCACTTAGGCGAATTTTACATACAACACATACATCGACAAAAAAATTGCTGAGGGAGAAGTTGGCGTGTGGGTCCTATCAAAACATAAATATTGGTCTAAATAAAAGCAAGACTTGAAACAACGACTTTATTTAGCATGCAAATAACAACTCATCAAGACATCAACATTTGGAACAAAAAATCCGAGATAACAGTTAAAACATCAAGACAATTAATTTCTTCGTTAACTCGACTTTCTGCATTTACTCTTAAAACGCCATCTTCATGATTATATAATTCAAGAAAAAAAAGGGAAATAGTTAAAAGAAAAAAAAAAAAAAAAATCCCTTTTTAGCATTTTTTAGGGAGTCTTCGATGTTTTTTTTGTTGTTGCATAAAATGTATGTAGTATAGCAATTGTCACAAAATACATGTAGTATAACTTTTGAGTCTCTAAATCCTAAAAAAACTAGCAATTTTGATGATCGTAAGCATGATCATGAACATAAGGATTTGTTATATAGAGGCTCAAACACTGCAATTCTTTTTTTGAAAATCAACTTTATTCAATCCAAGAGGCCAAACCAGCCAACAACACAGAACAGAAGCAGAAGCACAGCTACCTCAAAAAGCAACGACAGAGGCTTCACAACAAATCACTGTCGCAGCCTTTTGAAGACAAGGCAAAGAAGAAGAAAAACAAAGAAAAACAGAGAAAGAAAGCACGCCCAAAAGCCCACATCAGTCCAAACTCCACTCCACCATCTCACCACCCCCTTCAGCACCTCTTTTCGCTAAAGCATCAGCAAAAACATTTGTGTCCCTAGAATCGAATTCCACAAGAGCATGGCCCTACCTGCACAACATACTTCTAATGTCCAAAATCTGCTGTAGAAACCTCCACTCCCCCACCCCACTGCGGTTAATCCACGCCACAACTTGCTTACAATCACTCACCACAACAATCTTCTTCCCAATTAGACCAGGCCTAGACAAACACAGAGCACAAGCTCTTGCAATGGCACACAGCTCAGCTGAAACACTGTCATGAATCCCTATATAAACAGAAAAAACACACAGAATACTACCTCTGCTATCCCGCAGCACCCCTCCCACACCAGCTTGACCAGGCGAGCCCCTAGCAGCGCCATCAACATTAAACTTCAGTGATTCCATCATAGGCGGAATCCACCCCTTAGAATTAGGGAGCTTAACTTTCTTAGCATCTACACATCTCTCAGCAATGTTCAACAAAATCAGATTAATAGGATCCTTGGATCCCTTACCGATATATTTAAACCACCAACCTACACGAAATTTTACCATATCTACAGTCTTCTCAACCGGAGTCATAACATTCTTGAACACTTTCTCATTTCTACATTCCCAAATAGACCAAGTCATAGCAAAAAACAACGCACTCCACGCTCTAGCAGCAGATCTTCTTGGGCAAAAACTTGGCCAAATAGACCACCAGTCCAAAAGAGTCTGAGAAGAGCAGCTACTAATATTCCACCATTTCATACAGCTGCCCCACAACTTCCATGCCCATTGGCAGTGAAGAAAGAGGTGATCGATCGACTCTTCCACTTCACCACACATGGGGCAAACAAACCTGTCATCCGAGACCAAACCAAACCGCTTTAACACCTCCCTAACGAGAACCCTTCCATGTAAAAGCTGCCACACGAAAATTTCAACCTTTGGGGGGCAAATACTCTTCCAAATCCTGCAAAACACAGCACCATCACCCAAAAAATTCTGCTCCAGGTTCTTCCAAACTGACTTAACAGAAAACTGCCCTGTCGCACAAAAAGACCACCCAACCGTATCAGGAATAGCTTCACGGATAACAATACTGTCCAAGGACCTCATAAAAGACGACCCTTGATCTTGCTCCCAATTAAAACAAGGTCTCCTCATATTAATTATCCACTGCCACCTATTATTACTCCAATAGCCATACTCTTGAATGCAGCCAGATTTATTGGAAGCAAGGGAGAAAATCCTAGGATAAGCATCCCTAAGACGCACACCTTCAATCCTAATATCATCCCAAAGCCTAGCTCTATCCCCCCTTCCCACTATCACTTGAAGACCATCCTCCATCACCTTAGCCACCTTTGAACCATGCTCAAAAAGCCCACCTACTGCTTTAATAAAGGGAGAACTAGAAGGGCCTCCACACCAATTCCAACTAATAGCATTCACCGGGACATTATACTTAGTACAAATAACTCTTTTCCAGAGCGACGTGTCTTCCTTCCCAAACCTCCACACCCATTTAGCCAATAGCCCCTTATTTTTATCCAACACGGAACCAATACCAAGCCCTCCATTTTCCTTACATCTACACAAAGTTTCCCACTTCAAGGCATGCATTTTCCTCTTTTCGTTACCGTCACCCCAAAAGAAACTCCTCTGCAATCTTTCTATACTACGAGCTACACCTACCGGAATTTTAAAAACGGACATAAAATATATGGGAATACTAGACATAATAGATTTGATAAGTACCGTTCTTCCACCTTTATTGAGAAACAACTTCTTCCAAGCAAACACTGCAATTCTTACTGGTGGTTTACTACTTTTAAAGACTAAAATTCTTTACAAAACCATTTGAAGATGCATTTGAACAAGCTTTCAACATTGTTGTCATCAACCCAAATAGTCAAGGACTAACATCATCCATTGCTGCACACAGCCCATCTAGTCCAGGTGTGGCTGGTTCAAGAGATCCGCTGGATTCACCGGGTTCCTCTTAATCGATGTCTTCGATTTGTAAGACGTGGATTTATTTCATATTCGTGCTCTAACAAATTCTTATCATCGTCAGTTGGTTTCCAACGCGAATTCGTGGTTGCCGACCCAACAGATGTTGCCGGACCGACAAGCAATTATCTAAAACAATTATTCAATTTGGTTTGGTTAGCAATTATCTCGTTCTTTTGACAAGCAAAACAAATTTGGGAGAAAAACATTATAAAGATCTAGGGCAACAGACGAGTCTTCGATGTTATACATAGGGAAAGCTGTGTGCAAGTAAAAACTTGGAAAAAAAAAAATTACTTATTCATGAACCGATGAACACTAAACTTAATTGTATTTGTACCTGTGTGATTGCAATGATTAGCTCTAGGTTTATAGAGAAAAACCCACACATCCATTTAAACTTAAAAAAACCTAGCAAGCAATCCTCCTTCGATAGAGATTTCTTGTGTATCATCTCTCTACCACTGAATTTTTTCTTTTACCTTTACTCGGCAAACAAATTTTTTTTGAAGGAGTGTTTATTTCAGAGAAATGTGAAGAGAGACAGAGATAAGAGATTTGAAAGATTAATTTGGAGATGTTGAGATGGAGAAGAAAAGCGATGTATAAATAGAGTGAGAGTAGGATTTAGTCAAGACAAGAGAGACAAAGAATTAGAAGACCGAAGAGAGAGATTGTGTGATGACTCTATACATGCTTTAAATTTAACAATTATGTTTACTTTTGAGCAAGTGAAAATATATAGAAAATTGAACAAGTATGTTTACATGCTTCAAACATATTTATGTTCACTAAAAGAAAAATAAAAGCAATCCCACACATAAATGCTTCAAGAGACAAAAAAAACTAAGAATCAGGCTATGTAAAACAAATACTTTAATTGAAAAATAAGCTTAATTGTACCTATAACTTGTGTAAGTAATTGCAATTGTTAACTCTAGGTTTGTATTGAAAAATCCAAAAATCCATTTTAAACTTTAAAAAACCCAACAAGCAACCCTCCCTTGACAGAGATTTCTTGTACATCATCTCTCTACACCTTTGAAGGAGTGTGTGTTTCAGAGATATTTGAAGGATAGAGTGAGGGTAGGGTTAATCAAACACATGGAGACATTCATCATTAGCAATAAGAACCAATCAAGTTTCAGGTCTTGGATTTCCAACTCAGTAATGAGAACCAATCAAGCTTCAGATCTTGGATTGCCAACTCAGCAAAGTTTTAATTGTTAGATACCTCCAGAGTCCAGACTTTGCACTTTCTAGTTTCCAGACTCTTCCCAGTTTGTTAAATAATTTTTTTTTTTTAAAAAAAAAAAAAAAAAAAAAACTTCAGTTTTTTAGACTTTATTTATAGATTCGAAATTGTTGGATATTTTATTTTTGTTTAAGGATTTGGATTTTTTCTAAATTGGAAACAACTAGATCCATATTCAAACTTTTTCGGAATCAAATTTATCCTTAATTAATAGGATAGGGATCTTTAATTTGTTCATTTCCTCATGACTTTAAATTTAGAAGTAGTGATACTTTGTCTAAATTTGGTATCCAAATTTGATGCCAAAATGAAGTGGCATCATTGTAATCCATTTATTTAACTCATACAAATCTAATACAATTTAAATAAATGGATTACAGTGATACCAAACGATTTGGACACCAGTTTTAGATATCAAATTTAAACAAAGCAGTATTATTGTAAATTTAATTAATGTCCTTGTTTAGAAAACAAGAGATTGTGAGTTTCATGAAACAATTTTGAGGATTTTAGAATTAAACTAACCAAGACAGTTTTTATACGTGTCACTATTCAAAGGTTTTCAAAATTACTAATAAAATTATGATGTCACTAGTCAAATAGTTTTAAAGATGCTGTTAAAATTTGGATAACAGATTGGGAGATGTGCTTTTGCTCTGCAAAGTTTCAGCTTTGAATCCGGAAACACTTTGACCAAATTACCAAAACTCCTCTCTTTCTCTTCTCTCCTATGCTCTTCAATTTTAGGTTTTTTTTATATAAATAAAAAGAAGGCCTAAAATTGAAGAGCATAGGAGAAAACTCCCAACAACTAAGCGGTAGTCGGTAATAATGATTATTAGTTTAGCCTTTTTTGAGGATCAAATTTGATCAGGTTTAATTAACGGCATAATAAAATTTTATATGGGGAAATTAAAAAAAATTCCCAATGAGGTTTAATGCAGTGCAATTTGCATTTTTTTTTTTTTTTACGGAAACAAAGGTTACAAAATAACAAAATTTTCACCTACTTTTGTACTCAGTATGATTCACAAATTCACCTACCATTTTACTCTATAATTTACTCCAATAAGCAAATCAATAAATGATAAAATGAATAGTTTTTCATTTGCCAACAATTTAACAAGATTTTTATTCGCCTACACTTCTGGGTTGTGGCAAACCATACATGTTGCATTTCCTTCTTAAGAAAATTATGTACCTTAAAAATAAAACAATCAAATCATTAATTAATAGGATAGGGTTCTTTGATTTGTTCATTTCCTCACAACATTAAATTTAATTAATGTCCTTGTTTAGAAAACAAGAGATTTGTGAGTTTCATGAAACAATTTTGAGGATTTTAAAATTAAACTAACCAAGGTGGATTTTGCACATGTCACTTTCAAAGATTTTCAAAGATACTATTAAAATTATGATGTCATTGGTCAAATATTTTCAAAGATGCTGTTAAAATTTGGATGGCTGATGTGCTTTTGCTCTGCAAAGTTTCAGCTTTGAGTCTAGACACTTTGACCAAAACTCCTATCTCTTTTTCTTTCTCTTCTCTTCTCTCTTAACTAATAACATTATCTTTAAGTTTGAAGACAATTTTTTTTTTATTACACATTTTATTAATCCATAAACTAATAAATATTTTAATTCAAAACAACTACATGTTGTGGCAACTTCTGGGTTGTGGCAAACCATGCATGTTGCATTTCCTTCTTAAGAAAATTATGTACCTTAAAAATAAAACAATCAAATCATTAATTAATAGGATAGGGTTCTTTAATTTGTTCATTTCCTCACAACATTAAATTTAATTAATGTCCTTGTTTAGAAAACAAGAGATTTGTGAGTTTCATGAAACAATTTTGAAGATTTTAAAATATAACCAAGGTGGTTTTTGCACATGTTACTGTTTAAAGATTTTCAAAGATACTATTAAAATTATGATGTCATTGGTCAAATATTTTCAAAGATGTTAAAATTTAGATGGCTGATGTGCTTTTGCTCTGCAAAGTTTCAGCTTTGAGTCTAGACACTTTGACCAAAACTCCTATCACCTCTTCTTCTCTTCTCTCTTAACTAAGAACATGTATCTTTAGGGGGGTGTATTGGATTGAGATTTTAATAGACAATTTTTGGATGACATGATTTTATGGATTTTAAGGATTTTAAAGACTATTAGGATTATATGGACTAGACTTTCAGGATTTTGGAATTTTTTTTAAAAAGAGTCTCTGGACTATATTTATAGACTATTAGGATTATCTAGGCTTTATTTATAGACTATTATAATTATCTGGACTTTATTTATAGACTATTAGGATTATTTGGACTTTATTTAAAGACTTTTTGAACTTTTTTTTTTTTTTTTTTTTAATATGGGCCCTATAAATTTGCTAGCTAACACACATACCCAAATTGAGAAACCCAAACTAGTTAGCTAGTATGAGTTGAAAAAACCCAAATAAGATGTACTATTTTAGAACAGGCATCGACACACAATGAAAATGTACATAAACAAATACCACAATGGTATGAATAATAGTCATCAACACATTCGAAATTCTAAAAAACACGCACAATAGCCGTTTTATAGGTATCATATTGTTTAATATCTCTCAAGCCATCTAATTATTGAATTTTTTTTTTTATTGGAACTAGTAATCCTCCCATGGCCTAATATCTCTCTCTCCACATATAATCAGATATGCTAAGTCTTAATGCATTAGCTTCCTCTCTCTGTTGCTCTTGGGTTTGTAAAACTAGTTCTTCAAATTGCTCTTCAACAATTGGTGATGATGATGATGATGATGATGTAGATTCTTCTTTAATAGGAAATTCATCAAAGAAAAATTTAAAGAAAATATTGTACACAAGTCAACGAACAATCAACAATCACATATATTTCTACACATAAAAATTCCAAATACACTCACAAACCAAAAAAAAAAAATAAATCTATAAATTAAAACTAAATTAATAAACAAAAAGTTTCAAAAAAAAAGTTTGAAGATAATGAGCTCAAAAACAACCAAGCAGCCAGCGATACAAAAAGCTGGTGACAGAAGACCTGTATAATTTATTTTTTCGACAGAGAAAAGTAAAAAAAAAATAAAAAATGGTTATGTTTGAAAATAGATGGAATTTGTTTATTTTTTTTTTAGTTTTCCAATTTCAGTACTCCCATAATTGAATTAAAAAAGCATATTGGAAATTTCCGGTGAAGTTCATATATAGTGAAGTTCATACATAACAAAAATAATAATCTTATTAAAAAATAATCATATCTGCCTGAACCATGTATAGTTAAATCATCTTGGAAATAAAAAATAATCTTATAAAAAATAACCCTAAACCCTAACCTTAAAAATAAAAACAAATTTTTGTTGTAACGATCATCCTATCCACTGCCAGAGTGGTGGAAGAGGTGTCCAAAATTTTTAAGGAAGATATATCGATATGGAATGATCATGAATCATGACTCATGGTGTGCTTGCTTTCATCGGCTCCTCCTACATACATGATGAAATAAGTATATAATATGCTAATACTAGTAAATCACCTTGAAAATATATATAGTTGAATCTATCTTGAACCAGTAATTACTAACCATATAACCATCATAGCGTGTGGATTCGATTGATAGAAATATAGTAGCCTATAATTGATGATTTTGTTTATTAGCTCACTTGTTAAAAAATAACTGGGATCATGAAAGTGGTGCATGTGTTTCCACAACTGGGCAAGTTTCTTGGATTGCAAAAATTACGACAACCAAGTTCAATTATATGTAACCCAATTACAAGGCTATAGGCAGTGCAAGATACAATATGATCATTACCTGAATCTAGTATATTGATAGGGTTTCTTCACAGCCTTGTTGCTATTTTCCGAAAAGTCTTGAGCGAGCATAAAAAGTCTGATGGGAGAGGGCAATACAATTTTGAGGTCTAACTATGTATATTTATCACTAAAAAGTCTAGAAAGTCTATTTTGTCATAAAATCTTACAAATCTTGATCTCAATCCAATACCACCAGATGATTTGCTACCTCTTGAAAGTCTGGATCCAATACCACAAGATATTATGGACCTATAAAAAAAATCTTGAAAGTCCAGATCTAATACCACAATATATTATGGACTTTAAAAAAAAAATCTTAAAAGTCTTAATCGAATACCACAAGACTTATCCAACTTATTAAAAAGTCTCAATCCAATATCACCAGACTTTTATTTCCCAAAATTGTCTATTAAAATCTCAATCCAATACACCCCCCTTAAGCTTTAAGACAATATTTTTTTTATTACACATTTTATTAATCCATAAACTAATAAATATTTTAATTCAAAACAAATATTTTCAAATCATCAATTTTTATATGTAATTAACATTTAATATAATAATTAACTTCAAATAATTCAATAAAACAAAATCATAACTTTAACATCTTCAAATTAAAATATTACAACCAAAAAATAACAAAGAATAAAATACATTGAAAATTAATGAAAAAATTAGATCAAAATCATTAGAGGTAAAATAATTAAGAGAAAACAATTTTATTAAAGAAAGTTTAAATTTATGGAAATAGAATATTTTAAAATTATTTTATTTTCGCTTTTTCGGTCTATAAAATGAAGAAAATTTTGGAGACCAATTAGAGATGGTCTTAGTTATCTATTGTGGTGGGTAAGTATATTTTAATTTTGGCTAATTGCACTAATGCCCCTAAACTATGACCGAATTTGCACCTTACCCCAAACACTTTTTTTTTCACCATTAAACCCCCTAAATTTTCATAAATTGGCAATAAGTGACAAAATTGTAACGTCGTCCATTTTTTCTGTCATGGTAAAATGCACTAAGTTCCCCTTATTATATACATAATTGCATCAAACCGGAAAAATATAATAATATGACCTAAATACCCCTTTGACCAAATTTTGTTTATATTATTATTATTATTTTATTATTATTATATATAATTTATTATTATTATTATCATCATCATCATCATCATCATCATCATCATCATCATCATCATCATTATTATTGTTTTATTATTCCTATTATTATTTTTATTTTTGTTTTTGACATTATTAATACCCTTGTTATTGTAAATGAACAAGTGATATTTAGGGATATTTAAATAAATAAAAAAGATAATTTAAATGATAATTCCCCTTAAATAATTTAAATATTCATCTGGGTTTTATATTTAGGGATATTTAAATAAAAAAGATAATTTAAATAATTGTTATATCAATTTAATTTTTTATTTCTCTATTTATTTAATTTTCTTTATGAAAAAGTTCAGAATTTTATTATTATTTAACTATAATTTTAATTTTAAATTTTAAAAATTTGAACGGAGAGGTATTTATTTCATATTATTATATTTTTCCAATTTGATGCAATTATGTATATAATAAGGGGAATTTAGTGCAATTTTTCATGACAGAAAAATGGACGGCGTTACAATTCTGTCACCTATTGCCAATTTATGAAAGTTCAAGGGGTTTAATGGTAAAAAAAAAAATATAAGGGGTAAGATGCCAATTCATACATAGTTTAAGGGGCATCAGTGTCAATTACCCTTTAATTTTTTGAAAACTTGTTTTGCTAATTTACGGCAAGTATTGGTTATGTCAGAGTAGTAGGTGAATAATAATAACTTTTCTCACATCTAGATTAAAATAGGACAAGGATAAAAGTGTCATTCCAATGAAAAAAAAAAAAAAAATTAAATGTTTTTTTTTTTTTTTTTTTTGATATATGAAAACATAATAGAACACACTACAAAACAGATCAACACATAAAAGGACCCGAGTCCAACCACAGTCGCTCCCTAATGGAGGAAAAAGCTAACAATGCAAGCTTAAGAGCCAAGGAATTTCCAGACTTGGAAATTGCTAAACACTTACTGATGCCTACATCTAAGAATATAGCCTTAATATCTTTCACAATGAAATTAGATTCCCCTACAAGAGGGATGGAATCGTTGAGGATGGAAACCATTGAGGGAGAGATTACCTCAGTATAATCTACTTTCAGATTATAGAAATGGGCGAGCAACAGGCCTTCCCTAATAGCTATTAGCTCACCAACTTCAGCATTGAAATTATGTGGCAGCTGATTGGATTGAGCAGCTAAGACCAGTCCCTTATCATCTCTAATTGCAGCTCCCAGCCCGATAGACATACCATTTTTGCAAATTGCAGCAGCTGTGTTAAGTTTAAGTCGGCCAGGTGGAGGGGCTAACCAATTGGGACAACACCAAGACACCACAGAGGAGAGTTGATAGGAGAGAGCACTCTTGGAATTCTGAAATTCTGCCTTGAGAGACAACGCACTAGATACCACCAGCTCTGGAGGCTTACCTTTCCATTGTTGGAGACAATTTATGCTATCCCAAATTGCCCAAGCTATCATGCAAAAGCTGCCCAGATCCTTAACAGTAAGGACGGAAGAAGCATACATAAACACCTCTTGAGCTGAGAGATTAATCACTGCTTCAAAGGGACAAACAAAATCAGCTGTTCTCCAGCATTTTTTAACCTCTTTACACCAGAAAAGAGCATGGGCTGAGGTTTCAACAAAGGCTGAGCATTTGTTACACCTAGGAGATTCCACAACCTTTCTTTTCCAGAGATTTGTTAGAATTTCAAAAACACTCCTAATTCACCAACGAAAAGACATTTTTTTACCCTTTCTATTTTTTTTTAAAATATATTTTTCATATAATTTTCAATTTTTTTGTTTTTTTTGTTTTTGTTTTTGTTTTTGAAACAATGCAATTTTAAAATTGTTTATGGATATATATTTTTCATATCTTTACAACCCAATACAAATTATAGAAAAAATATATATAGAGAGAGAAAGAGAGAATGACATATTTACCCGTCCATACAAATAGCATACACATATTTTAGTAACGGGTACGGATATTAATGCCCACAAATATAATAAACACATCCATATTTATAAGTACACCCATATCTAAAATTTAAAATTAAAACATTACTATACATACTCATCTTAATGCCAATAGTACCCTTATTTAAATGAATCTTTTCATTTTAATACAATTTAATTATAAACCCTCTCAATTTCACAAATGATAAATTTTTAAGTTCTCCAGACTCGAAAATACAGTTCAGAGGATTCTTAAATTCTTAAATTTTGAAAAGCTCTACTTCATGGTTTAGTTTATACTTTTATGTTCTTAAATTCTTAAATTCTTAAATTCTTTTCTTTATACCCACCTACGGTTATTATCTGAAATTATCTAGAGCCAATTAGAATCTAGATTTTTCAACTTACATTAAAGGGAATGTTGGAAAAATCTATCAATTACATAATAATCAATCAAATCTTTGTCTTACACTCATTATAATCCAAAAATGAAAATAATAATAAAAAAGTTTAGTATTGAATTGAGAGTTTGAAGGAAGGGTGGGTGGCTATTTCCGTTTTGGTGACCTAAGACTTGTTCTTCTCTCACAGGTTGCTCATGATCCAGTCTACAATGTTTTCAAAAGGAACATGTGCAGATTGTGCCCACAACACCACCCTTCAAACAAGGACACTTTTTTATTACGTTTTTTAATTTAATCTAATTATTTATTTTAATTATCATCACTATACACTAAAAGACAACAACAATTCTACCTCTTTGTAATAAAATTATTAATATTATTATAAATTTATAATATACTATTACACACCACCCATGTAGAGACCACTGTATGTTGACGGCCAATTCCATCCTTTTCTTTATACCCATAAATATGATACTTGAAATTGAATTAGGGTTTAATTTTCTTATTTTATTTTAATAAAGTGATATAGTTGAAGATATGGGTGTAATTGACGGGTGTACATAGTATTTAATTTATTTTTAATTAAACTAATTTTTCTTTATTGGTAACTTACTATTGGGATATTTTTGTAATTAATTATTTTTATTAAAATATGAGTGTGCTTATCATATTTATGAATGTCAATATCAACACCCTTTAGTAATACTAAAATAATTAGAGGATTTTAAAATTAAACTAGCCGAGGTGGCTTTTGTACGCGGTATTTTTTTTTTGGTTTTGAAACAATTTAATTTTAAAATTGTTTATGGATATATTTTTTTTTATATCTTTACAGCCCAATACAAATTATAATATATATAAATATATATATATAATGACATATTTACCCTTCCATACTAATAGCATACAAATATTCTTAGTAGTACTAAAATAATTAGAGGATATATAAGTCATTTTAACACAACAAATTGTATCTTGTTTGGTATGACTTGTACTTACAATAGTCATATGGTCAAATTATACAAAGGTATAGATTTTGATTTGTTAGTAGTCAAAGATTTTAGTCAATGAATGGTTAAAGACTTTAAAAATAAAGTGTCTGCACTCTGCATCAACATGAGAAAATCTGTGTAGCTTAATATTCTATGTAGTATCAGCACTTTTGGTTATAAGCCAAAAATATAAAGCGTCTGCAGCAATTAAAAGAAAAATAAAAATACACAATTAATAATTCACTTAATGTAAGGAATTAAATAAAAGACTGCCACTCTTTAAAAAATAATAAATAAATAAATAAAAAGATAGCTACATCCACATCTAAATAAGTCTAATATGCATGTGCATCAATTTATATAATTGACAAAGAGTTAATATGTAACGATATAAAGAAAATAAAATGAGATTTCGAAGGCAATAAAAAACAAATCCTATGTGAATTAAGACATATAAAGAGCAACTTATGCTTAGACAACTTTTTTGTTTAAACTAATTTTTTCATAGATAATTAGATAATGAGTTTTTTTTCATTGTATGTGTCTACTTTATGAAAAGCAATAAGTGAAAAGCAATAATTCACTTTTGCGGAAGAGATGGGTCTGTTTCCGACGATGATTGAATCCGATGCTTTGGGTGTAGTGAACTTGGTGAACTTGGATGGCATTATCTTAACTGATATTGGTTTGGTTATCCAGTATATCCGGACTCGTATCAAGCGTGGTCTCGTTAAGTGGGTTCGTTTTGTTCCCAGGAAGGCAAATGTGGTTGCTCATAACCTTGCTAAGTTGGTTTTGTCTATCAATCAAAATAGGATTTGGCTTGAGTGTTTCCCCCCTTGTGTAGAGCTTTGTTTACTGGAGGATTGTCCGAAGTGATTTGTTGATTTGCTCATTTGCTGTCTTGTTTTGTTTGTTTCCTTTCCTCAAAAAACAAAAATAAATAAATAAGTGATAGGTTAGAGCATCTTTAATGCTACTATACATTTTTTTTTTAGTTTCTATTAATAACAAATCATCATTTTTCTTAAATATGAATCAATTCATTGTTGAAAATAATAATAATAATAATGAAATACATATTCTCATCTTCAATGTAATTATCTAATAAATAACATGTACCTATTTTTTGACCCATTACTATAAAATATTTCTCGCACCCTCTCTTGTCATTTATTTTATGGTCAATTGAAAAAAAAAAAATCCCTAAAAAAAGATTTGTCACATAAATTACATATTTAAGTTAGATAATTACATTTTAAAGGTTTTAAATTTTTAAATTTTCAATTTTTTTACCTTCATTATCTATCCATATCGTGGTAAGAAATTCCCGCACATACAT
Source organism: Acer saccharum (assembly GCA_030490815.1). Lineage (NCBI taxonomy): Eukaryota > Viridiplantae > Streptophyta > Magnoliopsida > Sapindales > Sapindaceae > Acer > Acer saccharum. The sequence continues at coordinate 49,487,947 of CM059867.1, forward strand.
AATAGCATTGATGCCCTTCACGGTTGGGTTTGGATGTACAAAATCCTTCAATATCTATTATAAGTTTATAACATATTTGCCCGACACCATTATTGTAAACTTGTAAAAAATATAATAATTAAAATTTAGCTTACAAGTAAATAAGACTTACAAAATCTTTAATTCTAAGAGATAATTTTTTATCAGACCATTTCTTGCATTTGAAGACACCAAAATGTTGAGCGTGATCATTTTGATGGTCAAGCACTGCAAGACCTATCTCGGAATTATCCTGATCCAGTCCTAAAATCATGAGTCCTTTCAGCATTTTGTGCAGATCTGAGTTTACACATTCTTCAATGTCTTTAAATTATGTTTCACTTTTACCACCTCTTTGTAGATATTTATAGGATTAAAAAACTTCATTGTGTTTTTACCTGTATATGAGAGAGCAAAGGTGCAAACAAAAATTATAAACATGAAAGTATATGTTTTAAGTTTTTTTTTTTTTTTTAGAACAGCCAATTTATTGAAGGGCACACAGCCAGCAAAAAACAGGGGGGCAACAGAGCCACGGACCGGCACCCGAAGTCAAAAAAGAAGCAAAACAAACAACCCAACCCACAAATAGCAAAACAGACCAGACTACCACACACCCACCAAGACCCCCAAACGAAGCAAACCAGAGCAAAAACCACACAACCAGAAGACCAAGAAAGGCAGAGAAGGAAAAAGAACCAAACAAAGGAAGAGCTACCAAAAATCCCAAATTAGCACATTCTCCATCAACCCCGACCCTTTCTTGGCTAAGCTATCCGCCAAAGTGTTGCTAGCTCTATAGTTAAACACCACAGAAGTGCTGCCCAGCAGATTCAAAAGGCTACGAATCTCATTGATGGCAAATTCACAATCTGAGCTAATGGTGCCACTGCCATTCACCCAACCAACCGCCACTTTTGAATCACTCACAATAACAATGTTTTTCATTCTTAAAGTGGCTGTCTGAGCACATAGTTCACAAGCCTTACGGATGGCTAAAACTTCAGCAGAAATGGCATCCAGGTAACCGATGTGCAGCGAGAACAGCCCCATAATTTTTCCCAGGCGATCTCTCAACACCCCACCGATACCCGCATTGCCAGGATTCCCTCTCGAAGAGCCGTCGACATTGAATTTTAAGGCATTTGGGAAAGAGGACTGCCTCCAAATATTGGAAATTTGCTTTCCTGGCTTAGAAGAAGAGCAGCTTACTTGAATATTTAACAACATATGAGTTATAGGCTTAACACAATTCTTTCTCATGTATTTAAACCACCACACCACCCTAAAACCAACCATATCAATTGCCAAAGACAAAGAGGCATCCTTGGCATTGAAAACCTTTTGGTTTCTAAACTCCCAGACATTCCAGGCAAGCGCAAAGAACAAGGAGTTCCACGCTCTGCTGCTCTTGGAATTTGGGCACATATATACCAGGCCAACCCCTAGCCCAGTCAAGAATCGTTTTGCTTACACAGAACTTGACATCCCACCACTTCATACATTGAAGCCATAACTCACGAGTCCAAGGACAATGCAAAAATAGGTGATCAATGGATTCCTTACCTGAATTACAAAGAGGACAGTCCATAGTTATCCCTGCAACATAGCCAAATCTGTACAAAACATCGCGAACCAGCACCTTCCCTTTCAAGAGCTGCCAAATAAACATTCCTACCTTAGGGGGACAAACTCCTTAACAAATAAACAAGTTATCCGGGCTGGACTCAACCGAATAATCTTCTAAATACCGACGAAAGGAGCACCCCGTGAAGTTGCCATCCGAATTCAAAGACCAAACTAACGAGTCCTTCCTATCCTTTGTGATTTGCAAACAATCCAGGATGCTATACAAAATTTCCCCTTGCACTTTCTCCCAATCGAAGAGTGATCTCATAAAATTCACTTCCCAAACCCAATTCTGACCATGCCACCTACCAAACTCTTCCACTTTACCATCTTTATTCTCAGCTAACACAAATAATCTACGACACACCTCTTTGAGGGGAGTATCTAAAGCACAGGAATCATGCCAAAAGCTAGCTCTCTTACCATTACCTACCTTCACTTGAAACCCCTCTTTAATGATTTTGGCAGTGCTAGTGCCAACAGCAAAGAGACTGCCAACCGCTTGAATAAAATGAGATTGAGGCTTGCTGCAGTTCCAATTCCAACCGAGAGAAGTATTAGGCACCCCATATTTCGAACAAATAACTCTCCTCCACAAAGAGTCTTCCTCCATCCCAAACCTCCACACCCATTTTGCTAACAAGCTCCTATTCTTGTCCAACATCCTACCAATTCCCAACCCACCATTTTTCTTACTATTACCCAAAGATTCCCACTTGACAGCATGGAGTTTCCTTTTTTCTCTCCCATCTCCCCAAAAGAAAGATCTCTAGAGCTTCTCAATTTCCATGGCCACCCCTACCGGCATACAAAAAACAGACATGAAATAGGTAGGTAAGCTCGAGAGAACAGACTTAATGAGAACAAGTCTTCCACCTTTGTTCACAAATTTTCTCTTCCACGGAGCGAGACGATTCCTAATCCGACTCAAGATTGAGTCCCAAATTGCTTTAGAAGATTTCTTGATTCCCAATGGGAGCCCGAGATAATCGATAGGGAACATCGCTTTTTTACAATTGAAAGTCTCCGCCCAAACATCACTATCCGGGATGTTCCTCCCCACTCTAATAACACAAGATTTATGAAAATTTATTTTCAACCCCGAAACCAACTCATAGCATCTTAGAATTCTTCTCACATTACAAAGATAATCCATTCTAGGCCTAAGAAAAATTATCGTATCATCAGCAAATTGAAGGTGGGAAACATGAACCAAATTGTTACCTAAGAAAGCCCCTTCCATCATCCCTAACCCATGAGCTTTCTGAAAAAGGCAGCTGAGAGCCTCATTGACCATATTAAAGAGAAAAGGAGACAACGGGTCCCCCTGGCGAAGACCTCTTTCAATCCCGAATTGCGAAGTCGGGCTACCATTCACCAACACAGAAATCTCCGGAGAAGTGATACAACTTTGAATCCACATTCGCCATTTTTCCCCAAAGCCCATGTCTTTCATAATCGAGTCTAAGAACCCATGGTCTACACTATCATACGCTTTTTCAAAGTCCAACTTGACAACTAAAACCCCTTCCACATCCATCTTCCATGAGTGGATTATCTCATTGGCCACGACGAAACTGTCAAGAATTTGGCGGTTTTTAATGAACGCCATTTGAGTTTCACCAATAATAGAATCCATGACTTTTTAAAGACGATTGGCTAGGATCTTAGCCAGCACCTTATACATACTACCTATCAAACTAATGGGTCTGAAGTCCCTCATTGATTCGGGTTTAGCACATTTTGGAATTAAGGCAATAAAGGTTCTATTTAAGTCCTTGACAATAGAACTACCCCTATGAAACTCATGTAGAAACCTCATAAAATCATCCCTAATAATCTCCCAATTAGCTTTTATGAAGTTTAGATTCATACCGTCCGGTCCAGGAGCTTTGTTGCCATCACAGGATCTCACAGAGTCCCAAACTTCCTCAAAGCAAAATGGACTTTCCAAAGAAGAAGAATCCTCAACCGAAAGTTGCTTCAGATTCAGGCCATTAATCTTTAGGCATTTCCAAGAGACATTTGAATAATGTTTAGCAAAGAAATTCATAATCCCATCTTTGACCAGGGATGGATCCGAAGTCCTAACCCCGTTCACTTGAATGTCCCCTATAAAGTGTCTCCTTCTTCTTCCATTAGCCATACAATGGAAAAATCTAGAATTTCTGTCCCCAAAGTATATGTTTAAGTTGTAGATAAAAAATTATAAGCATAGAATCAGAAAAGATTCGGCTAGGGGTTCTCCGGGCCAAGCTGGTATTGGAGGAGTTCTTCGTAATAATGGAGGGTGAGTTTTGTGTTGTTTCTCCTTTTTTTATAGGCTGCCAAGACGCTATCACGGCTGAAATCATGGCAATTGCTAAAGCTTGCGAACTGTGCATCTATAGGTCTGATTTGATTGGCAGAAAAATTATTTTCAGCAGTGATTCAATGACAGCAGTAGCTTGGATTTACTGTAATGAAGCGGGTAACAACAGATTCACGAACTTAATTTATGGTATTCGCAATCATCTGGCTGTTTTGGGGCATGCGAGCGTGGAGTTTAATCCCCGTTTTACTAACTCTTTGGATGATTCGTTGGCAAAGAAGGGCTCCAGCAGTGAGGAGGAAGGTATTGTCTGGAGCGATTTAGGGGAAGAGGGCGTCGCAACAGGTTCATGACAGTGGCTGGTCCGGTTTTCTGGTGTTTTTTCTTTTTTTCTTTTTGTTTTTGCGGTTTTGGGGTATGTTTCCCCTGTTTGTCACTGGTGGGTGGCTTCTGTTGTTGTTCCCTCTTCTCTGTGCTTTGCTTTGTTTGCTCGCCTGCGATGCCTGTGGAGTTTTTGTAGTTGCTGGTTTTGGTTGCCTTTTTGGCTTGGTAATATATTCTAGCTTCTCAAAAAAAAAAAAGAATCAGAAATGAAATTTCAATTCTCACGGTTCATAAAATAATGCACATTATTGCAATAAAATGGAAGTAGTAAAGATAAAATGAAAAAAAAAAAAATTTTATAAACTAACAAAAAGATAATTATATATGTTAACCCTTTTAGATATATGAGAACGTTTGTCAAGATCAATATTATCCAAACCATTTTTGTTTTGATTTGCGAACAACAAGAGCAGGAACTCAAACAACTCACCCTTTTCCTATTTTTTTTTACACAAACAATCCAACTTAGGCAATCATTGGAACATATTTATGTTCACTAAAAGAAAAAGAAAAATAAAAGCAATCTCACACATACATGCGTCAAGAGACAAAACAAACAAAGAATCAGGCTACTACGTAAAACAAATACTTTAATTGGAAAATAAAATAAAATTAACCATTCACAAACAGTTGAACAATAAACTTAATTGTAGTTGTACATGTACATAAGTAATTGCAATCGTTAACTTTAGGTTTATATTGAAAAACTCAGAAATCCATTTTAAACTTAAAAAAACCGAGCAAGCAACCCTCCCTCGACAGAGATTTCTTGTACATCATCTCTTTGCCACTTTGAAGAAGTGTGTTGTGAAGATAAAAGATTTGAAAGAATAATTTGGAGATATGTGAGATGTGTGAGATGAAGAAGAAAAGGGAGGGAGAGTCAAGATAAGAGAGAGAAAGAATGAGAAGACAAAGAATGAGAAAATTTTGCATTGGAACTTCATGAATGCTCTGCTCATTTTCATTCTCTTTCTCATTATGCATCCCATTGATGGGAACACACCATTTTTAGAAAATTAGCTCTATAACTGATTAAGGGTCTATTGAGATCAAGTAATACATCGTGACTTCCCACTAACACTAAAGAAAAAACTCAGTAAATAATACATGAGTGATTGAGATATTTACATGAGTAACCTACATATATACCAAAATCATATTTTCTAAGCTTGAATTGTAACATGTTAGACTAATAGTCCAAAGTTAAAAAATGAGAAGCCAGAACACCTACATAAATGCCAAAATCATTACCCTTCCTGTCTAACAATTTCCATTAGCTATTACAAGGCAGAGGAAAAAGAGGAAACATAAACATAATGTCTCATAACAACTATACATGAGTAACAAACTGAACTCATTGAAAATGATAAATTTTTTAAAAGGCTAAAATATTCTTAAGACCAGAATTATGTCAGTAAAAATTAATAAATAAATAAATAAATTGCATGACATGCATAGATATTATATAATTTTGGAACAAAATGAAATGTCTTTAAAATTTTATAAAATTTAAGTTTTTAAAAATTGAGTGTGAAAAGATATAATTGGATTGTAAAGAGAAAATCTTATTATAAAAAGAAAAAAAAAAAATATATATATATATATATATAATGACATATTTACCATTCTATACTAATAGCATACACATACTTTTAGTAATACTAAAATAATTAGAGGATATATAAGTTATTTTATCACAACATAAATTGTATCTTGTTTGGTATGACCTGTATTTACAATAGTTGTATGCATAGTCAAATTATACAAACTATAAAACTACAGATTTTGATTTGTTTTTACTTTGTAGTCAAAGATTACAATCGTACAGGCAGTCAATAGTTTCCTATTTACATTCATTGATGACAGATTTTAAAATAGTCATTTAATTTTGATTAGGATTTGATTTCACATCCTAATCACCGCAACGATCCCAGATTTATTCAATTTTATAGGATTACTTATTAGAAAATAATCATTAAAAAAAAAAAAAAAAGTTTAAATAAGAGAGAGCGGTCCAGATAAAAAGCTTAAAAAATGAAAGGTCCAGATTTTTAATATATATATATATATATAATTAAATTAATATTTGTTTTTTTTTTTTTTGAGGAAGATTTTTTTTTTTTTTTTTTTTTTTTTTGATAGATAAGAACAAACATTACACAGGAAAAGAAACAACCGGGCTGGGATCCAGCCATAAGAACTCCCTATTTGAGGAGAAAGCCACTAGAGCAAGCTTATGTGCCAAGGTATTTCCGAACCGGAAATCGCTTGACTCATACAACAGCCAGCTTCTAAAAGGAAGGCTTTGATATCATTTAAAATGAATTTATAGTCCCTAAAAGAGGGAAGAGGATCATTCATAGCTAAGACAGCCATCGAAGAAGAAATCTCAGCAATATCAACCCGAAAATTGTAGAATTGGGCAAACAAAAGACCCTCCCGCAAAGCTATCAGTTCACCATCAATAGAGCTGAAATTTCCAGACAAAAGCTTAGAACAGGCAGCTACCACCAAACCTTTGTCATCGCGAATAACAGCCCCCATGGCAAAGGACCTTCCATTCTTCCGCCTTGCTACCGAAGAATTAAGTTTAAGAAGGCCTGGAGGAGGAGCTAACCAAACAGCAGACTGCCTAGGCACATGAGAATGAGACCGAGTTGATATAACATGCTTGGAATTCAAAAATTCCGCTAAAATTAAAAACCTCCGCCCCAGAAACAACCAACTCAGCACACTTAATCTTTCCACAATTAAAAAAAAAATTCCTATTCTCCCAAATGGCCCAGGAAATAATACAAAAAAGACCAAGCTCAGCCTTACTAACACTAGACAGTACACGCCCAAAAATGTCCATAACAGAAAGATGTTGCACCTCACACAAAAGACTGTCAAACCTGGCATAATTCCAAGCCTTTTTTGCCTCCTTACATCTGAACAAAGCATGGCCAGTAGACTCGCAAGGTGCAGAACAACGGTTGCAGCGAGGAGAGCCAACAATCCTCCTCTTCCAAATATTCTCCAAGGAGGGCAGAGCATTCAAGCTAGCACGCCAAACAAAAATACGAACTTTCGGCGGCAAATTGAGACTCCATAAATTATTCCACCAAGAATGAGAATTAGAGGAATTTGAAACAGAGGCACCTAACCTTTTCTCTGAAGCAAGACGATAACCACTCCGAACCGAAAAAACCCCATTCTTTTCGTAATGCCACTTCAGCATATCGCAACCTCCACTCCAGCAAATAGGAATGGAAAGAACCACCTCTGTATCAACTGGCAACAAGGCACCTCTCAGCTTACCCACATCCCATTCTCGCCTATTACTGGCCAAGAGATCAGCCACCAAAAGATCAGACTCAGGATTAGTAGTGATAGTTCTATAAGAATTCGGCCGAGGAATCCACTGATCCTGAAAGACCTTTATACTCCGACCATCACCAACCATCCATCTTAAGCCTTTAAAAAGTAAACATCTACCCCAAACTAAGCTTCGCCATATATGGGAACACCCCACTTTAACGGAAGCTGACAAAAAATCCCCATACCGAAAATACTTGGCTTTCAAAATTTGAGCAGCTAGGGAACCAGGGCAATTCAAAATTCTCCAGGCTTGCTTGGCCAGTAAAGACTGATTGTAAGCCTGAAGATCCTTAAAGCCTAGACCTCCACAGTTTTTTGGAAGACACATGTGTTCCCATTTTAACCAACTAATCTTCCTCTTCCCACCTCTGGAACCCCACCAAAACTTAGAAGTCATAGCACTAAGATCATTACATAAACCCACCAGGAGTTGGAACAAACTCATCACATAGGTAGGAACAGCTTGGGTTACAGCTTTAATCAACACTTCCTTACCGCCAAAAGAGAACGGACTATCTTTCCACCCCCTATAATTCTTCTCTACCCTTTCCTTGATGTCCTGAAACTGCCTAATTTTATTCCGACCTACCATAGATGGGAGACCCACGTACTTATCCTGACAGTTTCCATCCAAGACACCCAACAGAGACTGGATTTCAGTTCTAGTACCCAAATTAACATTAGGGCTGAACGTAATTTTAGATTTCCTGAAATTAATCTGTTGACCAGAACCACTTAATTTTTTTTTTTTTTTTTTTTAATAAAAATTGGACTGATCTAAAGGGAAAAAGCATCACAAACGATCATATGCTGAAAAACCCCTAGACAGTATCCATATATATAAAAGATAAAAGAAAAGAAAAAAGTGACAAAAAGCAATAAAGCACAAAGACCCAAAGGGAAAACAACCCCAAACAAAAAGAGGCATGCAGGCCACACCAAAAAAGAAAAAGAAAACATCAAGAAAAACGAAAAGACTCCCGGCCCATGCAGTCATTGCCAACTAAAGAAGAACAGAACGGCAGGGCAAAGAACCACCAAGAATCAGCCTGAAGCTCTAAAGCATGCTTAGAAAGCGTATCTGCAACCTGATTCCCCTCCCTGAAAATATGGGAAACCTAAAAATCCATATGCGAGATCTGGAAGATGCAGTGCTGCCACGCCTGTCGAACCCTCCAAGGAACCATTTCAGAACGAGAAGAAAGAAGCTGAACCACATAAGAAGAATCGCTCTCCAGCCAGATACGATGCCACCCATACTTCCAAGCAAAATTAATGGCCAATGAGGCCGCTAGAAGCTCGGCCTCAAACGCGAAAACCTGACCAAGAGGAATAGCAAAACAACCCTTCACAAAGGCTCTACAGTTCCGAAAAATACCACCACAACCACCAACCCCCGGAGAGCCTAAGGCAGCGCCATCTGTATTCACTTTGATCCAACCAGGGGCCGGAGGCGACCAAACCACACTCTTGATCACTGGGGCTTTAGAAGGGCGACCCTGAAGACCAAAACGACGAAGAATCAAAAGGTCGTCCATACAATTACGCATACAACCAATCTCTAGGCGATTAGCCTCTGAAACTGCACGCTAAACCAAAGAAAGGACGGATCTAAAGTCCACTGACTTCCCTTCAAAGATCCACTGATTACGGGCAGTCCACACCCCCCATATCACTGCATGGATAGCCACTTTCCATAAAATCCTAACCTGCTCACTAAAGGAAACCGACATGGCCTGTAAGAAGAAGGATTGCCAAGTATTGGTAGAGACACGTCGCTGGAAAGTCGAGAAAACTGCCTCCCAAAGAGCAACCGCCAGGGGACAGTGAAGAAAAAGATGATCTGCAGATTCACTACTAACCTCACAAATACTGCAACGAGAAGCCAACTGGAACCCAGACCTGCAAAGGCGATCCTCAGTAGGAAGCCTGTTCAACATCAGACGCCAGGTCAAAGCTGAACGAGAAGGGGGAATAAAACGGGACCAAACATCCCTCCACCAAACAACCTGAGGAATATCACAGAGAAACTGGGAATAAGCAGCCTTGCAAGAAACACGACCATCCCGAGAATTAGCCCAAACAAGAGAATCCACAACAGGAGAAATTACAATCCGATCAATCCGAAAACACAGATCCGGGAAACGCACGCGGAAACAACCGTCCAGCACCCATTTACCCTCATGAATAAAATCTGAGACCTTCGCCCGGAGCGGATTAGCTAAATAATTTGGAATCCCTAAAAGCTCCAAAATGGGAACCCCCAACCAATTATCCCGCCAAAAGTCCCTCTGAGAGTTCTCTCCAATAAGCCAAATACCCTCCTTAAGAAAGGAACTATAATTCATCCGAAGAGAAGACCAAATCGAGGAGGTGACATACCCTCCACGAGGCTTCTGCAAATGCCTGAGATACCTCTCCCGAAGAAAAGTGAAAGCAAAACTATCAGAAGTCATAAACTTCCAAGTGAATTTCCGCAACAAAGAGTCATTCAGCAACCTAAGATCTTTCAGACCAAGACCACCCTGAGAGTAAGGCCTACAACAACGATACCAAGCGACCCGAACCAACTTAGTCTCCTCACAGGAACCAGTCCACAAAAAGTTTCTCAACTTGCAGTTAATCAGAGACAGTAAAGAAGAAGGCCACTTGTAAATCATGAAAGAGTGCACAAAGGAACCAGTGATGACCGACCTGATCAGAGTAGCACGACCAGCCAGAGAGAGGGACTTACCTTTCCATTTAGCGAATTTAGACAAGATCTTATCCGCAATAGGGCGTAACACAGCTTTTCGAGGCTTACCCCGAAATAAAGGGACTCCCAAATAAGAAAACGGAAGCTGCCCAATCTGCATACCAACCAGAGAGTGCAAACTACCAATCCGAGAGGGGGAGATAGAAGATCCAAAAAAAATTGAAGACTTACCCCAGTTAACTAACTGACCTGAAATATCACCGTAATCCCCAAAAGCACCCATGATATGCTTCAAATTCTTTTGAGTGCCTCTGCAAAAGATCAAAACATCATCTGCATAGAGCAAATGAGTTGGAGCCAAAAAACCCCTAGGGGAAGAAATCGGCAGAATCTGAGAAGAATCCACCAACTTCGTCAATAATCTACTAAGGAAGTCCTCTGCAATACCAAACAAAAGAGGAGAGAGCGGATCTCCCTGACGAACCCCTCTAGAGCAACAGAAATATCCTTCTGGGACCCCATTCAAAAGAACTGAAAGCCTAGAAGAACGAAGAATACCATCAATCCAATCCACAAAAACAGAAGAAAACCCAAAAGCCTGAAGCACTCTGCAAAGGAAAGACCAATCCAAGGTGTCAAAAGCCTTTCGGATATCAATCTTCATGGCCAAGTTACCCCCATAGCACTTCTTCTGCAACACATTCACACAGTCAGAAGCCAAAGCAATACAATCCTCGATATGCCGGTCTCGAATGAAACCAAACTGTTGAGGAGAAATAATCCTGGCGGCAACCCAAGCTAAACGATCAGTCAAAATTTTCGAAGAAATTTTAAACAGAAAGTTACTAAGAACAATCAGTCGAAACTGATCAACCGAAATCGATTCCCTCAGCTTCGGAAGAAGAACAATGAAGCTGGAATTGAGACCCGGGAAAATAACTCCAGTGATGAAAAAATCCTGAACAGCAAGGACCACGTCACTACCTACAAGATCCCAACATCTTTGATAAAATCTACCAGAAAACCCATTTGGCCCAGGGGCAGAAGCAGCATCCATAGCAAAGACCGCATCTTGAATATCCTCAGCAGATGGAATGCTAGTCAAGAAAGCATTCTCTACGGTAGTTACCAAGGAAGGAACCACATCATCTACAATAGATAAATCTCTCCCAACTCGAGAAACATTAGAGCAAAAGAGGTCAGAATAATAACTAATGATATGATCCTTGATGGTAAGCCGATCCTCCGAGAGAACCCCATTAATCGAAAGGGTAGATATAGCGTTACGATATTGCCTACTTATTGTTCAGAACTCGTTTTAATTTTTTGAAAACTCTTATGGTGGGTAAGTAGATTTTAATTTTTTGAAAACTCGTTTTGCTAATTTATTGTAGGTTTGGTTATGTCAGAGTAGTAACCTTTCTCACATCCAGATTAAAATAGGATAAGGATAAAAGTGTCATTCTAGTGAAAAACAAATTAAATGTAAAGAATTTCAAAAACAACCCTAATTCAACCAATGAAAATACATTTTTTACCTTTTCATTTTTTTTAATATATTTTTTCATGTGATTTTCAATTTTTTGTTTTGTTTTGTTTTTTGTTTTTTGTTTTTTTTTTTTTAAACAATGTAATTTAAAATTGTTTATGGATATATATATATTTGTCTTATCTTTACAACCCACAACAAATTATAAAAAGAAAAAAAAATATAATGACATATTTACCCTTCTATACTATTAATAGCATACACATACTTTTAGTAATACTAAAATAATCAAAGGATATATACATCATTTTAACATAAAACAAATTGTATCTCATCTGGTATGACTTGTACTTACAATAGTCATATACATGTTCATGATATACTCGAGAAGTCGAGAGTAAGTCTCAGTTTGAAACCAATGCCTTCTTTAAAGTTGTTCTCTGGCCAAACAAAATCAGTTAGTTGTTGCATTAAGAGTTGAATTTATTCCCATCTACATTTTATGTATTAGTTCAATCGTATCCGGTGTGGACAAAACCTAGTAAAAATATCTAGCCAAAATTTTTTTATTCAAATAAAAAAAAAACAATAAAATAAAAAGAAAACTTGTACTCACTCAATGCTCCTCGATCTCTAATTGGGGGACAAATCCATCTACTCTCTCAAATCATAACCAACAACATCACCGACCATAATTAAGAAAAAATACATTTTTTTTTTAATTATTGCAATTAAGTAAAAGTATTTTTAGTGTTCCAAAAGAAGTGAAGGTATTTTTGGAAATTCAGAGTTTTCATCAAAAAGACAAATTTACTTCCTAAAATACGTTTGAGTTGTCCAAAAGAATTAACTCTAAATTAGGTGCGGCAAGTCGTTTCAATTGGTCAAGTTTGTGTCGGGTTTATGTACATTATAATCGCAATTATGACTAACCCTAACCTAACTTGTTTACCCTCGCCACAATATAATTTTTTTTGTTCATATAATGTTACCTGCTCTTATGATTTGAGTTTGAGATGTCTTCATTGTCCATTGTCCTATCCAAATCTCATCAATTAATGCACTGGTGAATAACCCACCACAACATAATTTTTTTTTCAGAGTGATTGTATGCGACATAATTTTTTGGACTGGTAGAACCTTTTTTATTTTTATTTTTATTTTTATTATTATTATTTTTTTTATTTTTTTTTTAAAGAAGCTAAGTAGAACATTTAGACATAATTTTTGAACAATTAATATATACATATAAAAAAAAAAAAAAAACAAACAAACAAAGTTTGTGTGAAACACAAACAAATACACAGTAACAAACTCAACAAAAAAAATAAAACAAACAATTTTTCCATCAAAAAATAAAAGAAATCAAACATATTTATGTTCACTAAAAGAAAAATAAAAAATAAAAGCAATCCCACACATACATGTTCCAAGTGACAAAACAAAATAAGACTCGGGCTCTGTAAAAAACGAAAGAAAGAAGTTTTGATCTTTGTTTGGCTGACATGCAAGATTTTGTTTTTTTTTTTGAAGGCAAATTTATTCAGGGCCCAAAGACCACCCCCAAGCAGGGGACAACAGCAAAAACAACCCGCCACCATCAAAGAACAGCGACAGGAGCAGCCAAAACACAGCCCCTGTCGCTGGACTTTGACAGGCCAAGCAACCAAGAGGAAACAAGAACAAAACAAACCCCCAAAACACCCCAGAGAAACAGCGGGCAGAACCACACCCCACAAGAAAGGCCCTAACAAAAAGGCAAGAAGAAAAGCCAAAACAGAACAAAAGATCAAAACAGAGACCACTCCACCAGATCACCATCTCCCGCAGCACCTTTTCTAGCCAGAAAATCAGCAAAAGCATTGGTTTCTCTTGGACTGAACTCCACCTGAGTCTGACCCAAAACACCCAACAAGTTACGAATCTCCAGAATTTTATTAAGGAGCTTCCAATTTCCCACCCCAGCACTATTAATCCACGACACCCCCACCTTCGAATCGCTGACAATCACTATATTTTTGTCTCTCAACTCCTGTCTAGTAACACATAAATAGCAAGCTCTGGCTATCGCAAGAATCTCTACTGTTAAAATGTCATTACCATCCACTTTTTCAGAAAAAATACACAGAACTTCACCCTTACTGTCCCGCAGCACGCCACCAATACCTGCAAGACCCGTAGAACCCCTCACCGACCCATCCACATTAAATTTCAAGGTATCAAGAGTCGGCGGTATCCACTCCTTAGCACTAGGAATCTTCACCTTTTTGCTGTCTATACACCTATCCGCCACATTCAGCTGCAGTAAAGTAATAGATTCCTTGGAACCCTTTCCTAAATGTTTAAACCACCACGCCACGCGAAATCTAACCATGTCCATGGCTTGTTCCATAGAAGTCATAACGTCTTTAAAGACCTTAGCATTCCTTGAATCCCAAATCGTCCAAGCTGTCGCAAAAAAACAGACAAAACCACGCTCTTTCCGCCTTTCTTCCAGGACAAAGACTTCTCCACCCTTTCCACCAATCCATGAAAGACCCCGGACTGCAGTTACTCACATTCCACCAAGCCATACAGTTGTTCCACAGCTTCCAAGCCCACTGGCAATGTAAAAAACAGATGATTGCTAGACTCCTCAAAAACCCCACACATGGGACATTCTAAGATACTGTCACCGAGCATCCCAAAGCGTTGCAGAACTTCCCTCACCGCGACCTTGCCATGGAGGAGCTGCCAAACAAAAAATTCAACCTTAGGAGGGCAAAAGCTTCTCCAGATACTCTTAAAAACCATAGACTCCCCAAGCGATCTCTCCTCTAAGGCTTTCCATACAGACTTGACAGAAAAATTTCCCTCCTTATTCAAAGACCAGCCCATAGTATCATTTACGAACTCCCTAATGTTACAATTTTCTAAGTACCTCTTAAAAGCCTCCCATTGCTCCACCTCACAATCAAAACAAGGTCTTCTTAGGTCAACAATCCACCTCCAATTACTATCAACCCAGCTCCCAAACTCCTCCACACAGCCGTTTTTATTAGTAGCAAGGGAAAAAATCCTAGGAAAAGCCTCTCTCATGTTAACACCTTCAATCCTTAAATCTTCCCAAAGCCTAACTCTGTCACCTCTGCCCACAATCACCTGAAGACCTTCAGCCATCACCTTCGCAATCGCCGACCCATTCTCAAGAAGGCCCCTGACAGCCTTTACAAAATTGGAACTAGATACTCCACCATTCCAATCCCAACATAGAGAATTCAAAGGAATTTTATATTTAGCGCAAATAACACGTTTCCAAAGAGATGAATCCTCTTTCCCAAACCTCCACACCCATTTAGCAAGGAGGCCTTTATTTTTATCCAAAATGGAGCCAATTCCAAGGCCCCCTTTATCTTTACTTCTACACAAAGACTCCCATTTAATCATATGCATCTTCCTTCTTTCTAACCCATCACCCCAAAAAAAACCCCGTTGAAGCCTTTCGATTCTTTGCGCTATCCCAACCGGAACTTTAAACATAGACATATAATATATCGGAATACTAGCCATAATGGCCTTAATAAGGACCAATCTACCTCCTTTATTGAGGAACAATTTCTTCCAAGGGGCCATCCGGTTTTCTAACCTACGCAGCAAATCACCCCAAAACAATTTCGAGCAAGGCCTACCCCCAAGAGGAAGGCCTAAATACGTGATAGGAAGTGTGCCTTTAGCACACTTGAAAAGAGCTGCCCATTCAACCTCCCTATTGCCGCCCCTACCCACATGCACCACACAAGATTTGCTAAAATTAATTCTTAATCCTGAAACCAGCTCAAAACACCTCAATAATCTTTTAGCATTTACCAAGTATTCCTCCTTAGGTTGACGAAATAGCATGGTGTCGTCCGCAAATTGAAGGTGCGAAATGTGAATATCCTCCTCCCCGAAAGAAACTCCCTTTAACAGCCCCAAATCTTCCGCTTTCTTGAACAAGGCACTCAATCCCTCAACCGCCACATTAAATAAGAACGGGGATAGGGGATCCCCTTGCGAAAGACCCCTTTCTATCCCAAATTCCTTAGTAGGGCTACCGTTAACTAAAATGGAAAGCTTAGGAGTGGTTATACAAGACCTAATCCATTGTCTCCATCTACTTCCGAAACCCATATCACATAAAACGTTATCCAAAAAAGCATGATCTAAACTATCATACGCCTTCTGAAAGTCCAACTTGACTAAAAGCCCCCCCTCTTTGCTCTTCTTCCAATGGTGAATAATCTCATCCGCTATAACAAACACATCCAAAATGTGACGATTCCTTATGAAGGCCATTTGGCTTTCCCCCACCACTGTTTCAATTACCCTCCTCATCCTATTACCTAATACCTTAGCCAAGATTTTGTACAAAGAACCCACTAAGCTAATAGGTCTAAAGTCTTTCACCGTCAACGGTTTAACACATTTAGGAATAAGCGCAATAAAGGACCTATTTAACTCTTGCACTACCGAACCATTATCATAAAAATCGTCCATGAATTTCATAAAATCACCTCTAATGGCAGCCCAATTTTCCTTAATAAAATTAAGGTTGAAACCGTCAGGACCCGGTGCTTTGTTCCCATCACAACTCTTCAAAGCCTCCCAAACCTCATCCGAACTGAATTCCTCTTCTAGAGACTTGCTGTCAGCCTCTGATATTTTCTTCAACTGTAACCCATTAGCTCTAGGACGAGTCCATGCAACATTTCTGAATTGCTTTTGGAAAAAATCCACTACCCCATTTCTTACTTCTTCAGGCTTAGTTTTAACCACCCTATCAAAAGAAATATTGTCAATGCGGTTGTTCCGGCGTCGACCACTCGTTACACAGTGAAAGAAATGGGTATTACGGTCTCCCTCTAACAGCCATTTCACACGCGAATTCTGACGCCACTGTTGTTCCTCACGTCTCAGAGTCTTCCAAAGCTCTGTTAAAATCTCTAGTCTTTCCTTCCGCATCTCATTCGACCACCCACTAAAAGCTGCTCTGTCATCTACTGCTTTCAACCTCTCCTCTAGACCCTTAGTAGAGTCATGGTCCTTCACTCTAGCAACAGCCCACCTCTTAATATTGCCTTTAACCCTTCTCAATTTACTTTGAAGAATACTGCCGCTATTCCCTGAATCTGTCCTACGAGCCCACTCCAACCTAACCTCGTTCATCAGATTTTCATCCTCCAACCAACTGTTATTGAACCGAAAAGGGCTTGGACCCCAATTCACCTTTGAGGTGCCTAAAGTTATAGCCGAGTGGTCAGAAATAGTTCTATGCACTTTGAACTGTTCTAGATTCGGGTACCAAGATAGCAAAGTTATTACACAGTTAAAAGAGTCTGCATGTGGAGATTGAAGAGTTTATGACTTTGCAGAAAAATTAGCGGGAAGGGAAGAACTTTGAATGCTTCCCAAGGGCCGCCAAAGTAGAGAGATGATGTTGAAAGGTTATAGATTTGTATTGTGGATTATGATACCTGGCCATAGAAACCCTATTATATTATGAAGGTTCTTTTCTTTTTTAATCTTCGTAAAAATTGTTCTTCGCCTTTTTCTTGGAAATAAGATGGTTGGAATTAATGATTCTATTTATTGTTCTCATTTATATAAATTTATTTTTTTTTCCGTTGCGCCCTTGTGAAAATAAGAAAAGAAGTTGATGCTTCAGCGTCGGATTCTATTCATCTTTTTTTACCTTGGTGAGCTTATGACTGTGAGATGTAGGTAGGGATGAGGAGTAATTGTCATTTTGCTCATGTTCTTGCTGTTGATTTGTGTATGTTATCAATATAGTGTGTATTTTATTAATTACCAAAAGATCATATATATAAGTGTATATCAACAGAGGGTATGTGTTAAATGTTTTGTTTCTTGTGATGGATTACCATTTCATTAATAGCTGTCATCTAATAGTCCTCTGAACATGTCGAATTGGAAACATGTGAAGTCGATGGAGCTTATTACCTATACAAATTGAACAGCCCCAGGAAGAAGACATTTAATTTTGTATTATTACCAAATTAAATGGAACTGTTTGAATCGAAGGCTAATCAATTGTGTTTTGTTATTTCGATCAAGTTACATTTTCAAGTTTGATTCAAAATAAATTATATGACCCCTAATAGAGAGATTCTGTAAATAAAATAAGCTTTTCAAATTGAATTAATTATACATACAAATCTTTTTAGAATACATTAACATCATACTTTCTTTTCTACTTTTTGATGCTGCATTAACCATAAACCACATAATAAATATTATATATATATATATATGTATAATTATTCGTAGTTATTTTTGTGATATTTAGTTAAAAAAAAAAAAAACAAAATTTTAAATAAATCACTTGCAACTTTAATATAAAAGAACAAAAGTCAAGAGATATATATGCGAATTCTTAGATGCATTGGAGTATACTGAGATAAAATATTTTTAAAAAAGAAGAACAAATAAATTCAAAATGTAATAATGTGTCATTACAATTTTTGTAAGTCTAAATATTTAAAGCCCAATCAACAAAAATTTTGATTAATTTTCAGGGCATATGGGAAGCTAAGAGCTATGCTTCTCAATGTATACGGCAGGAAAATATATCAATATTTATCAAATGTGAATATCAAACTCTATATAAGATACGCTAAAACTTAAAACACTTCGACTAATCCTTTGAAAAGCAAGTGTAAAGACGACCCCAACATATGTGCGCATGCCAATTGTTACATTGATGATTGAAATCAAGTCAAACTCTGACCCAGAATTTCTGCAAAGATAAAAATTAAAAATAAAATTAAAAATAAAAAAAATCATTAGAAAAAATAAAAAAACATAATATGAAAAAAAGAAATTTATAACATTAAAAATCTTCATACATATGCTATTGTCTTGGCACACTTATTGTAAATCCATATTTTTCTAGTATCACGGTTAAACATGAAGTGTTGAAGATGAGGACGAAATGGTTCTATCCTATATCATATGTAGTTCCGGTCTCAGACCGATAAGCATAAGGTACGTTGACCAATCCTCTACACATTCCAACCGTATCGATAAATTCTTCTACCCTTTCAATCCAAAAAAGAAAAAGCATTAGTATTATTGTTTTTATTTAACAAATGATCATTTTTTTTTTTATAAGTCTAACTATTTATTTAAATGGAATGTCTTTAGAAATGAGTGAAAACATAAAAAAGGTAGTTTTAAAAATAAAAAAATATCTTCATATATTTTACAAATTTAATTTCTTTGGAGCGGCAAAAATGGTCTTTAAATAGAAAATATCTTATAACAGATTATAGACTATATAATGGACAGCTTGTTCAACTTGTAACACTTGTTTTTACTCCCAAAAAAATTGTTAAAAAAAGCCCAATCAACAAAAATTTTGATTAATTTTTCGTAGTTTAAAACATAGCCTGCAATGGGTATGGAGAAGCTAAGGGCTATGCTAAACGTATACAGCATGTGGAAGACGGAACCGATTGAGGCCGAAGAGAGAGATTGTGTGATTCGTGTGATGGCTCTATGCATGCTTAAATTTAACAAGTATGTTTATTTATTTATTTATTTTTTTGTTGAAGAAAATCAAAAACTTGTAAGAATTTGAGTCATTGCTGACCGTAAGAGTACAAACAATATTTACTAGATTATATATATATATATATAACGAAAAGATTCCTTATTCTAGCTATCTTTCTTCCTAAGAAAATCAAAGATGTCCTCTCTAATCAGTCTAGCCGACTTCATGTCCAACTCCATCTTCTCTTTTTCAGTTAGGCTTAAGACCGACCTTGCTCCAAATCCTAAACTAGCCTTCGCTCTTTTAGTCGTCCCAGCCTCATTGAATTTGGTAAGGGGAATGCCTTCAAAGCATCCATAAGAATGGAGCTGAAAGACTTGCCTTGTTGATAACGTGACCCTGAAAGGGTTTTCCAGCAATTAGTCTAGCTATCTTTCTTCCTAAGAAAATCAAAGATGTCCTCTCTAATCAGTCTAGCCGACTTCATGTCCAACTCCATCTTCTCTTTTTCAGTTAGGCTTAAGACCGACCTTGCTCCAAATCCTAAACCAGCCTTCGCTCGTTTAGTCGTCCCAGCCTCATTGAATTTGGTAAGGGGAATGCCTTCAAAGCATCCATAAGAATGGAGCTGAAAGACTTGCCTTGTTGATAACGTGACCTTGAAAGGGTTTTCCAGCAATTAGTGAAAATATATAGAAAATTTAACATGTTTACATGCTTCAAACATATTTATGTTCACTAAAAGAAAAAAAGAAAAAAGAAAAATAATCAACATAGCTTCATCAATATATTTATGGATTATATGTAATTACGGCATTTAATCAAACACCTTGCAAAGTGCAAACTAATTAGTAACCATAATATACATATCCAACAAACAGGAAAAGACAAATCAACTAAAACATATAATATTTGAGAGTACTCGTCTTTTCACAAAAATAAAAGATTAATAAACTCAAAAAAAAAATATCGGCAATGAAATAGCCAGAGAGAATAAGTACACAAAGTCACAAATCAAGCAAGTTTCTTGTGTTACCAGTAAAACCAGTAATATTTTAAGAAATTCAAAATTTTCAGTTTCTATTAGATTTGGTCATTTAATAAGAAAAAACCGGAAATAATTTGGGAAGATTAAAAACAATGAATCGGTAAAAAAAAAAAAAAAAAAAAAACATGAAAACCGAGAAATCAAACCTAACAAAACCAAAAAAAGAAGAAAAAAGAGCAATTTAAGCAGGTAATTAAACAAACCTCTATATACATTTGGACAGAAAAATCAGGGTCAAGTAGTGCCCATGATTTCTTCATTAATTGGCCGGCGATTTCTCTTCTGTTACCTCACAAAAAAAAAAAAAAAAAAATTTGTCAAACACAATCACAAAATAACACAGAAAAAACAAAAAAAAAAAAAAAACATTTGTTCAAACAAAAAAAAATTGAGAAAAACAATTCTTAAGCTGACTTACTTCTAACAAGGAAAGAAAAACACATAATCAACTTATCAATAGTGGTATATGACATATTAGTGACTAAAACTTGAAATATAAAATTAAGATTAAGATAAGATCACTTTGTGTTGAAAAGAATAACAAGAAAATCTTTACAAGTAAAATAATAGACGATGTTATTGGGTCAAATTCGGTCTACAACTTGTAATTTAATGGAGACATATAAGAGGTATCAAATAATCAGTTTTTGGTAATACAATTGCAAAGTATCAGTTTCATATATATACATTAACACAAATAAAAGGAAAAAAAAAATGCAACTGACCTGCCAAACAGCCAAAGAGACCAACCGGAGTCAAGAAGCCAGTCGATGAAGGAAGGGAGGAAGAGAGAGAAAGAGTTGACAGCCATAGAAATTTTACATGAACAAAAGAGAGTAGAAGAAACCAAGAAATGGGGATGTATAAATAGTGTGAGAGGAGAGAGAGAGAGAGAGAGTTTTGTCAATAAGTGTGAGAGAGTGAAGACAGTTTAGAGTACCATTGAGTGTCTGAACAATCTCACCTACCCACTGTACTCAAAAAGCTGTAACAATAAATTCAACCATTTTTTTTTCTTTTACAGTCAAAAAGCTGTAAAAATAAGCAGCCTTTTTAGTTTCTCTTACTAGAGAGATTCTTCATCACGAGAACTTTGTATTTGATTGTAATTCCAAGTCAAATTTTAACATTTGTGTAGCTACCTGCATTTTAAAGCAATTTATATATGATGAGAATCTGGAAAGGCCATGCTCGTGATCTCTCACAAAGTCAATGCCTCTGGCTCTTGGTCCACTTTCCTAGAAGGTTATTAACAACATGCACTTATCGCCTATACATTGTCAACCCTCGATCATCTATTTCTCCGGCTAGCTCTAATACAGTGGACCGATTAATTGTATTGGACCACATAACCCTAAAAACTATATTCAAATACTATAGTTCATAGTTGGATTGTAAGAAACTGTTGTCAAAGACATGGGAATCCATATAATAAGTTCAATTTAAAGACATTGTCACTTATTTATAATATTGCCTCTCGATCTTATATATTTGACAGGATATATATATATATTACAGTGATATAAAATACATCAATGCATTGCATGTAGGCCATAAATTATGGATATGTATGGATAAATGTATGCAGACCGAGTCAAAGCAGTTGAATCTAATGACTCACATGCAAGACAATGATATAGACAATGATATATATATTTATTGGTGCACACTGAGGTGTATATATATACATATGGGGCGTACAAGATCTATGGCCCCATTTTTTTACACATTTTTGGCACATTTTTGTGTCCATTGGACATTTATTATTTGGATGGATAAGAATGAATGTTTATGTATATATATATATAATACACACAAAAATGTAGGCAAGCTAGTTTTCGATCATAGATTTGTGTACATTGTATATTTCTTCACCGCCGCTGATCAGAAACATTTGTAATTAAATGATTAATTAATGAAGAAGCAAGAAGGTGTGATATTCATAAATGTTGAGAGTTAAAAAAAATGTCTGAGCAAACCAACTACCTCACAGTCCTCACCTACCCACTCTACTCACTTGATAGTTAAAAACAGTATTCGACTAATATCAAATGTTTTAAGAGATTTTTTCAGATTTCTTTTTATAAAGTAACCAATTTTTCGACCCAAAATGTTTACTTGACAACTTTCTCAACAACCAAGCATCATCCACTTTTTCATTTTGGTAATTTTAGAGAAATTTATCAAAATGTCCACCCATTTAACATTAATTTATTATAAAGTTAACGGAGTGTAACAAAATGACCATTAGTATCACACTCTTCACTAAAAATAGCTATTTTGAAACAAAATCCCCATCTAATGACCATTTTGATAGTGTGGAACCAGATAGATGGCCATCAGGATAATTATCCCAAATTATCCCATAAAGAGTGATTTAGTCATCTTAAAAGGGTTATCTTTTATGTACGTAGGTGGTGAACAGTAATTAGGGCCTTAGGGGTGGACATGTACCAATTCGGTTAGATTTTGGGTAAAAAGTAAAAACTAATGGAACCAAAAATGTTTGTTTTTTCAACTTTGTGTTATAAACCGAACCGAACCAAACCAAACCAAAACGGTTTAGTTGGTCTTATTCAGCTAAGATCAGTTGGAAATGTAAGGAAAAAATTGACTCAACACCATCATTAAAAGCGCAAATCAAACCTATAAAATTTCTCTACGAAACCCAGATATTTGGTTTCACCACCAAATTTTATGTCTCAAAACAACCTAAAATGAAACAAAAATTAACCCAGAATAAAGGAAATTAAAATGTGGTATCTGAAAATTCATCCAAAAAATAATAAACAGTATACTTTGGATGGAAGATCAGAAAGAAAATATACTACAAAACAAACACAAATAAAAATTGATATAAATCGATGGTTATGAAAGAAAATATTAAAACAAATGGATCAATAGTAAAAAAGAAAATAAAAATAAAACATGGCATATCTTTGTTTAATTTAGAAAGTAAGAGTTTTTCCTTTTTGCAAATAACTAATTAATTATTAAAGATACATAAAGTTGGTAGTTGGGAATTTAGAAAATACATGTGCTTGGGTACTGACTAGTTAGTACTCAAGTATACTGACCACTCAATGGGGTGTTACCACGTTGCCAAAACTCTTTAACTTTTTACATTTTTCTCCTTGTTTTGGGTTATGTGGCAACCAACCATTGGGTTGGTCAGTACCTTGTGTACTGACCGGTCAGCAGCCAAGTGTTGTCCTATCGTAAATTCGGATAAGATAAAACAAAGTGTAAAGCAAAATATTGGACATACTGAAAATGATAAATTATTATTATTAATTAAAAGTGTATCATTTAATTTATTAAAAATTTAATCTATAAACAAAATTCGTTTTAAATATTTATCTGTATCAGATCAAAAATTTATTCTAAAAGTCACCAAATATTTAGATGGTCAATTGGTCAAAAAGATGCATAATATTATAACTCTACCAAGCCCACAAACCAAATTAATTGATTAGAATCGGAAACAAAATCAGAAGAATCATTTATATCGGAAAAGAATAATACTAACCATACCACCTTTTTCATCCAATCTCCTGTTTAATTGAAATTATTACACTCATATGCTTATTAAAAAGTCTGGCATCAATAAATGCAAATATAAAACTATCAGCTGACCCATGTAGATGGTACAATTGTAATTTCACCTTCTTCTAGGAAGAGCAACAATGCTATTATCTTTCATATCTGTCCAACCCGAAGCGCACCCTTCAATCTTGTTTGGAATTCGAACCAAAAAAAATTGAATTGGAGTAGTTGGGAACAGATTTGTACTGATATATAACATTTACATTGAATATAAAGCTGCACATATTCTCTCATGTTGATAAAATCTTTGACTACAAGCAAATCAAAATCTGTATGACTGTATCTTTGTATAATTTGACCATACATTTTGTTTTGTTTTAAAATGACTTATATATCCTCTACTTATTCATTTTTTTGTCGGTATTCATAATGAAATAAAATGTCAATACAATCATGCACTATTAAGCTTGCAGTCAATTTCAACACTATTTAGTCTTCATTTAAAAATAAAAATAAAAAACGCAAATTTTTTCAGTCTTTTTAGTTTATAAACTTTTTTTTTTTTTTTTTTGTCATTGTAAATATATATACTAAGTTGATTATTGATTCATTTAAAATAATAATACAAATTTTGTATTTTTTTGAAATTAACTATATAATTTGATAAGGGGTGGTGCTATTGGCATCTCCACTACTAAACTATTTATGCCTCACTTTTTAAAATTTTAATTTAATTATATAAAATTAAATGATTTTATTAATTTTTTTTTATTTCCAGGACTACCCTTTTACTTGTTTTCCAAACTTAATACACCCTATAACTTTAAAAAAAAAAAATACACTTCATTTCTAATCATTATATATAGTTTTCTCACACACATTCGTGGGATTTGTTTTTACTTCTTATTTCATGGTAAAACCATCTTTATTAGATTCGATTTTTTTTTTTTTTGTCTATAGTTGATTGGATTGCTGGTGGTAGATTGTAATTTGTGAGTGTGATATTAATCGTTTAATGAATTTTTTTTGAGCAATTAAGTTAGAGTTTTGATGTGGTTTTGTTTTGTCGGAGATTCGGTTTTCTTAGTTGTGATTCTTATGTGAATTTTTTTATTTATTTTTTTTTACATTAAACTAACTTTGTGTGATTCTTGTGTGATTTTATTATTGTTGTTATTATGGGAATTCTGCTGCTGATGATGTGTCACTTGTCAGCATTCTTCTGGTCCACTATATCTGACTTTAAACAAACGTGTTGTGGCTAGATTTCCGTTCTTGGTTCTTTCTGGCGACACATCACTTGCGAATTTTACATACAACACATACATCGACAAAAAAATTGCTGAGGGAGAAGTTGGCGTGTGGGTCCTATCAAAACATAAATATTGGTCTAAATAAAAGCAAGACTTGAAACAACGACTTTATTTAGCATGCAAATAACAACTCATCAAGACATCAACATTTGGAACAAAAATCCGAGATAACAGTTAAAACATGAAGACAATTAATTTCTTCATTAACTCGTGTTCTTCCACAATTCAAATCTAACACTACGCCGACTTTCTGCATTTACTCTTAAAACGCCATCTTCATGATTATATAATTCAAGAAAAAAAAGGGAAATAGTTAAAAAATAAAAATAAAAAAAATCCCTTTTTAGCATTTTTTAGGGAGTCTTCAATGTTTTTTTTGTTGTTGAATAAAATGTATGTAGTATAGCAATTGTCAGTATAACTTTTGAGTCTCTAAATCCTGAAAAAACTAGCAATTTTGATGATCATAAGCATGATCATGAACATAAGGATTTGTTATATAGAGGCTCAAACACTGCAATTCTTACCGGTGGTTTACTACTTTTAAAGACTAAAATTCTTTACAAAACCATTTGAAGATGCATTTGAACAAGCTTTCAACATTGCTGTCATCAACCCAAATAGTCAAGGACTAACATCATCCATTGCTGCACACAGCCCATCTAGTCCAGGTGTGGCCGGTTCAAGAGATCCGCTGGATTCACCGGGTTCCTCTTAATCGATGTCTTCGATTTGTAAGACGTGGATTTATTTCATATTCGTGCTCTAACAAATTCTTATCATCGTCAGTTGGTTTCCAACGTGAATTCGTGGTTGCCGACCCAACAGATGCTGCCGGACCGGCAAGCAATTATCTAAAACAGTTATTCAATTTGGTTTGGTTAGCAATTATCTCGTCCATTTCTTTTGACAAGCAAAACAAATTTGGGAGAAAAAAATTATAAAGATCTAGGGCAATAGACGAGTCTTCGATGTTATACATAGGGAAAGCTGTGTGCAAGTAAAAACTTGGAAAAAAAAAATTACTTATTCATGAACCGATGAACACTAAACTTAATTGTATTTGTACCTGTGTGATTGCAATGATTAGCTCTAGGTTTATAGAGAAAAACCCACACATCCATTTAAACTTTAAAAAAACCTAGCAAGCAATCCTCCTTCGACAGAGATTTCTTGTGTATCATCTCTCTACCACTGAATTTTTTCTTTTACCTTTACTCGGCAAACAAATTTTTTTTGAAGGAGTGTTTATTTCAGAGAAATGTGAAGAGAGACGGAGATAAGAGATTTGAAAGATTAATTTGGAGATGTTGAGATGGAGAAGAAAAGCGATGTATAAATAGAGTGAGAGTAGGATTTAGTCAAGACAAGAGAGACAAAGAATTAGAAGACCGAAGAGAGAGATTGTGTGATGACTCTATACATGCTTTAAATTTAACAAGTATGTTTACTTTTGAGCAAGTGAAAATATATAGAAAATTGAACATGTATGTTTACATGCTTCAAACATATTTATGTTCACTAAAAGAAAAATAAAAGCAATCCCACACATAAATGCTTCTAGAGACAAAACAAACTAAGAATCAGGCTATGTAAAACAAATACTTTAATTGAAAAATAAGCTTAATTGTACCTATAACTTGTGTAAGTAATTGCAATCGTTAACTCTAGGTTTGTATTGAAAAACCCAAAAATCCATTTTAAACTTTAAAAAACCCAACAAGCAACCCTCCCTTGACATAGATTTCTTGTACATCATCTCTCTACACCTTTGAAGGGGTGTGTGTTTCAGAGATATTTGAAGGATAGAGTGAGGGTAGGGTTAATCAAACACATGGAGACATTCATCATTAGCAATAAGAACCAATCAAGTTTCAGGTCTTGGATTTCCAACTCAGCAATGAGAACCAATCAAGCTTCAGATCTTGGATTGCCAACTCAGCAAAGTTTTAATTGTTAGATACCTCCAGAGTCTAGACTTTGCACTTTCTAGTTTCCAGACTCTTCCCAGTTTGTTAAATAATTTAAAAAAAAAAAAAAAAAACTTCAGTTTTTTAGACTTTATTTCTAGATTCGAAATTGTTGGATATTTTATTTTTGTTTAAGGATTTGGATTTTTTCTAAATTGGAAACAACTAGATCCATATTCAAACTTTTTCGGAATCAAATTTATCCTTAATTAATAGGATAGGGATCTTTAATTTGTTCATTTCCTCATGACTTTAAATTTAGAAGAAGTGATACTTTGTCTAAATTTGGTATCCAAATTTGATGCCAAAATTTGTTGGATATTTTATTTTTGTTTAAGGATTTGGATTTTTTCTAAATTGGAAACAACTAGATCCATATTCAAACTTTTTCGGAATCAAATTTATCCTTAATTAATAGGATAGGGATCTTTAATTTGTTCATTTCCTCATGACTTTAAATTTAGAAGAAGTGATACTTTGTCTAAATTTGGTATCTAAATTTGATGCCAAAATGAAGTGGCATCATTGTAATCCATTTATTTAACTCATACAAATCTAATACAATTTAAATAAATGGATTACAGTGATACCAAACGATTTGGACACTAGTTTTAGATATCAAATTTAAATAAAGCAGTATTATTGTAAATTTAATTAATGTCCCTGTTTAGAAAACAAGAGATTGTGAGTTTCATGAAACAATTTTGAGGATTTTAGAATTAAACTAACCAAGACGGTTTTTATACGTGTCACTATTCAAAGGTTTTCAAAATTACTAATAAAATTATGATGTCACTAGTCAAATAGTTTCAAAGATGCTGTTAAAATTTGGATAACAGATTGGGAGATGTGCTTTTGCTCTGCAAAGTTTCAGCTTTGAATCCGGAAACACTTTGACCAAATTACCAAAACTCCTCTCTTTCTCTTCTCTCCTATGCTCTTCAATTTTAGGTTTTTTTTATATAAATAAAAAGAAGGCCTTAATTATTGAAATAAATATTTTACCAGTTAGCTGCATTTAACTTTTTATTTATATAAAAAAACCTAAAATTGAAGAGCATAGGAGAAAACTCCCAACAACTAAGCGGTAGTTAGGGATGGCAATGGATCGGATCGGGGATGGATACCCCATTATCCATCCCCGTATCCGTTTGAAATATGTATATCCATCCCCGCATCCATCCCCGCATCTAAATGAGCGGGGCGGATTCGGATAATCCGCGAATTTAGATAACAATATCCATCCCCGCTCCATCTATATCCGTATCCAATGAAATATATATATTGTTATAATTTATGAAAGAAAAATGCAACTAACGTGTATAATTGTACCTTTTATCCTATTTAAAAGGAAGAAACAAGTACATCCAATCCAATAAAGTTCAAATAAAATAAATTCAACAAACGAAAAAAAAAAAATCACATAAAACTTTACTATTTAATTTTCACCAACAACTTAATAAAAAACCATAAATATTCTCATTCTTCCATCACCACGGTCCATACGACAATCAAGGTAGTCTCAACTCTTTAGGTTTTCAGCCGCTTATTTTAGAAAAATAGCTTTTAGGGTTTTGATGATAAAAAAATTAATAATAACTTATATAATTAAAATTAATAATTATATTTCCTTCAAAAAAAAATTAATAATTATATAATAATTTTTTATATTTTTAAAATATTAAAATATTAAAATATACAATGGATCCGGATGGGGATGGATATCCATAAACGATATCCATCCCCATATCCAAAAATTAAACAGATATTAGAATTGTATCCATCCCCGCTCCATCCCCGTAATAATAGTATCCATCCCCATTATAAATGGAGTGGATTCTTTTGGACATCTATATCCGTGGATAATTTTGCCATCCCTAGCGGTAGTTGGTAATAATGATTATTAGTTTAGCCTTTTTTGAGGATCAAATTTGATCAGGTTTAATTAACGGCATAATAAAATTTTATATGGGGAAATTAAAAAAAAATCCCAATGAGGTTTAATGCAGTGCAATTTGCATTTTTTTTTTTACGGAAACAAAGGTTACAAAATAACAAAATTTTCACCTACTTTTGTACTCAGTATGATTCACAAATTCACCTACCATTTTACTCTATAATTTACTCCAATAAGCAAATCAATAAATGATAAAATGAATAGTTTTTCATTTGCCAACAATTTAACAAGATTTTTATTCGCCTACACTTCTGGGTTGTGGCAAACCATACATGTTGCCTTTCCTTCTTAAGAAAATTATGTACCTTAAAAAATAAAACAATCAAATCATTAATTAATAGGATAGGGTTCTTTGATTTGTTCATTTCCTCACAACATTAAATTTAATTAATGTCCCTGTTTAGAAAACAAGAGATTTGTGAGTTTCATGAAACAATTTTGAGGATTTTAAAATTAAACTAACTAAGGTGGATTTGCACATGTCACTTTCAAAGATTTTCAAAGATACTATTAAAATTATGATGTCATTGGTCAAATATTTTCAAAGATGCTGTTAAAATTTGGATGGCTGATGTGCTTTTGCTCTGCAAAGTTTCAGCTTTGAGTCTAGACACTTTGACCAAAACTCCTATCTCTTTTTCTTTCTCTTCTCTTCTCTCTTAACTAATAACATTATCTTTAAGTTTGAAGACAATTTTTTTTATTACACATTTTATTAATCCATAAACTAATAAATATTTTAATTCAAAACAACTACATGTTGTGGCAACTTCTGAGTTGTGGCAAACCATGCATGTTGCATTTCCTTCTTAAGAAAATTATGTACCTTAAAAATAAAACAATCAAATCATTAATTAATAGGATATGGTTCTTTAATTTGTTCATTTCCTCACAACATTAAATTTAATTAATGTCCTTGTTTAGAAAACAAGAGATTTGTGAGTTTCATGAAACAATTTTGAAGATTTTAAAATATAACCAAGGTGGTTTTTGCACATGTTACTGTTCAAAGATTTTCAAAGATACTATTAAAATTATGATGTCATTGGTCAAATATTTTCAAAGATGTTAAAATTTAGATGGCTGATGTGCTTTTGCTCTGCAAAGTTTCAGCTTTGAGTCTAGACACTTTGACCAAAACTCCTATCTCTTTCTCTTTCTCTTCTCTTCTCTCTTAACTAATAACATTATCTTTAAGTTTTAAGACAATTTTTTTTTATTACACATTTTATTAATCCATAAACTAATAAATATTTTAATTCAAAACAACTGCATGTTGTGGCAACTTCTGGGTTGTGGCAAACCATGCATGTTGCATTTCCTTCTTAAGAAAATTATGTACCTTAAAAATAAAACAATCAAATCATTAATTAATAGGATATGGTTCTTTAATTTGTTCATTTCCTCACAACATTAAATTTAATTAATGTCCTTGTTTAGAAAACAAGAGATTTGTGAGTTTCATGAAACAATTTTGAAGATTTTAAAATATAACCAAGGTGGTTTTTGCACATGTTACTGTTCAAAGATTTTCAAAGATACTATTAAAATTACGACGTCATTGGTCAAATATTTTCAAAGATGTTAAAATTTAGATGGCTGATGTGCTTTTGCTCTGCAAAGTTTCAGCTTTGAGTCTAGACACTTTGACCAAAACTCCTATCACCTTTTCTTCTCTTCTCTCTTATGGATTGGGATTTTAATCGACAATTTTTGGATGACATGATTTTATGGATTTTAAGGATTTTAAAGACTATTAGAATTATATGGACTAGCCTTTCAGGATTTTGGAATTTTTTTTAAAAAGAGTCTCTGGACTTTATTTATAGACTATTATAATTATATGGACTTTATTTATAGACTATTAGGATTATCTAGACTTTAGTTAAATACTTTTTGAACTTTTTTTTTTTTTTTTTTTTTTTAATATGGGCCCTATAAATTTGCTAGCTAACACACATACCCAAATTGAGAAACCCAAACTAGTTAGCTAGTATGAGTTGAAAAAACCCAAATAAGATGTACTATTTTAGAACAGGCATCGACATACAATGAAAATGTACATAAACAAATACCACAATAGTATGAATAATAGTCATCAACACATTTGAAATTCTAAAAAACACGCACAATAGCTATTTTATAGGTATCATATTATTTAATATCTCTCAAGCCATCTAATTATTGATTTTTTTTTTTATTGGAACTAGTAATCCTCCCATGGCCTAATATCTCTCTCTCCACATATAATCAGATATGCTAAGTCTCAATGCATTAGCTTCCTCTCTCTGTTGCTCTTGGGTTTGTAAAACTAGTTCTTCAAATTGCTCTTCAACAATCGGTGATAATGATGATGATGATGATGTAGATTCTTCTTTAATAGGAAGACATGATTGAGATTTTAATAGACAATTTTTGGATGACATGATTTTATGGATTTTAAGGATTTTAAAGACTATTAGAATTATATGGACTAGACTTTCAGGATTTTGGAATTTTTTTTTAAAAGAGTCTCTAGACTTTATTTATAGACTATTAGGATTATCTAGGCTTTATTTATAGACTGTTATAATTATCTGGACTTTATTTATAGACTATTAGGATTATCTGGACTTTATTTATAGACTATTAGGATTATCTAGACTTTAGTTAAAGACTTTTTAAACTTTTTTTTTTTTTTTTTTTTTAATATGGCCCCTATAAATTTGCTAGCTAACACACATACCCAAATTGAGAAACCCAAACTAGTTAGCTAGTATGAGTTGAAAAAACCCAAATAAGATGTACTATTTTAGAACAGGCATCGACACACAATGAAAATGTACATAAACAAATACCACAATAGTATGAATAATAGTCATCAACACATTCGAAATTCTAAAAAACACGCACAATAGCCATTTTATAGGTATCATATTGTTTAATATCTCTCAAGCCATCTGATTATTGATTTTTTTTTATTATTTGAACTAGTAATCCTCCCATGGCCTAATATCTCTCTCTCCATATATAATCAGATATGCTAAGTCTCAATGCATTAGCTTCCTCTCTCTGTTGCTCTTGGGTTTGTAAAACTAGTTCTTCAAATTGCTCTTCAACAATCGGTGATGATGATGATGATGATGATGTAGATTCTTCTTTAATAGGAAATTCATCAGAGAAAAATTTAAAGAAAATATTGTACACAAGTCAACGAACAATCAACAATCACATATATTTCTACACATAAAAATTCCAAATACACTCACAAGCCAAAAAAAAAAATTCTATAAATTAAAACTAAATTAATAAACAAAAAGTTTCAAAAAAAAAAGTTTGAAGATAATGAGCTCAAAAACAACCAAGCAGCCAGCGATACAAAAAGCTGGTGACAGAAGACCTGTATAATTTATTTTTTCTAAAGAGAAAAGTAAAAAAAAAAAAATGGTTATGTTTGAAAATAGATGGAATTTTTTTAATTTTTTTTTAGTTTTCCAATTTCAGTACTCCCATAATTGAATTAAAAAAGCATATTGGAAATTTCCGGTGAAGTTCATATATAGTGAAGTTCATACATAACAAAAATAATAATCTTATTAAAAAATAATCATATCTGCCTGAACCATGTATAGTTAAATCATCTTGGAAATAAAAAATAATCTTATAAAAAATAACCCTAAACCCTAACCTTAAAAATAAAAACAAATTTTTGTTGTAACGATCATCCTATCCACTGCCAGAGTGGTGGAAGAGGTGTCCAAAATTTTTAAGGAAGATACATCGATATGGAATGGTCATGAATCATGACTCATGGTGTGCTTGCTTTCATCGGCTCCTCCTACATACATGATGAAATAAGTATATAATATGCTAATACTAGTAAATCACCTTGAAAATATATATAGTTGAATCTATCTTGAACCAGTAATTAGTAACCATATAACCATCATAGCATGTGGATTCGATTGATAGAAATATAGGAGCCTATAATTGATGATTTTGTTTATTAGTTCACTTGTTAAAAAATAACTGGGATCATGAAAGTGGTGCATGTGTTTCCACAACTGGGCAAATTTCTTGGATTGCTAAAATTACGACAACCAAGTTCAATTATATGTAACCCAATTACAAGACTATAGGCAGTGCAAGATACAATATGATCATTACCTGAATCTAGTATATTGTTAGGGTTTATTCACAGCCTTGTTGCTATTTTCCGAAAAGTCTTGAGCGAGCATAAAAAGTCTGATGGGAGAGGGCAATACAATTTTGAGGTCTAACTATGTATATTTATCACTAAAAAGTCTAGAAAGTCTATTTTGTCATAAAATCTTACAAATCTTGATCTCAATCCAATACCACCAGACGATTTGCTACCTCTTGAAAGTCTGGATCCAATACCATAAGATATTATGGATTTTTTTTAAAAATCTTGAAAGTCCAGATCCAATACCACAAGATATTATGGACTTATAAAAAAAATCTTGAAAGTCCAGATCTAATACCACAAGATATTATGGACTTTAAAAAAAAAATCTTAAAAGTCTTAATCGAATACCACAAAACTTATCCAACTTATTAAAAAGTCTCAATCCAATACCACCAGACTTTTATTTCCCAAAATTGTTTATTAAAATCTCAATCCAATACACCCCCCTTAAGCTTTAAGACAATTTTTTTTTTTTATTATTATTACACATTTTATTAATCCATAAACTAATAAACATTTTAATTCAGAACAAATATTTTCAAATCATCAATTTTTATATGTAATTAACATTCAATATAATAATTAACTTCAAATAATTCAGTAAAACAAAATCATAACTTTAACATCTTCAAATTAAAATATTACAACCAAAAAATAACAAAGAATAAAATACATTGAAAATTAATGAAAAAATTAGATCAAAATCATTAGAGGTAAAATAATTAAGAGAAAATAATTTTATTAAAGAAAGTTTAAATTATTATTTATAAAGTAAAGTAATAATATTTTATTATTTATAGATTGTAAAATGGAAAAAATGTTTGAGTAAATTTATGGAAATAGAATATTTTAAAATTATTTTATTTTTGCTTTTTCGGTCTATAAAATGAAGAAAATTTTGGAGACCAATTAGAGATGGGTCTTAGTTATCTATTGTGGTGGGTAAGTATATTTTAATTTTGGCTAATTGCACTAATGCCCCTAAACTATGACCGAATTTGCACCTTACCCCAAACACTTTTTTTTTTCACCATTAAACCCCCTGAATTTTCATAAATTGGCAATAAGTGACAGAATTGTAACGCCGTCCATTTTTTCTATCATGGTAAAATGCACTAAGTTCCCCTTATTATATACATAATTGCATCAAACCGGAAAAATATAATAATATGACCTAAATATCCCTTTGACCAAATTTTGTTTATATTATTATTATTATTTTATTATTATTATATATAATTTATTATTATTATTATTATCATCATCATCATCATCATCATCATCATCATTATTATTGTTTTATTATTCCTATTATTATTTTTATTTTTGTTTTTGACATTATTAATACCCTTGTTATTGTAAATGAACAAGTGATATTTAGGGATATTTAAATAAATAAAAAAGATAATTTAAATGATAATTCCCCTTAAATAATTTAAATATTCATCTGGGTTTTATATTTAGGGATATTTAAATAAAAAAGATAATTTAAATAATTGTTATATCAATTTAATTTTTTTATTTCTCTATTTATTTAATTTTCTTTATCAAAAAGTTCAGAATTTTATTATTATTTAACTATTATTTTAATTTTAAATTTTAAAAATTTGAACAGAGAGGTATTTATTTCATATTATTATATTTTTCCAATTTGATGCAATTATGTATATAATAAGGGGAATTTAGTGCAATTTTTCATGACAGAAAAATGGACGACGTTACAATTTTGTCACCTATTGCCAATTTATGAAAGTTCAAGGGGTTTAATGGTAAAAAAAAATATAAGGGGTAAGATGCCAATTCATACATAGTTCAAGGGGCATCAGTGTCAATTAGCCTTTATTTTTTTGAAAACTTGTTTTGCTAATTTACAACAAGTATTGGTTATGTCAGAGTAGTAGGTGAATAATAATAACTTTTCTCACATCTAGATTAAAATAGGACAAGGATAAAAGTGTCATTCCAGTGAAAAAAAAAAAAAACAAATTAAATGTTTTTTTTTTTTTTTTGATATATGAAAACTTAACAGAACACACTACAAAACAGATCAACACATAAAAGGACCCGAGTCCAACCACAGTCGCTCCCTAATGGAGGAAAAAGCTAACAATGCAAGCTTAAGAGCCAAGGAATTTCCAGACCTGGAAATTGCTAAACACTTACTGATGCCTACATCTAAGAACATAGCCTTAATATCTTTCACAATGAAATTAGATTCCCCTACAAGAGGGATGGAATTGTTGAGGATGGAAACCATTGAGGGAGAGATTACTTCAGTATAATCTACTTTCAGATTATAGAAATGGGCGAGCAACAGGCCTTCCCTAAGAGCTATTAGCTCACCAACTTCAGCATTGAAATTATCTGGCAGCTGATTGGATTGAGCAGCTAAGACCAGTCCCTTATCATCTCTAATTGCAGCTCCCACCCCGATAGACATACCATTTTTGCGAATTGCAGCAGCTGTGTTTAGTTTAAGTCGGCCAGGCTCGAAAATACAGTTCAGAGGATTCTTAAATTCTTAAATTTTGAGAAGCTCTACTTCATGGTTTAGTTTATACTGTTATGTTCTTAAATTCTTAAATTCTTAAATTCTTTTCTTTATACCCACCTACGGTTATTATCTGAAATTATCTAGAGCCAGTTAGAATCTAGATTTTTCAACTTACATTAAAGGGAATGTTGGAAAAATCTATCAATTACATAATAATCAATCAAATCTTTGTCTTACACTCATTATAATCCAAAAATGAAAATAATAATAAAAAAGTTTAGTATTGAATTGAGAGTTTGAAGGAAGGGTGGGTGGCTATTTCCGTTTTGGTGACCTAAGACTTGTTCTTCTCTCATAGGTTGCTCACGATCCAGTCTACAGTGTTTTCAAAAGGAACATGTGCAGATTATCCCCACAATACCACCCTTCAAACAAGGACACTTTTTATTACGTTTTTTTAATTTAATCTAATTATTTATTTTAACTATCATCACTATACACTAAAAGACAACAACAATTCTACCTCTTTGTAATAAAATTATTAATATTATTATAAATTTATAATATACTATTGCACACCACCCATGTAGAGACCACTGTATTTTGACGGCCAATTCCATCCTTTTCTTTATACCCATAAATATGATACTTGAAATTGAATTAGGGTTTAATTTTTTTATTTTATTTTAATAAAGTGATATAGTTGAAGATATGGGTGTAATTGACGAGTATACATAGTATTTAATTTATTTTTAATTAAACTAATTTTTCTTTATTGGTAACTTACTATTGGGATATTTTTGTAATTAATTATTTTTATTAAAATATGAGTGTGCTTATCATATTTATGAATGTCAATATCAACACCCTTTAGTAATACTAAAATAATTAGAGGATTTTAAAATTAAACTAGCCAAGGTGGCTTTTGTACGCGGTATTTTTTTTGGTTTTGAAACAATTTAATTTTAAAATTGTTTATGGATATATATTTTTTTATATCTTTACAGCCCAATACAAATTATAATATATATATAATGACATATTTACCCTTCCATACTAATAGCATACAAATATTTTTAGTAGTACTAAAATAATTAGAGGATATATAAGTCATTTTAACACAACAAATTGTATCTTGTTTGGTATGAATTGTACTTACAATAGTCATATGGTCAAATTATACAAAGGTATAGATTTTGATTTGTTAGTAGTCAAAGATTTTAGTCAATGAATGGTTAAAAACTTTAAAAATAAAGTGTCTGCACTCTGCATCAACATGAGAAAATCTGTGTAGCTTAATATTCTATGTAAGTATCAGCACTTTTGGTTATAAGCCAAAAATATAAAGTGTCTGCAGCAATTAAAAGAAAAATAAAAATACACAATTAATAATTCACTTAATGTAAGGAATTAAATAAAAGACTGCCACTCTATAAAAAATAATAAATAAATAAATAAAAAGATAGCTACATTCACATCTAAATAAGTCTAATATGCATGTGCATCAATTTATATAATTGACAAAGAGTTAATATGTAACAATATAAAGAAAATAAAATGAGATTTTGAAGGCAATAAAAAACAAATCCTGTGTGAATTAAGACATATAAAGAGCAACTTATGCTTAGACAACTTTTTTGTTTAAACTAATTTTTTCATAGATAATTAGATAATGAGTTTTTTTTCATTGTATGTGTCTACTTTATGAAAAGCAATAAGTGAAAAGCAATAATTCACTTTTGCGGAAGAGATGGGTCTGTTTCCGACGATGATTGAATCCGATGCTTTGGGTGTAGTGAACTTGGTGAACTCGGATGGCATTATCTTAGCTGATATTGGTTTGGTTATCCAGTATATCCAGACTCGTATCAAGCGTGGTCTCGTTAAGTGGGTTCGTTTTGTTCCCAGGAAGGCAAATGTGGTTGCTCATAACCTTGCTAAGTTGGTTTTGTCTATCAATCAAAATAGGATTTGGCTTGAGTGTTTCCCCCCTTGTGTAGAGCTTTGTTTATTGGAGGATTGTCCGATGTGATTTGTTGATTTGCTCATTTGCTGTCTTGTTTTGTTTGTTTCCTTTCCTCAAAAAACAAAAATAAATAAATAAGTGATAGGTTAGAGCATATTTAATGCTACTATACATTTTTTTTTTAGTTTCTATTAATAACAAATCATCATTTTTCTTAAATATGAATCAATTCATTGTTGAAAATAATAATAATAATAATAATAATGAAATACATATTCTCATCTCCAATGTAATTATCTAATAAATAACATGTACCTATTTTTTGACCTATTACTATAAAATATTTCTCTCACCCCCTCTTGTCATTTATTTTATGGTCAATTGAAAAAAAAAAATCCCTAAAAAAAGATTTGTCACATAAATTACATATTTAAGTTAGATAATTACATTTTAAAGGTTTTTAATTTTTTAATTTTTATTTTTTTTACCTTCATTATCTATCCATCTCGTGGTAAGAAATTCCCGCACATACATAATAGCATTGATGCCCTTCACGGTTGGGTTTGGATGTACAAAATCCTTCAGTATCTATTATAAGTTTATAACATATTTGCCCGACACCATTATTGTAAACTTGTAAAAAATATAATAATTAAAAATTTAGCTTACAAGTAAATAAGACTTACAAAATCTTTAATTCTAAGAGATAATTTTTTATCAGACCATTTCTTGCATTTGAAGACACCAAAATGTTGAGCGTGATCATTTTGATGGTCAAGCACTGCAAGACCTATCTCGGAATTATCCTGATCCAGTCCTAAAATCATGATTCCTTTCAGCATTTTGTGCAGATCTGAGTTTACACATTCTTCAATGTCTTTAAATTATGTTTCACTTTTACCACCTCTTTGTAGATATTTATAGGATTAAAAAACTTCATTGTGTTTTTACCTGTATATGAGAGAGTAAAGGTGCAGACAAAAATTATAAACATGAAAGTATATGTTTTAAGTTTTTATTTTTTTAGAACAGCCAATTTATTGAAGGGCACACAGCCAGCAAAAAACAGGGGGGCAACAGAGCCACAGACCGGCACCTGAAGCCAAAAAAGAAGCAAAACAAACAACCCAACCTACAAACAGCAAAACAGACCAGACTACCACACACCCACCAAGACCCCCAAACGAAGCAAACCAGAGCAAAAACCACACAACCAGAAGACCAAGAAAGGCAGAGAAGGAAAAAGAACCAAACAAAGGAAGAGCTACCAAAAATCCCAAATTAGCACAATCTCCATCAACCCTGACCCTTTCTTGGCTAAGCTATCCGCCAAAGTGTTGCTAGCTCTATAGTTAAACACCACAGAAGTGCTGCCCAGCAGATTCAAAAGGCTACGAATCTCATTGATGGCAAATTCACAATTTGAGCTAATGGTGCCACTGCCATTCACCCAACCAACCGCCACTTTCGAATCACTCACAATAACAATGTTTTTCATTCTTAAAGCGGCTGTCTGAGCACATAGTTCACAAGCCTTACGGATGGCTAAAACTTCAGCAGAAATGGCATCCAGGTAACCGATGTGCAGCGAGAACAACCCCATAATTTTTCCCAGGCGATCTCTCAACACCCCACCGATAACCGCACTGCCAGGATTCCCTCTCGAAGAGCCGTCGACATTGAATTTTAAGGCATTTGGGAAAGAGGACTGCCTCCAAATATTGGAAATTTGCTTTCCTGGCTTAGAAGAAGAGCAGCTTACTTGAATATTTAACAACATATGAGTTATAGGCTTAACACAATTCTTTCTCATGTATTTAAACCACCACACCACCCTAAAACCAACCGTATCAATTGCCAAAGACAAAGAGGCATCCTTGGCATTGAAAACCTTTTGGTTTCTAAACTCCCAGACAGTCCAGGCAAGCACAAAGAACAAGGAGTTCCACGCTCTGCTGCTCTTGGAATTTGGGCACATACCAGGCCAACCCCTAGCCCAGTCAAGAATCGTTTTGCTTACACAGAACTTGACATCCCACCACTTCATACATTGAAGCCATAACTCACGAGTCCAAGGACAATGCAAAAAAAGGTGATCAATGGATTCCTCACCTGAATTACAAAGAGGACAGTCCATAGTCATCCCTGCAACATAGCCAAATCTGTACAAAACATCGCGAACCAGCACCTTCCCTTTCAAGAGCTGCCAAATAAACATTTCTACCTTAGGGGACAAACTCCTTGCCAAATAAACAAGTTATCCAGGCTGGACTCAACCGAATAATCTTCTAAATACCGACGAAAGGAGCACACCGTGAAGTTGCCATCCAAGTTCAAAGACCAAACTAACGAGTCCTTCATATCCTTTGTGATTTGCAAACAATCCAGGATGCTATACAAAATTTCCCTTTGCACTTTCTCCCAATCGAAGAGTGATCTCCTAAAATTACTTCCCAAACCCAATTCTGACCATGCCACCTACCAAACTCTTCCACTTTACCATCTTTATTCTCAGCTAACACAAATAATCTAGGACACACCTCTTTGAGGGGAGTATCTAAAGCACAGGAATCATGCCAAAAGCTAGCTCTCTTACCATTACCTACCTTCACTTGAAACCCCTCTTTAATGATTTTAGCAGTGCTAGTGCCAACAGCAAAGAGACTGCCAACCGCTTGAATAAAATGAGATTGAGGCTTGCTGCAGTTCCAATTCCAACCGAGAGAAGTATTAGGCACCCTATATTTCGAACAAATAACTCTCCTCCACAAAGAGTCTTCCTCCGTCCCAAATCTCCACACCCATTTTGCTAACAAGCTCCTATTCTTGTCCAACATCCTACCAATTCCCAACCCACCATTTTTCTTACTAGTACACAAAGATTCCCACTTGACAGCATGGAGTTTCCTTTTTTCTCTCCCATCTCCCCAAAAGAAAGATCTCTGGAGCTTCTCAATTTCCATGGCCACCCCTACTGGCATACGAAAAACAGACATGAAATAGGTAGGTAAGCTCGAGAGAACAGACTTAATGAGAACAAGTCTTCCACCTTTGTTCACAAATTTTCTCTTCCACGGAGCGAGACGATTCCTAATTCGACTCAAGATTGAGTCCCAAATTGCTTTAGAAGATTTCTTGATTCCCAATGGGAGCCCGAGATAATCGATAGGGAACACCGCTTTTTTACAATTGAAAGTCTCCGCCCAAACATCACTATCCGGGATGTTCCTCCCCACTCTAATAACACAAGATTTATGAAAATTTATTTTCAACCCCGAAGCCAACTCATAGCATCTCAGAATTCTTCTCACATTACAAAGATAATCCATTCTAGGCCTAAGAAAAATTATCATATCATCAGCAAATTGAAGGTGGGAAACATGAACCAAATTGTTACCTAAGAAAGCCCCTTCCATCATCCCTAACCCATGAGCTTTTTGAAAAAGGCAGCTGAGAGCCTCAGTGACCATATTAAAGAGAAAAGGAGACAACGAGTCCCCTTGGTGAAGACCTCTTTCAATCCCGAATTGCGAAGTCGGGCTACCATTCACCAACACAGAAATCTCCGGAGAAGTGATACAACTTTGAATCCACATTCGCCATTTTTCCCCAAAGCCCATGTCTTTCATAATCGAGTCTAAGAACCCATGGTCTACACTATCATACGCTTTTTCAAAGTCCAACTTGACAACTAAACCCCCTTCCACATCCATCTTCCATGAGTGGATTATCTCATTGGCCACGACGAAACTGTCAAGAATTTGGCGATTTTTAACGAACGCCATTTGAGTTTCACCAATAATAGAATCCATGACTTTTTAAAGACGATTGGCTAAGATCTTAGCCAGCACCTTATACATACTACCTACCAAACTAATGGGTCTGAAGTCCCTCATTGATTCGGGTTTAGCACATTTTGGAATTAAGGCAATAAAGGTTCTATTTAAATCCTTGACAATAGAACTACCCCTATGAAACTCATGTAGAAACCTCATAAAATCATCCCTAATAATCTCCCAATTAGCTTTTATGAAGTTTAGATTCATACCGTCCGGTCCAGGAGCTTTGTTGCCATCACAGGATCTCACAGCGTCCCAAACTTCCTCAGAGCAAAACGGACTTTCCAAAGAAGAAGCATCCTCAACCAAAAGTTGCTTCAGATTCAGGCCATTAATCTTTAGGCGTTTCCAAGAGACATTCGAATAATGTTTAGCAAAGAAATTCATAATCCCATCTTTGACCAGGGATGGATCTGTAGTCCTAACCCCGTTCACTTGAATGTCCCCTATAAAGTTTCTCCTTCTTCTTCCATTAGCCATACAATGGAAAAATCTAGAATTTTTGTCCCCAAAGTATATGTTTAAGTTGTAGATAAAAAATTATAAGCATAGAATCAGAAATGAAATTTCAATTCTCACGGTTCATAAAATAATGCACATTATTGCAATAAAATGGAAGCAGTAAAGATAAAATGAAAAAAAAAAAAAAAAAAAATTGATAAACTAACAAAAAGATAATTATATAGGTTAACCCTTTTAGATATATGAGAACGTTTGTCAAGATCAATATTATCCAAACCATTTTTGTTTTGATTTGCGAACAACAAGAGCAGGAACTCAAACAACTCACCCTTTTCCTATTTTCTTTTACACAAACAATCCAACTTAGGCAATCATTGGAACATATTTATGTTCACTAAAAGAAAAAGAAAAATAAAAGCAATCTCACACATACATGCGTCAAGAGACAAAACAAACAAAGAATCAGGCTACTACGTAAAACAAATACTTTAATTGGAAAATAAAATAAAATTAACCATTCACAAACAGTTGAACAATAAGCTTAATTGTAGTTGTACATGTACATAAGTAATTGCAATCATTTTTTTTTTTTTTTTTTTTTTTTTTGAAACTGCGAAATTAACATAAAAGGAGCCAAGAGGCACCACACAAAACAACTAAGAAGCGGGCAGCACAGGCCACACCAGCCAGCCCACACCAAACCAGCAGAACAACCACCTCAAAACCAACAGAAACAGAAGCACCAGCTTAAATTTTTAAACTAGAATTTTGCAATCATTAACTTTAGGTTTATATTGAAAAACTCGAAATCCATTTTAAACTTAAAAAAATGGAGCAAGCAACCCTCCCTCGACAGAGATTTCTTGTACATCATCTCTTTGCCACTTTGAAGAAGTGTGTTGTGAAGATAAAAGATTTGAAAGAATAATTTGGAGATATGTGAGATGTGTGAGATGAAGAAGAAAAGGGAGGGAGAGTCAAGATAAGAGAGAGAAAGAATGAGAAGACAAAGAATGAGAAAATTTTGCTTTGGAACTTCGTGAATGCTCTGCTCATTTTCATTCTCATTCTCATTATGCATCCCATTGATAGGAACACACCATTTTTAGAAAATTAGCTCTATAACTGATTAAGGGTCTATTGAGATCAAGTAATACACCATGACTTCCCACTAATACTAAAGAAAAAACCCAGTAAATAATACATGAGTGATTGAGATATTTACATGAGTAACCTACATATATGCCAAAATCATATTTTCCAAGCTTGAATTGTAACATGTTAGACTAATAGTCCAAAGTTAAAAAATGAGAAGCCAGAACACCTACATAAATGCCAAAATCATTACCCTTCCTGTTTAACAATTTCCATTAGCTATTACAAGGCAGAGGAAAAAGAGGAAACATAAACATAATGTCTCATAACAACTAGACATGAGTAACAAACTGAACTCATTGAAAATGATAAATTTTTTAAAAGGCTAAAATATTCTTAAGACCAGAATTATGTCAGTAAAAATTAATAAATAAATAAATAAATTGCATGACATGCACAGATATTATATAATTTTGGAACAAAATGAAATGTCTTTAAAATTTTATAAAATTTAAGTTTTTAAAAATTGAGTGTGAAAAGATATAATTGGATTGTAAAGAGAAAATCTTATTATAAAAAGAAAAAAAAAAATATATATATATATATATATAATGACATATTTACCATTCTATACTAATAGCATACACATACTTTTAGTAATACTAAAATAATTAGAGGATATATAAGTTATTTTATCACAACATAAATTGTATCTTGTTTGGTATGACCTGTATTTACAATAGTTATATGCATAGTCAAATTATACAAACTATAAAACTACAGATTTTGATTTGTTTTTACTTTGTAGTCAAAGATTACAATCGTACAGTCAGTCAA
This sequence comes from Acer saccharum, assembly GCA_030490815.1. Classification (NCBI taxonomy): domain Eukaryota; kingdom Viridiplantae; phylum Streptophyta; class Magnoliopsida; order Sapindales; family Sapindaceae; genus Acer; species Acer saccharum. The sequence goes on from CM059867.1 coordinate 49,532,083, forward strand.
TAGTTTCCTATTTACATTCATTGATGACAGATTTTAAAATAGTCATTTAATTTTGATTAGGATTTAATTTCACATCCTAATCACAGCAACGATCCCAGATTTATTCAATTTTATAGGATTACTTATGGCTGTTGAATTTGTTAGAAAATAATCATTAAAAAAAAAAAAAAAAAAAAGTTTAAATAAGAGAGAGCGGTCCAGATAAAAAGCTTAAAAAATGAAAGGTCCAGATTTTTAATATATATATATATAATTAAATTAATATTTGTTTTAAAGGTCTATTATTGCTCTTTTGAACGAGTTTAACAATCATTAAATTTTTTTTTTTTTTTTCATTTAAAAAAAGAGGAATATAATTGGTGGTCAAGAAATTCAAATGAAAGTAACCATTTCATATACTTCTGTACTCTTTAGAATTCACCAATTCACCTATCTTTATACTCTCTAACTCACTCCAATAAGCAATTCAATAAGTGAAATAATGATAATTGACAGGGTGAATAGTTTTTTATTTACCAAAGAATTAACAAGATAGAACACGTTGACTAAATATTTAATTATTTATGAGCATAATATTCATTAAACACCCTTTATTTAGTACTATATTTTTTTTTAATATTATAATAATTCAGAAGTTTTAAGTATAGAAAGATTTGAACCCACGACCTCTTTACGTATGTGTGAGTATAATATTGGATCAAAATCATTAAGTACTATCTATTATGGTGGGTAAGTAGATTTTAATTTTTTGAAAACTTGTTCTGCTAATTTATTGTAGGTTTGGTTATGTCAGAGTAGTAACCTTTCTCACATCCAGATTAAAATAGGATAAGGATAAAAGTGTCATTCTAGTGAAAAACAAATTAATGTAAAGAATTTCAAAAACAACCCTAATTCAACCAATGAAAATACATTCTTTGGTGTGAAATTACAATAAGCCCCCCTTTGATTGTTTGCCAATATATATGGCATTCTATTGTAAATATTTGGTTGTTGAATCAATGATTTAATATCAGTATCAAAATTAAAGCTTCCTCTCTTTATCTGATATCTCTCTCATCTTATTACTGCTATATGTGTCGCCTCTCTCATCTCAGTTTCTCTCACTCTATTTCTATATATCATCTCTTATTTTATTAATTATTTCATCTATTGTTCTTCTATTAATTCACAACATTCTTTACCTTTTCATTTTTTTAATATATTTTTTAGTTCGCTGTTTGCTTTGTTTGTTTTTGTTTTGGCTGTCTGGTCTGTTTCCTTGTTTGTATTGGGCTTTGGCTGTTGTGTGTTTCTTTTCGGCCTTGTTTGGCTTCTTGGAATAAATTTTGCCGTTCAAAAAAATATTTTTTTTTTTCTTGTAATTTTCAATTTTTTTTTTTTTGAAACAATGTAATTTAAAATTGTTTATGGATATATATATATATATATATATTTATATTTGTCTTATCTTTACAACCCACAACAAATTATAAAAAGAAAAAAATATAATGACATATTTTCCCTTCTATACTATTAATAGCATACACATACTTTTAGTAATACTAAAATAATCAAAGGATATATACATCATTTTAACATAAAACAAATTATATCTCATCTGGTATGACTTGTACTTACAATAGTCATATACATGTTCAAATTATACATGTTCATGATATACTCGAGAGTCAAGAGTAAGGGGTCGTTTGTTTTTATGTCTGAAGACTGAATAGTCCTGAATTTTACTGAAGACTGAATAGTGACTGAAACCTGAATCTAAATGACATGTTTTTTTTTTTTTTTTTTTCACATCTGAATGTATTGTCAACATGTTTGTTTTTAAAAAATAAAATTGTCTGAAAAGAAGTAATTTACATCTATACCCATATTAAACAATTATACATGTAATATAGAATAAAAACAATCTAAAAATAATAAGTATATATGAACACATATGATCATGATCTTCTTCTTCGATTACAAACAAACTTTATCTTTACTAAAAAAAAAAAGGTTTTTTTTTTTTTTTTTTTTTTTTTTAAAAAAATAAAAGGGACAACAGGAAAACTCTCACAAATCACTCTAAAAAAATTAATATATAAATACATCACCCTAATATCATAATAAATTATTGATATTAAACATCAATATTAGAAGTGATTAGGGTTCTTTTTTATTTTTAAAGCTATTTAAAATAAGCAATATATTAAAATAAAGATTTCTATACAATATATAATTATGATGAAATTGGATATATGTTATATATGGAGGATAGTATCGGAAGAAAAGATTTTGGATTGTATTTAATGCAATTTAGTGATTTACAATTAAGTTAAAAGTCAAGATTTTTTACTTTTTTTTGGTATTTTTAAGTTGTTTGACCACTTAAAAAAACAAACAAAACAACTTAATTATTGTGATTTAGACTCATTAAGTTATAAATGAAAAAAACAAACAACCCCTAAGTCTCAGTTTGAAATCAATGCCTTCTTTAAAGTTGTCCTCCGGCCAAACAAAATCAATTAGTTATTGCGTTGAGAGTTGAATTTCTTCCCGTCTACATTTTATGTATTAGTTCAATCGTATCTGGTGTGGACAAAACCTAGTAAAAATACCTAGCCAAAAAAAAATTATTCAAATAAATAAATAAAAAACAATAAAATAAAAAGAAAACTTGTACTCACTCAATGCTCCTCGATCTTTAATCGGGGACAAATCCATTCACTCTCTCAAATCATAACCAACAACATCACCGTCCATAATTAAGAAAAAATACATTTTTTAATTATTGCAATTAAGTAAAAGTATTTTTGGTGTTCCAAAAGAAGTGAAGGTATTTTTGGAAATTCAGAGTTTTCATCAAAAAGACAAATTTACTTCCTAAAATACGTTTGAGTTGTCCAAAAGAATTAACTCTAAATTAGGTGCGGCAAGTCGTTTCAATTGGTCAAGTTTGTGTCGGGTTTATGTACATTATAATCGCAATTATGACTAACCCTAACCTAACTTGTTTACCCTCGCCACAATATAATTTTTTTTTGTTCATATAATGTTACCTGCTCTTATGATTTGAGTTTGAGATGTCTTCATTGTCCATTGTCCTATCCAAATCTCAACAATTAATGCACTGGTGAATAACCCACCACAACATAATTTGTTTTTCAGGGTGAGTTGTATGCGACTATATGTGTAAGCGATATTTTTTTGGACTGGTAGAACTTTTTTTTTTTAAGAAGCTAAGTAGAACATTTAGACATAATTTTTGACCAATTAATATATACATATAAATAAATAAATAATCAAACAAAGTTTGTGTGAAACACAAACAAATACACAGTAACAAATATACACCGATCATCTTTTGAGGGGTTGCAACTATTCTGTGACAGTGTGGGATAGTATTCTAAAAGATATTATTTCCTCTGAGTTCTACGCAGGTGGTACTGTGGAGTGGATGCGGTTGAATTTAACTAATGATAGCCTGGTGTATTGTAAGATCCCTTGTTGGCTTCTTTTTGCTATTGTGATTTGGTTCATTTGGAAATGGAGGTGTAGGTTGGTGTTTGACCCTGAGTTTGTTACTCCAAGGCTCCCCCATCTGATTATTATTCAGTTTTGTATGGATTGGCTGGGTACTATTTCGGCTGCGAATGGTAAACAAGGTTTCCTCCTCTCGATTTCTTGGATTCCTCCCCTTGAAGGATGAGTGAAGCTTAATGTGGATGGCAGCTGCAACAATAATTTGGGTGTGATTACGTCTGGTGGGGTTTTGAGGGACCATTTGAAGAATTGGTTGACTGGGTTTGTGTTAAAAAAGGGAAGAGGGAATGTGTTGGGAGCTGAATTGTGGGGTTTATTTGAGGGTCTCACATTGGCGTGGAGTTCTAGTTATCGGAATGTCCTTGTGGAGACTGATTCTTTGTGTATGGTGCAGTTGCTTGCTAAAGATATTCCTGTTAACCACCCCCTGTTTAGCATTGCTAGTGGTTGCTCGGCTCTTATCAACTTGGATTGGCGTTGTTTGGTTTCTCATGTGTACAGGGAAGGGAACAAAGTGGCTGATGGTATGGCTCGCTTGGGGCATGGTATGGAGCCTGGTCTACAGATTTTTGAAGCCCCTCCGCTGGATATTTGGTTAATTTTTCAGGATGACTGGAAAGGGTGTGCCTCTTCCAGATCCTGTCATTTCCCCCCTCCTTTCTAGTTTGTTTCTTGGGCTGATTGCTCTCCTTTGTACCCAAAAAAAAATACACAGTAACAAACTCAACAAAAAAAAATAAAACAAACAATTTTTCCATCAAAAAAATAAAAGAAATCAAACATATTTATGTTCACTAAAAGAAAAATAAAAAATAAAAGCAATCCCACACATACATGTTCCAAGTGACAAAACAAAATAAGACTCGGGCTCTGTAAAAAAGAAAGAAAGAAGTTTTGATCTTTGTCTGGCTGACATGCAAGATTTTGTTGGACATAGCAAAGTTATTACACAGTTAAAAGAGTCTACATGTGGAGATTGAAGAGTTTATGACTTTGCAGAAAAATTAGCGGGAAGGGAAGAACTTTGAATGCTTCCCAAGGGTCGCCAAAGTAGAGAGATGATGTTGAAAGGTTATAGATTTGTATTGTGGATTACGATACCTGGCCATAGAAACCCTATTATATTATGAAGGTTCTTTTCTTTTTTAATCTTCGTAAAAATTGTTCTTTGCCTTTTTCTTGGAAATAAGATGGTTGGAATTAGTGATTATTTTTATTTTTCTCATTTATATAAATTTATTTTTTTTCCCTTGTGCCCTTGTGAAAATAAGAAAAGAAGTTGATGCTTCAGTGTCGGATTCTATTCATCTTTTTTTTACCTTGGTGAGCTTGTGACTGTGAGATGTAGGTAGGGATGAGGAGTAATTGTCATTTTGCTCATGTTCTTGCTGTTGATTTGTGTACGTTATCAATATAGTGTGTGATTAAGATTATTTTATTAATTACCAATAGATCATATATATATAAGTGTATATCAACAGAGGGTATGTGTTAAATGTTTTGTTTCTTGTGATGGATTACCATTTCATTAATAGCTGTCATCTAATAGTCCTCTGAACATGTCAAATTGGAAACATGTGAAGTCGATGGAGTTTATTACCTATACAAATTGAACAGCCCCAGGAAGAAGACATTTAATTTTGTATTATTACCAAATTAAATGGAACTGTTTGAATCGAAGGCTAATCAATTGTGTTTTGTTATTCCGATCAAGTTGCATTTTCAAGTTTGATTCAAAATAAATTATATGAGCCCTAATAGAGAGATTCTGTAAATAAAATAAGCTTTTCAAATTGAATTAATTATACATACAAATCTTTTTAGAATACATTAACATCATACTTTCTTTTCTACTTTTTGAAGCTACATTAACCATAAACCCCATAATAAATATTATATATATATATGTATGTATAATTATTAGTAGTTATTTTTGTAATATTTAGTTAAGAAAAACAAAATTTTAAATAAATCACTTGGAAGTTTAATATAAAAGAACAAAAGTCAAGAGATATATGTGCAAATTCTTAGATGCATTGGAGTACACTGAGATAAAAGATTTTTAAAAAAGAAGAACAAGTAAATCCAAAATGTAATAAAGTGTCATTACAATTTTTGTAAGTCTAAATATTTAAAGCCCAATCAACAAAAATTTTGATTAATTTTCAGGGCATAGGGGAAGCTAAGAGCTATACTTCTCAATGTATACAGCAGGAAAATATATCAATATTTATCAAATGTGAATATCATACTCTATATAAGATACGCTAAAACTTAAAACACTTCGCCTAATCACTAGTGAGAACCTTTGAGATGCACTGCGGATCCCTATCCCAATACGGAATGAAACATATGCGTTCAATTGCCAACATCTGCAACGTAGGAATCCAAGAGGATATAATGGCTGAGGCATCTGCACAAGCTTGTGTCAGCGTTCCATTGGGTCCTTGGAGTTCTCTTCAAGAAGGGTTCAGTGCATAAATAAATGAAACTGAATTGTGGTGAATAATACATTGGATCCTAATACTTCTCGTCGTGGTAGCCATATGAGATTATATAAAAGGTTGTAATTTGATTGTCATGGTGATTGCTTCGATGTAAAAAAATGGTACCGCTTCAAAAAAAAAAAATAAATAAATAAAAGCAAGTGCAAAGACGACCCCAACATATGTGCGCATGCCAATTGTTGCATTAATGATTGAAATCAAGTTTCTTGTGTTACCAGTAAAACCAGTAATATTTTAAGAAATTCAAAATTTTCAGTTTCTATTAGATTTGGTCATTTAATAAGAAAAAACCGAAAATAATTTGGGAAGATTAAAAATAATGAATGGGTAAAAAAAAATACATGAAAACCGAGAAATCAAACCTAACAAAAAAAAAAAAAAAAGAAGAGCAATTTAAGCAGGTAATTAAACAAACCTTTTTATATATATTTGGACAGAAAAATCAGGGTCAAGTAGTGCCCATGATTTCTTCATTAATTGGCCGGCGATTTCTCTTCTGTTACCTCACAAAAAAAAAATTTGTCAAACACAATCACAAAATAACACAGAAAAAAAAAACATTTGTTCAAAAGAAAATTTGAGAAGAACAATTCTTAAGCTGACTTACTTCTAACAAGGAAAGAAAAACACATAATCAACTCATCAATAGTGGTATATGACATATTAGTGACTAAAACTTGAAATATAAAATTAAGATTAAGATAAGATCACTTTGTGCCGAAAAGAATAACAAGAAAATCTTTACAAGTAAAATAATAGACGATGTTATTGGGTCAAATTCGGTCTACAACTTGTAATTTAATGGAGACATATAAGAGGTATCAAATAATCAGTTTTTGGTAATACAATTGCAAAGTATCAGTTTCATATATATACATTAACACAAATAAAAGAAAAAAAAAAATGCAACTGACCTGCCAAACAGCCAAAGAGACCAACCAGAGTCAAGAAGCCAGTCGATGGAGGAAGGGAGGAAGAGAGAGAAAGAGTTGACAGCCATAGAAATTTTACATGAACAAAAGAGAGTAGAAGAAACCAAGAAATGGGGATGTATAAATAGAGTGAGAGGAGAGAGAGAGAGAGTTTTGTCAATAAGTGTGAGAGAGTGAAGACAGTTTAGAGTACCATTGAGTATCTGAACAATCTCACCTACCCACTGTACTCAAAAAGCTGTAACAATAAATTCAACCATTTTTTTTTCTTTTACAGTCAAAAAGCTGTAAAAATAAGCAGCCTTTTTAGTTTCTCTTACTAGAGAGATTCTTCATCACGAGAACTTTGTATTTGATTGTAATTCCAAGTCAAATTTCAACATTTGTGTAGCTACCTGCATTTTAAAGCAATTTATATATGATGAGAATCTGGAAAGGCCATGCTCGTGATCTCTCACAAAGTCAATGCCTCCGGTTCTTGGTCCACTTTCCTAGAAGGTTATTAACAACATGCACTTATCGCCTATACATTGTCAACCCTCGATCATCTATTTCTCCGGCTAGCTCTAATACAGTGGACCGATTAATTGTATTGGACCACATAACCCTAAAAACTATATTCAAATACTATAGTTCATAGTTGGATTGTAAGAAACTGTTGTCAAAGACATGGGAATCCATATAATAAGTTCAATTTAAAGACATTGTCACTTATTTATAATATTGCCTCTCGATCCTATATATTTGACAGGATATATATATATATATATTACAGTGATATAAAATACATCAATGCATTGCACGTAGGCCATAAATTATGGATATGTATGGATAAATGTATGCAGACCGAGTCAAAGCAGTTGAATCTAATGACTCACATGCAAGACAATGATATAGACAATGATATATATATTTATTGGTGCACACTGAGGTGTATATATATACATATGGGGCGTACAAGATCTATGGCCCCATTTTTTTACACATTTTTGGCACATTTTTGTGTCCATTGGACACTTATTATTTGGATGGATAAGAATAAATGTTTATATATATATATATATAATACACACAAAAATGTAGGCAAGCTAGTTTTCGATCATAGATTTGTGTACATTGTATATTTCTTCACCGCCGCTGATCAGAAACATTTGTAATTAAATGATTAATTAATGAAGAAGCAAGAAGGTGTGATATTCATAAATGTTGAGAGTTAAATAAAAAAAAATGTCTGAACAAACCAACTACCTCACAGTCCTCACCTACCCACTCTACTCACTTGATAGTCAAAAACAGTATTCGACTAATATCAAATGTTTTAAGAGATTTTTTCAGATTTCTTTTTATAAAGTAACCAATTTTTCGACCCAAAATGTTTACTTGACAACTTTCTCAACAACCAAGCATCATCCACTTTTTCATTTTGGTAATTTTAGAGAAATTTATCAAAATGTCCACCCATTTAACATTAATTTATTAGAAAGTTAACGGAGTGTAACAGAATGACCATTAGTATCACACTCTTCACTAAAAATAGCTGTTTGGAAACAAAATCCCCATCTAATGACCATTTTGATAGTGTGGAACCAAATAGATGGCCACCAGGATAATTATCCCAAATTATCCCATAAATAGTGATTTAGTCATCTTAAAAGGGTTATCTTTTATGTACGTAGGTGGTGAACAGTAATTAGGGCCTTAGGGGTGGACATGTACCAATTCGGTTAGATTTTGGGTAAAAAGTAAAAACTAATGGAACCAAAAATGTTTGTTTTTTCAACTTTGTGTTATAAACCGAACCGAACCAAACCAAAACAGTTTAGTTGGTCTTATTCAGCTAAGATCAGTTGGAAATGTAAGGAAAAAATTGACTCAACACCATCATTAAAAGCGCAAATCAAATCTATAAAATTTCTCTACGAAACCCAGATATTTGGTTTCACCACCAAATTTTATGTCTCAAAACAACCTAAAATGAAACGAAAATTAACCCAGAATAAAGGAAATTAATATGTGGTATCTGAAAATTCATCCAAAAAATAATAAACAGTATACTTTGTATGGAAGATCAGAAAGAAAATATACTACAAAACAAACACAAATAAAAATTGATATAAATCGATGGTTATGAAAGAAAATATAAAACAAATGGATCAATAGTAAAAAAGAAAATAAAAATAAAACATGACATATCTTTGTTTAATTTAGAAAGTAAGAGTTTTTCCTTTTTGCCAATAACTTATTAATTATAAAAGATACATAAAGTTGGTAGTTGGGAATTTAGAAAATTCATGTGCTTGGGTACTGACTAGTTAGTACTCAAGTATACTGACCACCCAATGGAGTGTTACCACGTTTCTAAAACTCTTTAATTTTTTTACATTTTTCTCCTTATTTTGGGTTATGTGGCAACCAACCATTGGTTTGGTCAGTACCTTGGGTACTGACCGATCAGCAGCCAAGTGTTGTCCTATCGTAAATTCGGATAAGATAAAACAAAGTGTAAAGCAAAATATTGGACATACTGAAAATGATAAATTATTATTATTAATTAAAAGTGTATCATTTAATTTATTAAAAATTTAATCTATAAACAAAAAGGCACGATCTCAATACACAAACGCTCGATTACAATACACAGTTTATAAAGGCACGATTACAACACAAAAAGGCTCGATTACTATACCAAAAGGCTCGATTACAAAACATAGTTCAAAAAGGCACGATTACATCACAAAAAGGCTCGATTATATCACAAAAAGGCACGATTACATCACAAAAATGCTCGATTACAATACACAGTTCAAAAAGGCACGATTCAACTACAAAAAAGGCACGATTCAACTACAAAAAGGCACGATTCAACTACAGAAAGGCTCGATTCAACTGCAAAAAGGCTCGATTCAACTGCAAAAACCTAGATCTTCATCGTTTTCAAACAAATTTTTTTCCAAAAATAAAACCCTAACCCTAACCTGATCTTATTCGAAAAGAGAATGAATATGCTTACCTCACTCCTTCTGCTTCGCCGTTCAACTCTCGTCGACATAGCTACTGTTCCGGTGGTTCACCGTCGGATTTCGGTTCTGGTGTCCGTCCGTTTCTCGGTCAAAGCTTTTTCTTTGAACGTTTGAAAAAACTCACAAAGCGACAAATGAAGGGTATTTTTGTTTGGTGACCGTAAATGGTGCCTTTTAAACTTAAGTTAATAAGTTGGTGACTTTCCCCAAAAAGGCACCCCATTAAGTGCTATTTAAATTTCGAGCCCTATGTTTACATGCTTCAAACATATTTATGTTCACTAAAAGAAAAATAAAAGCAATCCCACACATAAATGCTTCTAGAGACAAAACAAACTAAGAATCAGGCTATGTAAAACAAATACTTTAATTGAAAAATAAGCTTAATTGTACCTATAACTTGTGTAAGTAATTGCAATCGTTAACTCTAGGTTTGTATTGAAAAACCCAAAAATCCATTTTAAACTTTAAAAAACCCAACAAGCAACCCTCCCTTGACATAGATTTCTTGTACATCATCTCTCTACACCTTTGAAGGAGTGTGTGTTTCAGAGATATTTGAAGGATAGAGTGAGGGTAGGGTTAATCAAACACATGGAGACATTCATCATTAGCAATAAGAACCAATCAAGTTTCAGGTCTTGGATTTCCAACTCAGCAATGAGAACCAATCAAGCTTCAGATCTTGGATTGCCAACTCAGCAAAGTTTTAATTGTTAGATACCTCCAGAGTCTAGACTTTGCACTTTCTAGTTTCCAGACTCTTCCCAGTTTGTTAAATAATTAAAAAAAAAAAAAAAAAAATTCAGTTTTTTAGACTTTATTTCTAGATTCGAAATTGTTGGATATTTTATTTTTGTTTAAGGATTTGGATTTTTTCTAAATTGGAAACAACTAGATCCATATTCAAACTTTTTCGGAATCAAATTTATCCTTAATTAATAGGATAGGGATCTTTAATTTGTTCATTTCCTCATGACTTTAAATTTAGAAGAAGTGATACTTTGTCTAAATTTGGTATCCAAATTTGATGCCAAAATTTGTTGGATATTTTATTTTTGTTTAAGGATTTGGATTTTTTCTAAATTGGAAACAACTAGATCCATATTCAAAATTTTTCGGAATCAAATTTATCCTTAATTAATAGGATAGGGATCTTTAATTTGTTCATTTCCCTCATGACTTTAAATTTAGAAGAAGTGATACTTTGTCTAAATTTGGTATCTAAATTTGATGCCAAAATGAAGTGGCATCATTGTAATCCATTTATTTAACTCATACAAATCTAATACAATTTAAATAAATGGATTACAGTGATACCAAACGATTTGGAAACCAGTTTTAGATATCAAATTTAAATAAAGCAGTATTATTGTAAATTTAATTAATGTCCCTGTTTAGAAAACAAGAGATTGTGAGTTTCATGAAACAATTTTGAGGATTTTAGAATTAAACTAACCAAGACGGTTTTTATACGTGTCACTATTCAAAGGTTTTCAAAATTACTAATAAAATTATGATGTCACTAGTCAAACAGTTTCAAAGATGCTGTTAAAATTTGGATAACAGATTGGGAGATGTGCTTTTGCTCTGCAAAGTTTCAGCTTTGAATCCGGAAACACTTTGACCAAATTACCAAAACTCCTCTCTTTCTCTTCTCTCCTATGCTCTTCAATTTTAGGTTTTTTTTATATAAATAAAAAGAAGGCCTTAATTATTGAAATAAATATTTTACCAGTTAGCTGCATTTAACTTTTTATTTATATAAAAAAACCTAAAATTGAAGAGCATAGGAGAAAACTCCCAACAACTAAGCGGTAGACGGTAGTTGGTAATAATGATTATTAGTTTAGCCTTTTTTGAGGATCAAATTTGATCAGGTTTAATTAACGGCATAATAAAATTTTATATGGGGAAATTAAAAAAAAATCCCAATGAGGTTTAATGCAGTGCAATTTGCATTTTTTTTTTTACGGAAACAAAGGTTACAAAATAACAAAATTTTCACCTACTTTTGTACTCAGTATGATTCACAAATTAACAATTTACTCCAATAAGCAAATCAATAAATGATAAAATGAATAGTTTTTCATTTGCCAACAATTTAACAAGATTTTTATTCGCCTACACTTCTGGGTTGTGGCAAACCATACATGTTGCATTTCCTTCTTAAGAAAATTATGTACCTTAAAAATAAAACAATCAAATCATTAATTAATAGGATAGGGTTCTTTGATTTGTTCATTTCCTCACAACGTTAAATTTAATTAATGTCCTTGTTTAGAAAACAAGAGATTTGTGAGTTTCATGAAACAATTTTGAGGATTTTAAAATTAAACTAACCAAGGTGGATTTTGCACATGTTACTTTCAAAGATTTTCAAAGATACTATTAAAATTATGATGTCATTGGTCAAATATTTTCAAAGATGCTGTTAAAATTTGGATGGCTGATGTGCTTTTGCTCTGCAAAGTTTCAGCTTTGAGTCTAGACACTTTGACCAAAACTCCTATCTCTTTCTCTTTCTCTTCTCTTCTCTCTTAACTAATAACATTATCTTTAAGTTTTAAGACAATTTTTTTTTATTACACATTTTATTAATCCATAAACTAATAAATATTTTAATTCAAAACAACTGCATGTTGTGGCAACTTCTGGGTTGTGGCAAACCATGCATGTTGCATTTCCTTCTTAAGAAAATTATGTACCTTAAAAATAAAACAATCAAATCATTAATTAATAGGATATGGTTCTTTAATTTGTTCATTTCCTCACAACATTAAATTTAATTAATGTCCTTGTTTAGAAAACAAGAGATTTGTGAGTTTCATGAAACAATTTTGAAGATTTTAAAATATAACCAAGGTGGTTTTTGCACATGTTACTGTTCAAAGATTTTCAAAGATACTATTAAAATTATGACGTCATTGGTCAAATATTTTCAAAGATGTTAAAATTTAGATGGCTGATGTGCTTTTGCTCTGCAAAGTTTCAGCTTTGAGTCTAGACACTTTGACCAAAACTCCTATCACCTTTTCTTCTCTTCTCTCTTATGGATTGGGATTTTAATCGACAATTTTTGGATGACATGATTTTATGGATTTTAAGGATTTTAAAGACTATTAGAATTATATAGACTAGCCTTTCAGGATTTTGGAATTTTTTTTAAAAAGAGTCTCTGGACTTTATTTATAGACTATTATAATTATCTGGACTTTATTTATAGACTATTAGGATTATCTAGACTTTAGTTAAAGACTTTTTGAACTTTTTTTTTTTTTTTTTTAATATGGGCCCTATAAATTTGCTAGCTAACACACATACCCAAATTGAGAAACCCAAACTAGTTAGCTAGTATGAGTTGAAAAAACCCAAATAAGATGTACTATTTTAGAACAGGCATCGACATACAATGAAAATGTACATAAACAAATACCACAATAGTATGAATAATAGTCATCAACACATTCGAAATTCTAAAAAACACGCACAATAGCTATTTTATAGGTATCATATTATTTAATATCTCTCAAGCCATCTAATTATTAATTTTTTTTTTATTGGAACTAGTAATCCTCCCATGGCCTAATATCTCTCTCTCCACATATAATCAGATATGCTAAGTCTCAATGCATTAGCTTCCTCTCTCTGTTGCTCTTGGGTTTGTAAAACTAGTTCTTCAAATTGCTCTTCAACAATCGGTGATAATGATGATGATGATGATGTAGATTCTTCTTTAATAGGAAGACATGATTGAGATTTTAATAGACAATTTTTGGATGACATGATTTTATGGATTTTAAGGATTTTAAAGACTATTATAATTATATGGACTAGACTTTCAGGATTTTGGAATTTTTTTTTAAAAGAGTCTCTGGACTTTATTTATAGACTATTAGGATTATCTAGGCTTTATTTATAGACTATTATAATTATCTGGACTTTATTTATAGACTATTAGGATAATCTAGACTTTAGTTAAAGACTTTTTGAACTTTTTTTTTTTTTTTTTTTTTTTAATATGGCCCCTATAAATTTGCTAGCTAACACACATACCCAAATTGAGAAACCCAAACTAGTTAGCTAGTATGAGTTGAAAAAAACCCAAATAAGATGTACTATTTTAGAACAGGCATCGACACACAATGAAAATGTACATAAACAAATACCACAATAGTATGAATAATAGTCATCAACACATTCGAAATTCTAAAAAACACGCACAATAGCCATTTTATAGGTATCATATTGTTTAATATCTCTCAAGCCATCTAATTATTGATTTTTTTTAATTATTGGAACTAGTAATCCTCCCATGGCCTAATATCTCTCTCTCCATATATAATCAGATATGCTAAGTCTCAATGCATTAGCTTCCTCTCTCTGTTGCTCTTGGGTTTGTAAAACTAGTTCTTTAAATTGCTTTTCAACAATCGGTGATGATGATGATGATGATGATGTAGATTCTTCTTTAATAGGAAATTCATCAGAGAAAAATTTAAAGAAAATATTGTACACAAGTCAACGAACAATCAACAATCACATATATTTCTACACATAAAAATTCCAAATACACTCACAAGCCAAAAAAAAAAAATTCTATGAATTAAAACTAAATTAATAAACAAAAAGTTTCAAAAAAAAAGTTTGAAGATAATGAGCTCAAAAACAACCAAGCAGCCAGCGATACAAAAAGCTGGTGACAGAAGACCTGTATAATTTATTTTTTCTACAGAGAAAAGTAAAAAAAAAAAAAAAAATGGTTATGTTTGAAAATAGATGGAATTTTTTTAATTTTTTTTTAGTTTTCCAATTTCAGTACTCCCATAATTGAATTAAAAAAGCATATTGGAAATTTCCGGTGAAGTTCATATATAGTGAAGTTCATACATAACAAAAATAATAATCTTATTAAAAAATAATCATATCTGCCTGAACCATGTATAGTTAAATCATCTTGGAAATAAAAAATAATCTTATAAAAAATAACCCTAAACCCTAACCTTAAAAATAAAAACAAATTTTTGTTGTAACGATCATCCTATCCACTGCCAGAGTGGTGGAAGAGGTGTCCAAAATTTTTAAGGAAGATATATCGATATGGAATGGTCATGAATCATGACTCATGGTGTGCTTGCTTTCATCGGCTCCTCCTACATACATGATGAAATAAGTATATAATATGCTAATACTAGTAAATCACCTTGAAAATATATATAGTTGAATCTATCTTGAACCAGTAATTAGTAACCATATAACCATCATAGCATGTGGATTCGATTGATAGAAATATAGGAGCCTATAATTGATGATTTTGTTTATTAGTTCACTTGTTAAAAAATAACTGGGATCATGAAAGTGGTGCATGTGTTTCCACAACTGGGCAAATTTCTTGGATTGCTAAAATTACGACAACCAAGTTCAATTATATGTAACCCAATTACAAGACTATAGGCAGTGCAAGATACAATATGATCATTACCTGAATCTAGTATATTGTTAGGGTTTATTCACAGCCTTGTTGCTATTTTCCGAAAAGTCTTGAGCGAGCATAAAAAGTCTGATGGGAGAGGGCAATACAATTTTGAGGTCTAACTATGTATATTTATCACTAAAAAGTCTAGAAAGTCTATTTTGTCATAAAATCTTACAAATCTTGATCTCAATCTAATACCACCAGACGATTTGCTACCTCTTGAAAGTCTGGATCCAATACCATAAGATATTATGGATTTTTTTTAAAAATCTTGAAAGTCCAGATCCAATACCACAAGATATTATGGACTTATAAAAAAAATCTTGAAAGTCCAGATCTAATACCACAAGATATTATGGACTTTAAAAAAAAAATCTTAAAAGTCTTAATCGAATATCACAAGACTTATCCAACTTATTAAAAAGTCTCAATCCAATACCACCAGACTTTTATTTCCCAAAATTGTCTATTAAAATCTCAATCCAATACACCCCCCTTAAGCTTTAAGACAATTTTTTTTTTTTTATTATTACACATTTTATTAATCCATAAACTAATAAACATTTTAATTCAAAACAAATATTTTCAAATCATCAATTTTTATATGTAATTAACATTCAATATAATAATTAACTTCAAATAATTCAGTAAAACAAAATCATAACTTTAACATCTTCAAATTAAAATATTACAACCAAAAAATAACAAAGAATAAAATACATTGAAAATTAATGAAAAAATTAGATCAAAATCATTAGAGGTAAAATAATTAAGAGAAAATAATTTTATTAAAGAAAGTTTAAATTATTATTTATAAAGTAAAGTAATAATATTTTATTATTTATAGATTGTAAAATGGAAAAAATGTTTGAGTAAATTTATGGAAATAGAATATTTTAAAATTATTTTATTTTTGCTTTTTCGGTCTATAAAATGAAGAAAATTTTGGAGACCAATTAGAGATGGGTCTTAGTTATCTATTGTGGTGGGTAAGTATATTTTAATTTTGGCTAATTGCACTAATGCCCCTAAACTATGACCGAATTTGCACCTTACCCCAAACACTTTTTTTTTTCACCATTAAACCCCCTGAATTTTCATAAATTGACAATAAGTGACAGAATTGTAACGCCGTCCATTTTTTCTGTCATGGTAAAATGCACTAAGTTCCCCTTATTATATACATAATTGCATCAAACTGGAAAAATATAATAATATGACCTAAATATCCCTTTGACCAAATTTTGTTTATATTATTATTATTATTTTATTATTATTATATATAATTTATTATTATTATTATCATCATCATCATCATCATTATTATTGTTTTATTATTCCTATTATTATTTTTATTTTTGTTTTTGACATTATTAATACTCTTGTTATTGTAAATGAACAAGTGATATTTAGGGATATTTAAATAAATAAAAAAGATAATTTAAATGATAATTCCCCTTAAATAATTTAAATATTCATCTGGGTTTTATATTTAGGGATATTTAAATAAAAAAGATAATTTAAATAATTGTTATATCAATTTAATTTTTTTATTTCTCTATTTATTTAATTTTCTTTATCAAAAAGTTCAGAATTTTATTATTATTTAACTATTATTTTAATTTTAAATTTTAAAAATTTGAACAGAGAGGTATTTATTTCATATTATTATATTTTTCCAATTTGATGCAATTATGTATATAATAAGGGGAATTTAGTGCAATTTTTCATGACAGAAAAATGGACGACGTTACAATTTTGTCACCTATTGCCAATTTATGAAAGTTCAAGGGGTTTAATGGTAAAAAAAAATATAAGGGGTAAGATGCCAATTCATACATAGTTCAAGGGGCATCAGTGTCAATTAGCCTTTAATTTTTTGAAAACTTGTTTTGCTAATTTACAACAAGTATTGGTTATGTCAGAGTAGTAGGTGAATAATAATAACTTTTCTCACATCTAGATTAAAATAGGACAAGGATAAAAGTGTCATTCCAGTGAAAAAAAAAAAAACAAATTAAATGTTTTTTTTTTTTTTTTGATATATGAAAACTTAACAGAACACACTACAAAACAGATCAACACATAAAAGGACCCGAGTCCAACCACAGTCGCTCCCTAATGGAGGAAAAAGCTAACAATGCAAGCTTAAGAGCCAAGGAATTTCCAGACCTGGAAATTGCTAAACACTTACTGATGCCTACATCTAAGAACATAGCCTTAATATCTTTCACAATGAAATTAGATTCCCCTACAAGAGGGATGGAATTGTTGAGGATGGAAACCATTGAGGGAGAGATTACTTCAGTATAATCTACTTTCAGATTATAGAAATGGGCGAGCAACAGGCCTTCCCTAAGAGCTATTAGCTCACCAACTTCAGCATTGAAATTATCTGGCAGCTGATTGGATTGAGCAGCTAAGACCAGTCCCTTATCATCTCTAATTGCAGCTCCCACCCCGATAGACATACCATTTTTGCGAATTGCAGCAGCTGTGTTTAGTTTAAGTCGGCCAGGTGGAGGGGCTAACCAATTGGGACAACACAAAGACACCACAGAGGAGAGTTGATAGGAGAGAGCACTCTTGGAATTCTGAAATTCTGCCTTGAGAGACAACGCACTAGATACCACCAGCTCTGGAGGCTTACCTTTACCATTGTTGGAGATAATTTATGCTATCCCAAATTGCCCAAGCTATCATGCAAAAGCTGCCCAGATCCTTAACAGTAAGGACGGAAGAAGCATACATAAACACCCTCTTGAGCTGAGAGATTAATCACTGCTTCAAAGGGACAAACAAAATCAGCTCTTCTCCAGCATTTTTTAACCTCTTTACACCAGAAAAGAGCATGGGCTGAGGTTTCAACAGAGGCTGAGCATTTGTTACACCTAGGAGATTCCACAACCTTTCTTTTCCAGAGATTTGTTAGAATTTCAAAAACACTCCTAATTCACCAACGAAAAGACATTTTTTACCCTTTCTATTTTTAAAAAATATATATTTTTCATATAATTTTCAATTTTTTTGTTTTTTTTTGTTTTTTGTTTTTTTTTTTTGTTTTTGTTTTTGAAACAATGCAATTTTAAAATTGTTTATGGATATATATTTTTCATATCTTTACAACCCAATACAAATTATAGAAAAAATATATAGAGAGAGAGAAAGAGAGAATGACATATTTACCCTTCCATACAAATAGCATACACATATTTTAGTAACGGGTACGGATATTAATGCCCACAAATATAATAAACACACCCATATTTATAAGTATACCCATATCTAAAATTTAAAATTAAAACATTACTATAAATACTCATCTTAATGCCAATAGTACCCTTATTTAAATGAATCTTTTCATTTTAATACAATTTAATTATAAACCCTCTCAATTTCACAAATGATAAATTTTTAAGTTCTCCAGGCTCGAAAATACAGTTCAGAGGATTCTTAAATTCTTAAATTTTGAGAAGCTCTACTTCATGGTTTAGTTTATACTGTTATGTTCTTAAATTCTTAAATTCTTAAATTCTTAAATTCTTTTCTTTATACCCACCTACGGTTATTATCTGAAATTATCTAGAGCCAATTAGAATCTAGATTTTTCAACTTACATTAAAGGGAATGTTGGAAAAATCTATCAATTACATAATAATCAATCAAATCTTTGTCTTACACTCATTATAATCCAAAAATGAAAATAATAATAAAAAAGTTTAGTATTGAATTGAGAGTTTGAAGGAAGGGTGGGTGGCTATTTCCGTTTTGGTGACCTAAGACTTGTTCTTCTCTCATAGGTTGCTCACGATCCAGTCTACAGTGTTTTCAAAAGGAACATGTGCAGATTATCCCCACAATACCACCCTTCAAACAAGGACACTTTTTTATTACGTTTTTTTAATTTAATCTAATTATTTATTTTAACTATCATCACTATACACTAAAAGACAACAACAATTCTACTTCTTTGTAATAAAATTATTAATATTATTATAAATTTATAATATACTATTGCACACCACCCATGTAGAGACCACTGTATTTTGACGGCCAATTCCATCCTTTTCTTTATACCCATAAATATGATACTTGAAATTGAATTAGGGTTTAATTTTTTTATTTTATTTTAATAAAGTGATATAGTTGAAGATATGGGTGTAATTGACGAGTATACATAGTATTTAATTTATTTTTAATTAAACTAATTTTTTTTTATTGGTAACTTACTATTGGGATATTTTTGTAATTAATTATTTTTATTAAAATATGAGTGTGCTTATCATATTTATGAATGTCAATATCAACACCCTTTAGTAATACTAAAATAATTAGAGGATTTTAAAATTAAACTAGCCGAGGTGGCTTTTGTACGCGGTATTTTTTTTATTTTTATTTTTTTTTGGTTTTGAAACAATTTAATTTTAAAATTGTTTATGGATATATATTTTTTTATATCTTTACAGCCCAATACAAATTATAATATATATATATAATGACATATTTACCCTTCCATACTAATAGCATACAAATATTTTTAGTAGTACTAAAATAATTAGAGGATATATAAGTCATTTTAACACAACAAATTGTATCTTGTTTGGTATGACTTGTACTTACAATAGTCATATGGTCAAATTATACAAAGGTATAGATTTTGATTTGTTAGTAGTCAAAGATTTTAGTCAATGAATGGTTAAAAACTTTAAAAATAAAGTGTCTGCACTCTGCATCAACATGAGAAAATCTGTGTAGCTTAATATTCTATGTAAGTATCAGCACTTTTGGTTATAAGCCAAAAATATAAAGTGTCTGCAGCAATTAAAAGAAAAATAAAAATACACAATTAATAATTCACTTAATGTAAGGAATTAAATAAAAGACTGCCACTCTATAAAAAATAATAAATAAATAAATAAAAAGATAGCTACATTCACATCTAAATAAGTCTAATATGCATGTGCATCAATTTATATAATTGACAAAGAGTTAATATGTAACAATATAAAGAAAATAAAATGAGATTTTGAAGGCAATAAAAAACAAATCCTGTGTGAATTAAGACATATAAAGAGCAACTTATGCTTAGACAACTTTTTTGTTTAAACTAATTTTTTCATAGATAATTAGATAATGAGTTTTTTTTTCATTGTATGTGTCTACTTTATGAAAAGCAATAAGTGAAAAGCAATAATTCACTTTTGCGGAAGAGATGGGTCTGTTTCCGACGATGATTGAATCTGATGCTTTGGGTGTAGTGAACTTGGTGAACTCGGATGGCATTATCTTAGCTGATATTGGTTTGGTTATCCAGTATATCCAGACTCGTATCAAGCGTGGTCTCGTTAAGTGGGTTCGTTTTGTTCCCAGGAAGGCAAATGTGGTTGCTCATAACCTTGCTAAGTTGGTTTTGTCTATCAATCAAAATAGGATTTGGCTTGAGTGTTTCCCCCCTTGTGTAGAGCTTTGTTTATTGGAGGATTGTCCGATGTGATTTGTTGATTTGCTCATTTGCTGTCTTGTTTTGTTTGTTTCCTTTCCTCAAAAAACAAAAATAAATAAATAAGTAAGTGATAGGTTAGAGCATCTTTAATGCTACTATACATTTTTTTTTTTAGTTTCTATTAATAACAAATCATCATTTTTCTTAAATATGAATCAATTCATTGTTGAAAATAATAATAATAATAATAATAATAATAATAATAATAATGAAATACATATTCTCATCTCCAATGTAATTATCTAATAAATAACATGTACCTATTTTTTGACCTATTACTATAAAATATTTCTCTCACCCTCTCTTGTCATTTATTTTATGGTCAATTGAAAAAAAAAATCCCTAAAAAAAGATTTGTCACATAAATTACATATTTAAGTTAGATAATTACATTTTAAAGGTTTTTAATTTTTAAATTTTTAATTTTTTTACCTTCATTATCTATCCATCTCGTGGTAAGAAATTCCCGCACATACATAATAGCATTGATGCCCTTCACGGTTGGGTTTGGATGTACAAAATCCTTCAGTATCTATTATAAGTTTATAACATATTTGCCCGACACCATTATTGTAAACTTGTAAAAAATATAATAATTAAAAATTTAGCTTACAAGTAAATAAGACTTACAAAATCTTTAATTCTAAGAGATAATTTTTTATCAGACCATTTCTTGCATTTGAAGACACCAAAATGTTGAGCGTGATCATTTTGATGGTCAAGCACTGCAAGACCTATCTTGGAATTATCCTGATCCAGTCCTAAAATCATGAGTCCTTTCAGCATTTTGTGCAGATCTGAGTTTACACATTCTTCAATGTCTTTAAATTATGTTTCACTTTTACCACCTCTTTGTAGATATTTATAGGATTAAAAAACTTCATTGTGTTTTTACCTGTATATGAGAGAGTAAAGGTGCAAACAAAAATTATAAACATGAAAGTATATGTTTTAAGTTTTTATTTTTTTAGAACAGCCAATTTATTGAAGGGCACACAGCCAGCAAAAAACAGGGGGGCAACAGAGCCACAGACCGGCACCTGAAGCCAAAAAAGAAGCAAAACAAACAACCCAACCTACAAACAGCAAAACAGACCAGACTACCACACACCCACCAAGACCCCCAAACGAAGCAAACTAGAGCAAAAACCACACAACCAGAAGACCAAGAAAGGCAGAGAAGGAAAAAGAACCAAACAAAGGAAGAGCTACCAAAAATCCCAAATTAGCACATTCTCCATCAACCCTGACCCTTTCTTGGCTAAGCTATCCGCCAAAGTGTTGCTAGCTCTATAGTTAAACACCACAGAAGTGCTGCCCAGCAGATTCAAAAGGCTACGAATCTCATTGATGGCAAATTCACAATTTGAGCTAATGGTGCCACTGCCATTCACCCAACCAACCGCCACTTTCGAATCACTCACAATAACAATGTTTTTCATTCTTAAAGCGGCTGTCTGAGCACATAGTTCACAAGCCTTACAGATGGCTAAAACTTCAGCAGAAATGGCATCCAAGTAACCGATGTGCAGCGAGAACAGCCCCATAATTTTTCCCAGGCGATCTCTCAACACCCCACCGATACCCGCACTGCCAGGATTCCCTCTCGAAGAGCCGTCGACATTGAATTTTAAGGCATTTGGGAAAGAGGACTGCCTCCAAATATTGGAAATTTGCTTTCCTGGCTTAGAAGAAGAGCAGCTTACTTGAATATTTAACAACATATGAGTTATAGGCTTAACACAATTCTTTCTCATGTATTTAAACCACCACACCACCCTAAAACCAACCGTATCAATTGCCAAAGACAAAGAGGCATCCTTGGCATTGAAAACCTTTTGGTTTCTAAACTCCCAGACAGTCCAGGCAAGCACAAAGAACAAGGAGTTCCACGCTCTACTGCTCTTGGAATTTGGGCACATACCAGGCCAACCCCTAGCCCAGTCAAGAATCGTTTTGCTTACACAGAACTTGACATCCCACCACTTCATACATTGAAGCCATGACTCACGAGTCCAAGGACAATGCAAAAAAAGGTGATCAATGGATTCCTCACCTGAATTACAAAGAGGACAGTCCATAGTTATCCCTGCAACATAGCCAAATCTGTACAAAACATCGCGAACCAGCACCTTCCCTTTCAAGAGCTGCCAAATAAACATTTCTACCTTAGGGGACAAACTCCTTGCCAAATAAACAAGTTATCCAGGCTGGACTCAACCGAATAATCTTCTAAATACCGACGAAAGGAGCACACCGTGAAGTTGCCATCCAAGTTCAAAGATCAAACTAACGAGTCCTTCATATCCTTTGTGATTTGCAAACAATCCAGGATGCTATACAAAATTTCCCTTTGCACTTTCTCCCAATCGAAGAGTGATCTCCTAAAATTCACTTCCCAAACCCAATTCTGACCATGCCACCTACCAAACTCTTCCACTTTACCATCTTTATTCTCAGCTAACACAAATAATCTAGGACACACCTCTTTGAGGGGAGTATCTAAAGCACAGGAATCATGCCAAAAGCTAGCTCTCTTACCATTACCTACCTTCACTTGAAACCCCTCTTTAATGATTTTAGCAGTGCTAGTGCCAACAGCAAAGAGACTGCCAAACGCTTGAATAAAATGAGATTGAGGCTTGCTGCAGTTCCAATTCCAACCGAGAGAAGTATTAGGCACCCTATATTTCGAACAAATAACTCTCCTCCACAAAGAGTCTTCCTCCGTCCCAAACCTCCACACCCATTTTGCTAACAAGCTCCTATTCTTGTCCAACATCCTACCAATTCCCAACCCACCATTTTTCTTACTAGTACACAAAGATTCCCACTTGACAGCATGGAGTTTCCTTTTTTCTCTCCCATCTCCCCAAAAGAAAGATCTCTAGAGCTTCTCAATTTCCATGGCCACCCCTACCGGCATACGAAAAACAGACATGAAATAGGTAGGTAAGCTCGAGAGAACAGACTTAATGAGAACAAGTCTTCCACCTTTGTTCACAAATTTTCTCTTCCATGGAGCGAGACGATTCCTAATCCGACTCAAGATTGAGTCCCAAATTGCTTTAGAAGATTTCTTGATTCCCAATGGGAGCCCGAGATAATCGATAGGGAACACCGCTTTTTTACAATTGAAAGTCTCCGCCCAAACATCACTATCCGGGATGTTCCTCCCCACTCTAATAACACAAGATTTATGAAAATTTATTTTCAACCCCGAAGCCAACTCATAGCATCTCAGAATTCTTCTCACATTACAAAGATAATCCATTCTAGGCCTAAGAAAAATTATCGTATCATCAGCAAATTGAAGGTGGGAAACATGAACCAAATTGTTACCTAAGAAAGCCCCTTCCATCATCCCTAACCCATGAGCTTTTTGAAAAAGGCAGCTGAGAGCCTCAGTGACTATATTAAAGAGAAAAGGAGACAACGGGTCCCCTTGGTGAAGACCTCTTTCAATCCCCAATTGCGAAGTCGGGCTACCATTCACCAACACAGAAATCTCCGGAGAAGTGATACAACTTTGAATCCACATTCGCCATTTTTCCCCAAAGCCCATGTCTTTCATAATCGAGTCTAAGAACCCATGGTCTACACTATCATACGCTTTTTCAAAGTCCAACTTGACAACTAAACCCCCTTCCACATCCATCTTCCATGAGTGGATTATCTCATTGGCCACGACGAAACTGTCAAGAATTTGGCGATTTTTAACGAACGCCATTTGAGTTTCACCAATAATAGAATCCATGACTTTTTAAAGACGATTGGCTAAGATCTTAGCCAGCACCTTATACATACTACCTACCAAACTAATGGGTCTGAAGTCCCTCATTGATTCGGGTTTAGCACATTTTGGAATTAAGGCAATAAAGGTTCTATTTAAATCCTTGACAATAGAACTACCCCTATGAAACTCATGTAGAAACCTCATAAAATCATCCCTAATAATCTCCCAATTAGCTTTTATGAAGTTTAGATTCATACCGTCCGGTCCAGGAGCTTTGTTGCCATCACAGGATCTCACAGCATCCCAAACTTCCTCAGAGCAAAACGGACTTTCCAAAGAAGAAGCATCCTCTGTTGAGAATCATAGAATCATTGACTTTCCTATATTATAAAGATACTCGGACTTATTGTAAAGATATTGTAATTATGACTGATTTGCTGTATATTTTCTATAGGCTTAATTGTAGCACAAGATTGTGCAATTGCTTCTTTTACTTATGGAAACTCGTGTATAAATTACCAAGCATGATCAATGAGAATTATACTGACATATTCTTTCTTTTACCAATTCTACATGGTATCAGAGCTTGGGAATTCCTAGCTCTTTTTCTTTTTCTTTTTCTTTTCATCTGTCAGTTCTTTTTCCATTGTTACCATCAGCTTTCATGGAGAATGAAACCAAGACAGAAGGCTCTGAGGCTGAAGGCTCTGTGACTGTGAAGATTAAGGAGACTTCCAGTCATGAGACTTCCAGCCCTTTTTTTATTCATCATTCTGATCACCCTGGAATGGTGCTTGTCTCCAAACTTCTCAATGGAGACAACTACTCTACATGGTGTCGTTCTATGCGCATCTCCCTCAGTGCGAAAAACAAGTTGGGCTATATTGATGGAACGCTCAAGGCGCCTACAAAAATGGGAGAATCTCATCCTTGGCAACGTTGCAATGACATGGTGCTTTCATGGATTCTCAATTCCATTGAACCTGATATTGCAGAGAGTGTGGTTTATTCATCTACTGCGCGTGAAATTTGGGAGGATCTCAAAGAGCGCTTCTCGCAGAGCAATGCTCCAAGAATTTTTCAATTACAACGTGATCTTTCATCACTTTCTCAGGAACAAATGTCAGTGGCCAATTACTACACCAAATTGAAAACATTAAGCGATGAGTTGGCTTCATTCAATGATTTGCCGACCTGCTCTTGTGGTGTTATAAAAAAACACATGGAACGTGACGAACGAAATGCCTTGATGCAATTTCTTATGGGACTCAATGAATCCTATAGTGCAGTTCGTGGACAGATCTTGCTCATGCAGCCTTTGCCTACTTTACGCAAGGCCTACTCCTTGATTGCACAGGAAGAAAAACAACGAGAACTGGGTTCGTCTCGTGCTTCAATAGAACCAGCAGCTATGGTTATTCGTTAAGGTCGTCAAAGCCAAGAGTCTATCAACACCAACAAAAAACCTTTACATTGCACTCACTGCGATCGCGACCATCATACTATTGATACTTGTTATAAGTTGCATGGTTTTCCACCTGGACATCGTCTGCACGGATCCAATAAGCCAAAGGGTGGCCGTAACAAAGGAGGAGCCGCAAGAGCTGCAAATCAGGTGAATACACAACCATCCTTACAAGAAATCCAAGCTGCCATGCCCACTTTATCAAAGATTCAGTGCCTACAAATTCAGACTATGATGAGTGAGAAAGACTCTCATCGGCCCACAGCAAATGCAACCATTAGCCAACCATCAGGTATCACTAAATCTTTTCATGATCTTCGCTGGATTATTGATAGTGGAGCCACAGATCACATCACCTCGGCTTCCCACTTACTTACTGAAAAGGTTAAAAATTACTCTATGCAACCGGTGGTTTTGCCTAGTGGAGAGACAGCACCCATTAGTTCTACTGGGACTTTATCTCTAAACTCTTACCTTTATTTAAGAGATGTTTTATGTGTGCCTACATTTAAAGTCAATCTTATGTCTGTAAGTCGTCTCACGAAAGGATTACAATGTTCAGTGACTTTTTTTCCCACTTGGTGTATTTTGCAGGATCTGGCTACGAGGACGACGATTGGTTTGGGTAAACAGCGTGACGGTCTTTACTACTTAGTAGCGTTGGCATCTGACAAAACAACTTCCACCAATCAACCATCTTGTCATCTTGCTATCACCTCCGCAGACTTATGGCATCGGCGTTTGGGTCACCTTTCTTCTTCTCGTTTAGATTTTTTAGGCAAAACTTTATTAAATTGTTCTTCTAATTTAAATCATGTTTGTGACGCATGTCATTTGGCGAAACAAACTCGCCTTCCTTTTATCAAAAGTTCAATTTCTACTGTCAGACCTTTTTCTCTTATTCATTGTGATATTTGGGGGCCTCACAAAACTAGTTCTATTTCAGGAGCTCGTTATTTTTTAACTATTGTGGATGACTTTTCTCGTTTCACTTGGGTATTTCTCATGCATCACAAAAATGAAACACAAGGAATACTCAAATCCTTTTTTTCAATGGTCCAAACACAATTTAACACTACTATACAAAATATTCGTGTGGACAATGGGGGTGAATTTTTTTCTTTACAGGATTTTTTTAAAGCAAATGGGACTTTATATCAACATACTTGTGTCTACACACCACAACAAAATGGTGTTGTAGAACGCAAGCATCGTCATATTCTTGAAACCGCACGAGCCTTGCGATTTCAAGCCCATCTTCCTATCCATTTTTGGGGTGAATGTATTCTCACATCAGTTTATTTGATTAATAGGATACCCACTTTAATTCTTTCAAATAAAACACCTTTTGAAAAATTATACAACACACCACCATCATATAAACAGTTAAAGGTTTTTGGGTGTCTTGCTTATGCTACCTCTGTACATCCTTCTACCAAATTTGACCCACGAGCTAAGCAAATTGTTTTTCTTGGCTATCCACAAGGCCAAAAGGCTTACACCCTTTATGATTTGTCCACCAAAAAAAAAATTTCTTGTCGTGATGTCGTTTTTCATGAAAATATTTTTCCTTTTTCTACTCAAAATGATGCCTCTACTTCTTCACCTAACAACAGCCTTTTATCACAACCCACAAGCTTCCTAGATGACTTCTCTATTCCCTCTTCTCTACCTAAGTCACAATCTCCTATAGACATTCTTTCATCTTCGCTTTTGACCTCCGACACGGACCTTCCCTTACCCACAGATTCTGCCCCGACTCTGCCTACCCCTCCTTCACCAACCGCACTGGTTCCATCCCCTTCTTCCAGTCCTACTCCATCTCCTGCTCCACCTCCTCGCAGGTCAGACCGCACTAAATCTCTACCTAGCCATCTCCAAGATTATGTAGTCACGTTGCCACCATCCATCCAATCGCAGTCTTTGTCTCCAGATCGCTCTTCAGGTACTCGTTATCCGCTGTGCAATTTTATTTCTTATCATCGTTACTCACCTGCTCATCTTGCATTTATCACTACAATTAGTCATAGTATGGAGCCTCAGACTTATGCAGATGCCGTGTCTGATCCAAATTGGCAACAGGCTATGATTTATGAACTTCAAGCATTAGCCTTGAATGATACTTGGACCCTCACTTCTCTTCCACCAGGAAAGGAACCTATTGGTTGTCGTTGGGTTTACAAGCTTAAACATCGTTCTGACGGTTCTATTGAGCGATATAAGGCTCGTTTGGTTGCTAAAGGCTATACTCAGACCGAAGGGGTTGATTACCATGACACTTTCTCTCCAACGGCTAAAATGACCACTGTTCGCTGTCTCCTTGCCCTTGCTGCCGCTCAATCTTGGTCCCTCCACCAACTTGACGTTCACAATGCATTCCTTCATGGTGATCTCCATGAAGAAATTTATATGGTTCCACCTCCTGGTCTCCAGCGACAGGGGGAGAATATGGTATGTCGCCTCAACAAATCTCTATACGGTCTCAAGCAAGCTTCTCGTCAATGGTTTGCAAAGTTCTCTGAGGCCATACATGCCGCTGGCTTCGTTCAATCTAAAGCTGATTATTCTCTTTTTACATGCAATCAAGGGAAGTCTTTCACTGCTCTTTTGATCTATGTTGATGATATATTGATTACAGGGAATGATTTGGTTGCTATCAACACTCTCAAACAGTTCCTTCATAACCGTTTTCGTATTAAGGATCTTGGGGATCTGAAATTCTTCTTGGGCATTGAGGTATCTCGCTCCAAGAAAGGTATTAGTATTTCACAGCGAAAATACACCCTCGAGATTCTTAAAGATGGAGGTTTATTAGGGACAAAACCAGTTTCCTTTCCTATGGAACAAAGTCTCAAATTATCTGACACAGGTGAACTACTTGCAGACCCACAAAAGTATAGGAGATTGGTAGGTCGTCTTATCTATTTGACTATCACTAGGCCTGACATTACATATGCAGTTCACGTCTTTAGCAGGTTTATGCATGAGCCGAGGAAGCCGCATTGGGATGCCGCACTTCGTGTTTTAAAGTATCTTAAAAATACTCCTGGACAAGGTCTTTTTTTTCCAGCTCAAAATTCTTTACAATTAAAGGCCTACTGTGATTCTGATTGGGCTGGTTGTCCAACTACTAGAAGGTCAGCAACTGGTTACTGTGTATTTCTTGGAACTTCGTTGATTTCTTGGAGGACAAAGAGACAGAAAACCGTTTCTCTTTCTTCCGCAGAGGCTGAGTATCGAGCCATGGCAGGTACTTGTTGTGAGCTTACTTGGCTGCGAAGCTTGTTACAAGACTTACAATTGCCACATCCAGAGACAGCAACACTTCATTGTGATAATCAAGCCGCTTTGCATATAGCAGCCAATCCTGTGTTTCATGAAAGAACAAGGCACATTGAAATGGATTGTCACTTCATCAGAGAAAAAATTCAAGATGGTTCAATTGTCACTAAGCACGTTGCATCTTCACAACAGATAGCAGATGTGTTTACCAAGCCGTTGGGTAAAGATGCTTTCACTGGTATGTTGCACAAGTTGGGAGTTCTTGACATCCACTCTCCAACTTGAGGAGGAGTGTTGAGAATCATAGAATCATTGACTTTCCTATATTATAAAGATACTCGGACTTATTGTAAAGATATTGTAATTATGACTGATTTGCTGTATATTTTCTATAGGCTTAATTGTAGCACAAGATTGTGCAATTGCTTCTTTTACTTATGGAAACTCGTGTATAAATTACCAAGCATGATCAATGAGAATTATACCGACATATTCTTTCTTTTACCAATTCTACATCCTCAACCAAAAGTTGCTTCAGATTCAGGCCATTAATCTTTAGGCATTTCCAAGAGACATTCGAATAATGTTTAGCAAAGAAATTCATAATCCCATCTTTGACCAGGGATGGATCTGAAGTCCTAACCCCGTTCACTTGAATGTCCCGTATAAAGTTTCTCCTTCTTCTTCCATTAGCCATACAATGGAAAAATCTAGAATTTCTGTCCCCAAAGTATATGTTTAAGTTGTAGATAAAAAATTATAAGCATAGAATCAGAAATGAAATTTCAATTCTCATGGTTCATAAAATAATGCACATTATTGCAATAAAATGGAAGCAGTAAAGATAAAATGAAAAAAAAAAAAAAAAAATTGATAAACTAACAAAAAGATAATTATATAGGTTAACCCTTTTAGATATATGAAAACGTTTGTCAAGATCAATATTATCCAAACCATTTTTGTTTTGATTTGCGAACAACAAGAGCAGGAACTCAAACAACTCACCCTTTTCCTATTTTCTTTTACACAAACAATCCAACTTAGGCAATCATTGGAACATATTTATGTTCACTAAAAGAAAAAGAAAAATAAAAGCAATCTCACACATACATGCGTCAAGAGACAAAACAAACAAAGAATCAGGCTACTACGTAAAACAAATACTTTAATTGGAAAATAAAATAAAATTAACCATTCACAAACAGTTGAACAATAAGCTTAATTGTAGTTGTACATGTACATAAGTAATTGCAATCATTTTTTTTTTTTTTTTTTTTTTTGAAACTGCGAAATTAACATAAAAGGAGCCAAGAGGCACCACACAAAACAACTAAGAAGCGGGCAGCACAGGCCACACCAGCCAGCCCACACCAAACCAGCAGAACAACCACCTCAAAACCAATAGAAACAGAAGCACCAGCTTAAATTTTTAAACTAGAATTTTGCAATCATTAACTTTAGGTTTATATTGAAAAACTCGAAATCCATTTTAAATTTAAAAAAATGGAGCAAACAACCCTCCCTCGACAGAGATTTCTTGTACATCATCTCTTTGCCACTTTGAAGAAGTGTGTTGTGAAGATAAAAGATTTGAAAGAATAATTTGGAGATATGTGAGATGTGTGAGATGAAGAAGAAAAGGGAGGGAGAGTCAAGATAAGAGAGAGAAAGAATGAGAAGACAAAGAATGAGAAAATTTTGCTTTGGAACTTCGTGAATGCTCTGCTCATTTTCATTTTCATTCTCATTATGCATCCCATTGATGGGAACACACCATTTTTAGAAAATTAGCTCTATAACTGATTAAGGGTCTATTGAGATCAAGTAATACACTGTGACTTCCCACTAATACTAAAGAAAAAACTCAGTAAATAATACATGAGTGATTGAGATATTTACATGAGTAACCTACATATATGCCAAAATCATATTTTCCAAGCTTGAATTGTAACATGTTAGACTAATAGTCCAAAGTTAAAAAATGAGAAGCCAGAACACCTACATAAATGCCAAAATCATTACCCTTCCTGTTTAACAATTTCCATTAGCTATTACAAGGCAGAGGAAAAAGAGGAAACATAAACATAATGTCTCATAACAACTAGACATGAGTAACGAACTGAACTCATTGAAAATGATAAATTTTTTAAAAGGCTAAAATATTCTTAAGACCAGAATTATGTCAGTAAAAATTAATAAATAAATAAATAAATTGCATGACATGCACAAATATTATATAATTTTGGAACAAAATGAAATGTCTTTAAAATTTTATAAAATTTAAGTTTTTAAAAATTGAGTGTGAAAAGATATAATTGGATTGTAAAGAGAAAATCTTATTATAAAAAGAAAAATATATATATATATATATATATATATATATATAATGACATATTTACCATTCTATACTAATAGCATACACATACTTTTAGTAATACTAAAATAATTAGAGGATATATAAGTTATTTTATCACAAAATAAATTGTATCTTGTTTGGTATGACCTGTATTTACAATAGTTATATGCATAGTCAAATTATACAAACTATAAAACTACAGATTTTGATTTGTTTTTACTTTGTAGTCAAAGATTACAATCGTACAGTCAGTCAATAGTTTCCTATTTACATTCATTGATGACAGATTTTAAAATAGTCATTTAATTTTGATTAGGATTTGATTTCACATCCTAATCACAGCAACGATCCCAGATTTATTCAATTTTATAGGATTACTTATGGCTGTTGAATTTGTTAGAAAATAATCATTAAAAAAAAAAAAAAAAAGTTTAAATAAGAGAGAGCGGTCCAGATAAAAAGCTTAAAAAATGAAAGGTCCAGATTTTTAATATATATATATAATTAAATTAATATTTGTTTTAAAGGTCTATTATTGCTCTTTTGAACGAGTTTAACAATCATTAATTTTATTTTTTTTTTTCATTTAAAAAAAGAGGAATATAATTGGTGGTCAAGAAATTCAAATGAAAGTAACCATTTCATATACTTCTGTACTCTTTAGAATTCACCAATTCACCTAACTTTGTACTCTCTAACTCACTCCAATAAGCAATTCAATAAGTGAAATAATGATAATTGACAGGGTGAATAGTTTTTTATTTACCAAAGAATTAACAAGTTAGAACACGTTGACTAAATATTTAATTATTTATGAGCATAATATTCATTAAACACCCTTTATTTAGTACTATATATTTTTTTAATATTATAATAATTCGGAAGTTTTAAGTATAGAAAGATTTGAACCCACGACCTCTTTACGTATGTGTGAGTATAATATTGGATCAAAATCATTAAGTACTATCTATCATTAAGTCTTGTTGGCTCGATGTATAAGATTCTTGCTAAAGTATTAGCAAATCGTCTAAAAAAGGTTATGAAATCCATAATAGGGGAGACTCAAATGGCTTTTGTGTCCGATAGACAGATTATGGATAGTTTTGTAGTGGCTGAGGAGATTATCCACAGTTGGCGGAAAGACAAAGTGGGGGGGCTGCTGGTGAAGGTGGATTTTGAAAAAGCCTATGATTCGGTGGATCATTCGTTCTTGGATTTTGTTATGGAGGAAATGGGTTTCAGGTATAGGTGGAGACAATGGATAAAATGGTGCATTTCGACGCCGTCGATTTCAGTCTTAGTTAATGGGAGCCCTACGGCGGAGTTCTCGGTGGAGAGAGGTTTGAGGCAAGGCGATCCCTTGTCGCCTTTTCTGTTCAACATGGTGGTGGAATGTCTTAGTGGGTGCTTTAAGAAAGCGGAGTCTCTGAATTTGGTGAGAGGGGTGACCTTCGGGGAGGAGGAGGTGAAAGTGTCCCATCTTCAATACGCGGATGATACAATTCTGTTTCTAGAGCCAAAGGAGGAGTATCTTTCCAACTCGAGGAGAATTTTGAGGTGTTTCGAAACCGCTTCAGGTTTGAGGATTAATTTTCACAAATCGTGTATGGTCCGTGTGGGAAATCTGAGAGATGGGGAGAGTGACTGGGCGGGAGTTTTTAAGTGTAGGATGGAAAGCCTTCCGATTACGTATCTTGGTTTGTCTTTAGGTGCGAGACCTAGTTCTAAAGCGTTTTGGTATGCGGTGTTACAACGGATTCAGAATAGGTTGTCGCCTTGGAAAAAGAAGTTTCTAAGTAAGGGGGGAAGGTTGGTGTTGATAAAGGCTGTCCTTTCTAGCATTCCTACATATTTCATGTCGGTTTTTAAGGTTCCTGTGAGTGTGGCTCTTGCGATTGAGAAGGTGCAAAGGGGTTTCTTCTGGGGTGACGGAGGGGAGAGGAGGAAAATCCATGCGGTTGATTGGAGCTCCATTTGTAAGAGTAAAAGGAGAGGAGGTTTAGGGGTGGGGCGGATTGGGGATAAAAATAAGGGTTTATTAGCTAAATGGGTGTGGAGGTTTAGTAGAGAGGATGATTCGTTATGGAAAAAGGTCATTTGTGCTAAGTATGGAGTGAGGGGGACAGAGATGCAATGGAAATGGAGTGGTGGCAGCACAGCATCGTCTTTTGTGAGAGCTGTTTCAAATCTGTATAAAGAGGGTTCGGAGACGGCTAAGATTTTAAAAGAGGGTATGAAGGTGGTGGTGGGTAGTGGAGAAAAGGTGAGTTTTTGGGAAGATGAGTGGAACGGTATTGGCCCGCTTAAGTTGAGGTATCCGAGGATTTTTGCGCTGTCCATCAATAAGTGTGGTACGATTGACCATTTTGGGATGTGGTTGGGCGAGGTGTGGAGATGGAATGTGAGACTTAGAAGGAGAGTGTTTGATTGGGAAAGGGAGATTTGGGATGATTTTTGTGAGACTTTGGAGGGTGTTAAGGTTAGGAGGAATGCTGCAGATTCAATTGCGTGGAGTTTCTGTCCAAAGGGGTTGTTTTCTATAAGTTCTTTTAGAAGATGTTTGGAAGATGGCAGGGAAAGGGGGCCCAAGGAGACTGTTTCGGTGTGGAAAGGGTATAGCCCTCCGAAGGTGGAGTTGTTTTTGTGGCAGGTGCTTAGAGGTAGGGTGATGGTGAGGGAGGTTTTGAGTCGTTTTTTGGTGATAGGGGAGGGCGATAGCAGCTGCCCTTTATGCGGCAGATTGGTGGAGACGGTGGACCATCTTTTCTTGTTTTGTGAATGGTCTTGGGAGCTATGGAAGTCGTGTATGAGGTGGTGGGAGGTTAATAGTTGTGTTAACAGTAATCTTAGGGGGTGGTTTGGGGGGTGGGCTGGCTTATGCCCGAGCTCTGGTCTGAAAAGAGTGTGGGAGACCCTTTTCTATGCGGTGGTGTGGACGATTTGGGAGGCACGTAACCAGGTGGTCTTCAATGGCAGAGCGGCGGATTTTATTGCGTTTCAAGATATGGTCAGGTTCAGAGTAGCATGGTGGTTTAAATATCATGGGAAGGGGTCGGGGGAATCTATTACGGTGTTGGTGGAAAAGTTGGAGTTTTGTTGTTTTGAATATAAGGAGAAGCGTAGGAGGACAGCTGATACGTGGATCCCTCCGACGTTTGAGACTCTGAAATTTAACGTTGATGGGTCGTTTTTCAGGGATAAAGGGAAGATGGGGATTGGTGGTATTTTGAGGAATGCGAGAGGTGAGGTGTGGTGTGAATTTGCGGCTTGTGTCAAAACAAGGGATGCTGCAGAAACTGAGTTGTTGGCAATTAAAAGAGCCTGTCAGCTGTGTATTTCAGAGGAGCAGCTTGGGGGAAGAGAGATAATTATTGAAAGTGATTCGAGTGTAGTGGTTTCTTGGATTTTGGATGGGGAGTTTGGCAATTTGGCGTTGGCCAATGAGATCCTAGAGGTCCGGGACATTCTCAGAGCCTGCAGTAATTTGTCGTTGCGTAATGTGTCTAGAGCGGCGAATGGAGTTGCGGATGGTTTGGCTAAAAGAGGGGCTGATCTGGTTG
Source organism: Acer saccharum (assembly GCA_030490815.1). Lineage (NCBI taxonomy): Eukaryota > Viridiplantae > Streptophyta > Magnoliopsida > Sapindales > Sapindaceae > Acer > Acer saccharum. The sequence goes on from CM059867.1 coordinate 49,567,442, forward strand.
GTGAAAATATTGTTTGGAGTGTCTTTTAGTTTCTTTTTGGAAGTGTGGATATCAGGTTTGATCTTTAGGACTGTTTAGTCTTTGAAATCAGGGCTGATTTCTTCTGCTGTTTTCCGTGTGTGTGTGCTGGTGTGGGGGTGTCTTCAGGCGTAGGCCTGGTCTGCTTTGTGCCCTGGCTGTTTCTTGGCTAAGTTGGTGTTTCCGCAGGTGGTGTTGGTGCTTCTTTGCTGCTGGTCGTGCCCCTTCTTGTTTGTTTGTTTTGGTCTGCTTTCTTGTTTGGGTTTGGCTGTGCCTGGGGCTGGCTTTTTGCCTGGTGTTCTGGCTGTGTTGGGGCTGCCTTTTGGGCTCCCCGTTTTCTGTCTTTTGTTGTATGTTGGCCGTTGGCCTCTTTCAATAGACAAGCTTTTTCAAAAAAAAAAAAAAAAAAAAAAAAAATTATGGTGGGTAAGTAGATTTTAATTTTTTGAAAACTTGTTTTGCTAATTTATTGTAGGTTTGGTTATGTCAGAGTAGTAACCTTTCTCACATCTAGATTAAAATAGGATAAGGATAAAAGTGTCATTCTAGTGAAAAACAAATTAATGTAAAGAATTTCAAAAACAACCCTAATTCAACCAATGAAAATACCTTCTTTGGTGTGAAATTACAATAAGCCCCCCTTTGATTGTTTGCCAATATATATGGCATTCTATTGTAAATATTTGGTTGTTGAATCAATGATTTAATATCAGTACCAAAATTAAAGCTTCCTCTCTTTATCTGATATCTCTCTCATCTTATTACTGCTATATGTGTCGCCTCTCTCATCTCAGTTTCTCTCACTCTATTTCTATATATCATCTCTTACTTTATTAATTATTTCATCTGTTGTTCTTCTATTAATTCACAACATTCTTTACCTTTTCATTTTTTTAATATATTTTTTAGTTCGCTGTTTGCTTTGTTTGTTTTTGTTTTGGTTTCCTTGTTTGTATTGGGCTTTGGCTGTTGTGTGTTTCTTTTCGGCCTTGTTTGGCTTCTTGGAATAAATTTTGCCGTTCAAAAAAAAATATTTTTTTTTTCTTGTAATTTTCAATTTTTTTTTTTTTTTTGAAACAATGTAATTTAAAATTGTTTATGGATATATATATATATATATATATATATATATATATATATATATATATTTGTCTTATCTTTACAACCCACAACAAATTATAAAAAGAAAAAAATATAATGACATATTTTCCCTTCTATACTATTAATAGCATACACATACTTTTAGTAATACTAAAATAATCAAAGGATATATACATCATTTTAACATAAAACAAATTATATCTCATCTGGTATGACTTGTACTTACAATAGTCATATACATGTTCAAATTATACATGTTCATGATATACTCGAGAGTCAAGAGTAAGGGGTCGTTTGTTTTTATGTCTGAAGACTGAATAGTCCTGAATTTTACTGAAGACTGAATAGTGACTGAAACCTGAATCTAAATGACATGTTTTTTTTTTTTTTTTTCTCACATCTGAATATATTGTCAACATGTTTGTTTTTAAAAAATAAAATTGTCTGAAAAGAAGTAATTTACATCTATACCCATATTAAACAATTATACATGTAATATAGAATAAAAACAATCCAAAAATAATAAGTATATATGAACACATATGATCATGATCTTCTTCTTCGATTACAAACAAACTTTATCTTTACTAAAAAAAAAAAAAAGGTTTTTTTTTTTTTTTTTTTCAAAAAATAAAAGGGACAACAGGAAAACTCACACAAATCACTCTAAAAAAATTAATATATAAATACATCACCCTAATATCATAATAAATTATTGATATTAAACATCAATATTAGAAGTGATTAGGGTTCTTTTTTATTTTTAAAGCTATTTAAAATAAGCAATATATTAAAATAAAGATTTCTATACAATATATAATTATGATGAAATTGGATATATGTTATATATGGAGGATAGTATCAGAAGAAAAGATTTTGGATTGTATTTAATGCAATTTAGTGATTTACAATTAAGTTAAAAGCCAAGATTTTTTACTTTTTTTTGGTATTTTTAAGTTGTTTGACCACTTAAAAAAACAAACAAAACAACTTAATTATTATGATTCAGACCCATTAAGTTATAAATGAAAAAAACAAACAACCCCTAAGTCTCAGTTTGAAATCAATGCCTTCTTTAAAGTTGTCCTCCGGCCAAACAAAATCAATTAGTTATTGCGTTGAGAGTTGAATTTCTTCCCGTCTACATTTTATGTATTAGTTCAATCATATCTGGTGTGGACAAAACCTAGTAAAAATACCTAGCCAAAAAAAAAAATTATTCAAATAAATAAATAAAAAACAATAAAATAAAAAGAAAACTTGTACTCACTCAATGCTCCTCGATCTTTAATCGGGGACAAATCCATCCACTCTCTCAAATCATAACCAACAACATCACCGTCCATAATTAAGAAAAAATACATTTTTTAATTATTGCAATTAAGTAAAAGTATTTTTGGTGTTCCAAAAGAAGTGAAGGTATTTTTGGAAATTCAGAGTTTTCATCAAAAAGACAAATTTACTTCCTATAATACGTTTGAGTTGTCCAAAAGAATTAACTCTAAATTAGGTGCGGCAAGTCGTTTCAATTGGTCAAGTTTGTGTCGGGTTTATGTACATTATAATCGCAATTATGACTAACCCTAACCTAACTTGTTTACCCTCGCCACAATATAATTTTTTTTTTGTTCATATAATGTTACCTGCTCTTATGATTTGAGTTTGAGATGTCTTCATTGTCCATTGTCCTATCCAAATCTCAACAATTAATGCACTGGTGAATAACCCACCACAACATAATTTGTTTTTCAGGGTGAGTTGTATGCGACTATATGTGTAAGCGATATTTTTTTGGACTGGTAGAACTTTTTTTTTTAAGAAGCTAAGTAGAACATTTAGACATAATTTTTGACCAATTAATATATACATATAAATAAATAAATAATCAAACAAAGTTTGTGTGAAACACAAACAAATACACAGTAACAAATATACACCGATCATCTTTTGAGGGGTTGCAACTATTCTGTGACGGTGTGGGATAGTATTCTAAAAGATATTATTTCCTCTGAGTTCTACGCATGTGGTACTGTGGAGTGGATGCGGTTGAATTTAACTAATGATAGCCTGGTGTATTGTAAGATCCCTTGTTGGCTTCTTTTTGCTATTGTGATTTGGTTCATTTGGAAATGGGTGTAGGTTGGTGTTTGACCCTGAGTTTGTTACTCCAAGGCTCCCCCATCTGATTATTATTCAGTTTTGTATGGATTGGCTGGGTACTATTTCGGCTGCGAATGGTAAACAAGGTTTCCTCCTCTCGATTTCTTGGATTCCTCCCCTTGAAGGATGGGTGAAGCTTAATGTGGATGGCAGCTGCAACAATAATTTGGGTGTGATTACGTCTGGTGGGGTTTTGAGGGACCATTTGAAGAATTGGTTGACTGGGTTTGTGTTAAAAAAGGGAAGAGGGAATGTGTTGGGAGCTGAATTGTGGGGTTTATTTGAGGGTCTCACATTGGCGTGGAGTTCTGGTTATCGGAATGTCCTTGTGGAGACTGATTCTTTGTGTATGGTGCAGTTGCTTGCTAAAGATATTCCTGTTAACCACCCCCTGTTTAGCATTGCTAGTGGTTGCTCGGCTCTTATCAACTTGGATTGGCGTTGTTTGGTTTCTCATGTGTACAGGGAAGGGAACAAAGTGGCTGATGGTATGGCTCGCTTGGGGCATGGTATGGAGCCTGGTCTCCAAATTTTTGAAGCCCCTCCGCTGGATATTTGGTTAATTTTTTAGGACGATTGGAAAGGGTGTGCCTCTTCCAGATCCTGTCATTTCCCCCCTCCTTTCTAGTTTGTTTCTTGGGCTGATTGCTCTCCTTTGTACCCAAAAAAAAAAAAAGCACAGTAACAAACTCAACAAAAAAAAATAAAACAAACAATTTTTCCATCAAAAAAATAAAAGAAATCAAACATATTTATGTTCACTAAAAGAAAAATAAAAAATAAAAGCAATCCCACACATACATGTTCCAAGTGACAAAACAAAATAAGACTCGGGCTCTGTAAAAAAGAAAGAAAGAAGTTTTGATCTTTGTCTGGCTGACATGCAAGATTTTGTTGGACATAGCAAAGTTATTACACAGTTAAAAGAGTCTACATGTGGAGATTGAAGAGTTTATGACTTTGCAGAAAAATTAGCGGGAAGGGAAGAACTTTGAATGCTTCCCAAGGGTCGCCAAAGTAGAGAGATGATGTTGAAAGGTTATAGATTTGTATTGTGGATTACGATACCTGGCCATAGAAACCCTATTATATTATGAAGGTTCTTTTCTTTTTTAATCTTCGTAAAAATTGTTCTTCGCCTTTTTCTTGGAAATAAGATGGTTGGAATTAGTGATTATTTTTATTTTTCTCATTTATATAAAGTTATTTTTTTTCCCTTGTGCCCTTGTGAAAATAAGAAAAGAAGTTGATGCTTCAGTGTCGGATTCTATTCATCTTTTTTTTACCTTGGTGAGCTTGTGACTGTGAGATGTAGGTAGGGATGAGGAGTAATTGTCATTTTGCTCATGTTCTTGCTGTTGATTTGTGTATGTTATCAATATAGTGTGTGATTAAGATTATTTTATTAATTACCAATAGATCATATATATATAAGTGTATATCAACAGAGGGTATGTGTTAAATGTTTTGTTTCTTGTGATGGATTACCATTTCATTAATAGCTGTCATCTAATAGTCCTCTGAACATGTCAAATTGGAAACATGTGAAGTCGATGGAGTTTATTACCTATACAAATTGAACAGCCCCAGGAAGAAGACATTTAATTTTGTATTATTACCAAATTAAATGGAACTGTTTGAATCGAAGGCTAATCAATTGAGTTTTGTTATTCCGATCAAGTTACATTTTCAAGTTTGATTCAAAATAAATTATATGAGCCCTAATAGAGAGATTCTGTAAATAAAATAAGCTTTTCAAATTGAATTAATTATACATACAAATCTTTTTAGAATACATTAACATCATACTTTCTTTTCTACTTTTTGAAGCTACATTAACCATAAACCACATAATAAATATTTTATATATATATATATATATATATATAAGCTACATTAACCATAAACCACATAATAAATATTTTATATATATATATATATATATATATATATATGTATGTATAATTATTAGTAGTTATTTTTGTAATATTTAGTTAAGAAAAACAAAATTTTAAATAAATCACTTGGAAGTTTAATATAAAAGAACAAAAGTCAAGAGATATATGTGCAAATTCTTAGATGCATTGGAGTACACTGAGATAAAAGATTTTTAAAAAAGAAGAACAAATAAATCCAAAATGTAATAAAGTGTCATTACAATTTTTAAAAAGTCTAAATATTTAAAGCCCAATCAACAAAAATTTTGATTAATTTTCAGGGCATAGGGGAAGCTAAGAGCTATGCTTCTCAATGTATACAGCAGGAAAATATATCAATATTTATCAAATGTGAATATCATACTCTATATAAGATACGCTAAAACTTAAAACACTTCGCCTAATCACTGGTGAGAACCTTTGAGATGCACTGTGGATCCCTATCCCAATACGGAATGAAACATATGCGTTCAATTGCCAACATCTGCAACGTAAGAATCCAAGAGGATATAATGGCTGAGGCATCTGCACAAGCTTGTGTCAACGTTCCATTGGGTCCTTGGAGTTCTCTTCACAAAGGGTTCAGTGCATAAATAAATGAAACTGAATTGTGGTGAATAATACATTGGATCCTGGTACTTCTCGTCGTGGTCGCCATATGAGATTATATAAAAGGTTGTAATTTGATTGTCATGGTGATTGCTTCGGTGTAAAAAAATGATACTGCTTCAAAAAAAAAAAAAAAAAAAAAAAAAAAAAGCAAGTGCAAAGACGACCCCAACATATGTGCGCATGCCAATTGTTGCATTAATGATTGAAATCAAGTTTCTTGTGTTACCAGTAAAACCAGTAATATTTTAAGAAATTCAAAATTTTCAGTTTCTATTAGATTTGGTCATTTAATAAGAAAAAACCGAAAATAATTTGGGAAGATTAAAAATAATGAATGGGTAAAAAAAAATACATGAAAACCGAGAAATCAAACCTAACAAAAAAAAAAAAAAAAAAAAAAACGAAGAGCAATTTAAGCAGGTAATTAAACAAACCTTTTTTTATATATTTGGACAGAAAAATCAGGGTCAAGTAGTGCCCATGATTTCTTCATTAATTGGCCGGCGATTTCTCTTCTGTTACCTCACAAAAAAAAAAATTTGTCAAACACAATCACAAAATAACACAGAAAAAAAAAACATTTGTTCAAAAGAAAATTTGAGAAGAACAATTCTTAAGCTGACTTACTTAAACACATAATCAACTCATCAATAGTGGTATATGACATATTAGTGACTAAAACTTGAAATATAAAATTAAGATTAAGATAAGATCACTTTGTGCCGAAAAGAATAACAAGAAAATCTTTACAAGTAAAATAATAGACGATGTTATTGGGTCAAATTCGGTCTACAACTTGTAATTTAATTGAGACATATAAGAGGTATCAAATAATCAGTTTTTGGTAATACAATTGCAAAGTATCAGTTTCATATATATACATTAACACAAATAAAAGAAAAAAAAAATGCAACTGACCTGCCAAACAGCCAAAGAGACCAACCAGAGTCAAGAAGCCAGTCGATGAAGGAAGGGAGGAAGAGAGAGAAAGAGTTGACAGCCATAGAAATTTTACATGAACAAAAGAGAGTAGAAGAAATCAAGAAATGGGGATGTATAAATAGAGTGAGAAGAGAGAGAGTTTTGTCAAGAATACGTGTGAGAGAGTGAAGACAGTTTAGAGTACCATTGAGATGTCTGAACAATCTCACCTACCCACTCTACTCAAAAAGCTTTAACAATAAATTCAACCATTTTTTTTCTCTTTCAGTCAAAAAGCTGTAAAAATAAGCAGCCTTTGTAGTTTCTCTTACTAGAGAGATTCTTCATCACGAGAACTTTGTATTTGATTGTAATTCCAAGTCAAATTTTAACATTTGTGTAGCTACCTGCATTTTAAAGCAATTTATATATGATGAGAATCTGGAAAGGCCATGCTCGTGATCTCTCACAAAGTCAATGCCTCTGGCTCTTGGTCCACTTTCCTAGAAGGTTATTAACAACATGCACTTATAGCTTATACATTGTCAACCCTCGATCATCTATTTCTCCAGCTCTAATCCAGTGGACCGATTAATTGTATTGGACCACATAACCCTAAAAACTATATTCAAAGATATCGGAATCCGTATAATAAGTTTAATTTAAAGACATTGTCACTTATTTAAAATATTGCCTCTCGATCCCATATATTTGATAGGATATATATATTACAGAATAGCTTCTAGTGGATTTGGGTTGTGGTCTGTGTTCTTGTCTTAATTAAACTCAAGATTTCTCTGAATTCATATAATTTGTTTCATATATTTTCATCAATTTGAACCTTTCCCATGCAATATATATATATATATATATATATATATAGTCATTTTCTCCTCGGTGCGCACTGATATAGAATACATCAATGCATTACATGTGGGCTATAGATTATGGATATGTATGGATAAGTGCATACAAACCGAGTCAAAGCTGTTGAATTTAATGGCTCACATGCAAGACACTGATATATATTTATCAGTGCACACTGAGGTGTGTATATATATGTAGTCTTTCTACTATCGGTTCGTCCTGATATAAAATATATCAGGACGAAGAATGTGAACCATAGATTATGGAGAAGTTTTGACAAGTGTATGCACTTTGAGTCAAAGTATGTAAATCTAATGATCCACATTTTTCGTCTTGATATATTTTATATCATGACAAATTGATAATAGAAAAATTATATATATGTGGCACACAGGATCTATGACCCCATATTTTTACACATTTTTTGACACACGTTTGTGTCCATTGGATACTTATTATTTGGATGGATAAGATTGGATGTTTATATATATATATATATATACAATTTTATTTTTTATTTTTTTTGAAAAAGCAAGCTTTATTATGAATAAGAGCAAAATGGGAAGAGGGGCACCCACAGCCAACGATTACAAACAAACACTTAGCCAACAGCACAAGCAAAAGGACCCCAGTTTTACACAAACACGAAAGAGCCAAAACATCAAACTAAGATAAAACACCTATACTGAAGCCAACACACAGACGCCCAAAGACAAGCAAAAAGAAGCACCTTGCCCAGGAAACCACCCACTCATGCCCACACCACCTAATCCAACCTACCTATGGCACCCTGTTTTGCGAGAAAATCAGCAGCAGCATTAGAACTCCTGGAAACATGAGTTACCGACAGCCATGATATACAATTGGCCATTAAATCCTTAATGTCCATAACGTATTCCATGAGACTAACATTGCCTACTCCACCAGTCCCATTCACCCATGCAGTTGCCACCATCGAATCACTTTTGATAATAATTTTCACATTAGATGGACAGTAATCACTTACACACAAACGGCACGCTTTAAGGATAGCTTGAATTTCAGCTGATGCTGACGAAGCGATACCAATATGAGTTGAGAACATACACAAAATATCTCCTTTTGAATTCCGCAAGATACCACCGATGCCAGAAGGCCCTGGATTACCACAAGATGACCCATCCACATTAAATTTTAACATACCTTCCAAAGGGGGACACCAAGGACACTCAACCTTCCTACAGATTTTGGGATTATCTACACAACCCACCTTTAAGTTCAACATTAAAACAGAAACAGGCAGCTGAGAACCCAAACCAAATGTTTTGAACCACCATGCAATTCTCCACATCACCATATCCACAACCCTCTCAAAACCTGCAACACCTTGCTTAAAAACCACTTCGTTCCTAAATTCCCAAATAGTCCAGCACACTGCTTGGAAAGCCACCCTCCATACCCTTCTACTTCTAGCCGCCGGACAGAGTTGCAGCCAACATACCATCCAGTCACTCAACTTCGCAGATACACAAGCCGAAACCTCCCACCATCTAAGGCACATAGCCCACAACCTCCATGTCCACTCACACCTAAGAAAGAGATGATTTATTGTTTCCTCCGAGGATTTGCACAGGGGACATAACAGTGAACCAATGAAACTGCCAGAAAAGATAGGTAATAATTCCCCCACCATTATTCTGTTTTTGGCCAGCATCCAAAGGAAAAGATCCACCTTATGAGGCACCACCTGACTCCAAATTAACGAAGACTCATTATTTACAAAGCTAGATATATTACGGTTCTCAAGTTCTCGCCTAAAAGAACACACCGAAAAATCACCACAAGGCGATAATAACCAAACTAGGGAATCATGACACAGCTTACGAACCTTGAATTTCCTCAACTCAGCTAAAAACCGATCCCAAACAACCTCCTCCCACCCTAAAATAGGTCTCCGAGTAGTAACATTCCAAACCCATCGGCATCCAATCCATGCACCTAAATCCCGAACAACACCATTTTTGTTTACTGCCAACGCGTAAATCCTTGGGAACATTTCAGCAAGTGAAATGCCATCAATCTTCAAATCCTTCCAAAGCTTCACACGGCCCCCATCCCCCAATAACACCGTCATGTAATCAGTCAGAATTCCAGCTGATATCGAACCAACCTTCCATAGTCTCCCAACCGAATTAACAAAGAAAGAAGCGTTATTTCCCCCCATCCAATCCCATAATACTGTGCGTTGCTCCACCGAATACTTCTCGGTTCGAACTGATAAAAGAAATATCAGTTATTTGTATGTAGGTCATTGGATTTAAATACTTTGACTTGGTTGCATACACTTGTCAAAGCATCTTTTAAATCCAATGGCCCATATGCAAGGAGCTGATATATTTTATATCAATTCGAACCGATAATAGAAAAACCGTATATATATATATATATACATATATAATACACACAAAAATGTAGGCAAGCTAGTTTTCGATCATATATTTGTGTACATTGTATATTTCTTCTCCGCCGCTGATCAGAAACATTTGTAATTAAATGATTAATTAATGAAGAAGCAAGAAGGTGTGATATTAATAAATGTTGAGACTTGAGAGTTAAAAAAAGTCTGAACAACCAACTACCTCTCCTACCCAGTACCCACTCTACTCACTTGATAATCAAAAACAGTTTTCGACTAATATCAAATGTTTAAAGAGATTTTTTAGATTTCTTTTTATAAAGTAACCAATTTTTCTATGTAAATGATGAGCTAAAGTAATGTAATGTCATTCTGATTGTAAAAATTGAATTAAAACTGTTGGAGTTACAATTTTAGTACAATTTAATTCCCATTGTTTTGATTTAGAAAGAGTGGAGATAGAGATAGTCATTAAAAGACTGTTATTGAAGTCCATAAATGAAAAATTCCCAAAATGTTTACTTGACAACTTTCTCAATAACCAAACATCATCCACTTTTTCATTTTGGTAATTTTAGAGAAATTTACCAAAATGTCCATCCATTTAACAATAATTTATTAGAAAGTTAACGAAGTGTAACAAAATAACCATTAGTGTTACACTCTTCACCAAAAATGGCTATTTTGAAACAAAATCTCTATCTAATGACCATTTTGATAGTGTGGAACCAAATGGGTGGCCACCAGGATAATTATCTTAAATTATCCCATAAAGAGTGATTTAGTCATCTTAAAAGGGTTGTCTTTTATGTGTGTAGGTGGGTGAACAGTAATTAGGGGTGGACATGTACCAATTCGGTTAGATTTTGGATAAAAACTAATGGAACCAAAAATGTTAGTTTTTTCAACTTTGTGTTATAAATCGAACCGAACCGAACCGAACCAAAGTACCAAACCAAAACGGTTTAGTTGGTCTTATTCCGCTAAGATCAGTTGGAAATGCAAGGAAAAAATTGACTCAAACACCATCATTAAAGGCACAAATCAAATCTATAAAATTTCTTTACCAAACCAGATATTTGGTTTCACCACCATATTTTATGTCTCGAAACAACCTAAAATGAAACGAAAATTGACCCAGAATAAAGGAAATTAATATGTGGTATCTGAAAATTCATCCAAAAAATAATAAACAGTATACTTTGGATGGAAGATCAGAAAGAAAATATACTACAAAACAAACACAAATAAAAATTGATATAAATCGATGGTTATGAAAGAAAATAAAAATAAAACATGGCATATCTTTGTTTAATTTAGAAAGTAAGATTTTTTCTTTTTTGCCAATAACTTATTAATTATAAAAGATAAATAAAGGTGGCAGTTGGGAATTTAGAAAATTCATGTTTTTGAAAATATCGTAAATTCTGATAAGAGAAAACAAAGTGTAAAGCAAAATATCGGACATACGGAAAATGATAAATTATTATTATTAATTAAAAGTGTATCATTTAATTTATTAAAAATTTAATCTATAACAAAATTCGTTTTAAATATTTATCTGTATCAGATCAAAAATTTATTCTAAAATTCACCAAATCTTTAGATGGTCAATTGGTCAAAAAGATGCATAATATTATAACTCTTCCTACCCCACAAACCAAATTAATTGAGTAGAATTGGAAACAAATTCAGAAGAATATTAATATCGGAAAAGAATAATGCTAAACATACCACCTTTTTCATTCCGACACCTGTTTGAAATTATTACACTCAAATGCTTATTTAAAACTTAAAAGTCTGGCATCAATATAAAACCATCAGCTGACCAATGTAGATGGTACGATTGTAATTTAACCTTCTTCTAGGAAGAGCAACAATGCTATTGTCTTTCATATCAATCTTGTTTGGAATTCGAACCAAAAAAAATTGAATTGGAGTTGTTGGGAACAGGTTTGTACTTTGTACTGATACATAACATTTACATTGAATATAAAGCTGCACATATTCTCTCATGTTGATAAAATCTTTGACTACAAACAAATCAAAATCTGTATCTTTGTATAATCTGACCGTACATTTTGTTTTGTTTTAAAATGACTTATATATCCTCTACTTATTCATTTTTTTTTGTCGGTATTCATAAGGAAATAAAATGTCAATACAATCATCCACTATTAAACTTGCAGTCAATTTCAACACTGTTTAGTCTTCATTTGAAAAAAAAAGGCGCAAATTTTTTCAGTCTTTTTAGTTTATAAACTTTTTTTTTTTTTTTTGTCAATGTAAATATATTTATTTACATACTAAATTGATTAGTGATTCATTTAAAATAATAATACAAATTTTGTATTTTTTTTGAAATTAACTATATAATTTCATAATTTGATAAGGAGTGATGCTATTAGCATCCTCACTATTAAACTATTTATGTCTCACTTTTTAAAATTTTGATTTAATTATATAAAATTAAATGATTTTATTAATTTTTTTGATTTATTTCCAGGACTATCTTTTTACTTATTTTTCAAACTTAATACACCCTATAACTAAAAAATAAATAAATAAATAAAAATAAAAATAAAAACTTTATCTCTAATCTTTATATATAGTTTTATCACACATATTGTAAAACCATCTTTATTAGATTTTTTTTTTTTTTTTTTTTTCTGTAGTTGATTGGATTGTTAGTTGTAGATTGTGATTTGTAAGTGTGTTATTAATCGTCTAACGAATTTTTTTTTAGGGATTGAGTTAGAGTTTTGGTGTGGTTTTTGTTTTGTCGGAGATTAGGTTTTCTTAGTTGTGAATCTTATGTGATTTTTTTTTTTTTTTTTTTACATAAAACTAACTTTGTGTGATTTTGTTGTTGTTGTTATTATGGGAATTTTGCTAATGATGATGTGTCACGTGTCGTGGTTAGATTTCCGTTCTTGGTTCTTTCTGGTGATACATCACTTAGGCGAATTTTACATACAACACATACATCGACAAAAAAATTGCTGAGGGAGAAGAGTTGGCGTGTGGGTCCTATCAAAACATAAATATTGGTCTAAATAAAAGCAAGACTTGAAACAACGACTTTATTTAGCATGCAAATAACAACTCATCAAGACATCAACATTTGGAACAAAAAATCTGAGATAACAATTAAAACATCAAGACAATTATTTTTTTTGGTTAACTCGTGTTCTTCCGCAATTCAAAACTAACATTTAGAACCGGTTTTGATACATAAAGATAACAATTACTAAAAATAAAACAAACACTCACATAGTATATGATGCCATTGTAGTTGTACCTGAGATGCCTGACATACAATTCAATTTACGTATAATTACGCCAACTTTTTGCATTTACTCTTAAAACGCCATCTTCATAGTTGATTATATAATTCCAAAAAAAAAAAAAAAAAAAAAAAAAAAAGGGAAATAGTTAAAAAAATAATAATAATCCCTTTTTAGCGTTTTTTAAGGAGTTTTCGATGTTTTTTTTTTTGCATAAAATGTATATAGTATAGCAATTGTCACAAAATACTTGTAGTAAAACTTTTGAGTCTCTAAATCCTAAAAAAACTAGCAATTTTGATGATCGTAAGCATGATCATGAACATAAGGATTTGTTATGCAGAGGCCCAAACACTACAATTCTTACTGGTGGTTTACTACTTTTAAAGACTAAAATTCTTTACAAAACCATTTGAATATGCATTTGAACAAGCTTTCAACATTGCCATCATCCAACCCAAATAGTCAAGGACTAACATCATTCATTGCTGCACACAGCGCATCTAGTCCAGGTGTGGCCGGTTGAAGAGATCCGCTGGATTCACCGGTTCCTCTTAATCGATGTCTTCGATTTTTAAACCAATTGTAGACATTGAGCAATGATAAATTCGCAATGTAACATGTGTAAGTAATTGCAATCATTAACTCTAGGTTTGTATTAAAAAACCTTGAAATCCATTTTAAACTTAAAAAAACCCAACAAGCAACCCTCCCTCGACAGAGATTTCTTGTACATCATCTCTCTACACCTTTGAAGAAGTGTGTGTTTCAGAGATATTTGAAGGGAAGAGATTTGAAAGAATAATTTGGAGATATGGGAGATGGAGAAGACAAGGGATGTATAAATAGATTGAGGGTAGAGTTAGTCAAACACATGGAGGCTTTCATCAAACACATTAAACATTAGCAATAAGAACCAATCAAGTTTCAGGTCTTGGATTGCCAACTCAGCAATGAGAACCAATCAAGCTTCAGGTCTTGGATTGCCAACTCAGCAAAGTTTTAATTGTTAGACACCTCCAGAGTCCAGACTTTGCACTTTCTAGTTTCCAGACTCTTCCCAGTTTGTAAAAAAAAAAAAAAAAAAAAAAAAAAAAAAAAAAAAAAAAAATTCAGTTTTTTAACTTTATTTCCATATTCGAAATTGTTTGATTTTTTTTTTTTTTTTTCAGTTTTTGTTTAAGGATTTGGATTTTTTTTGAATTGGAAACAACTAGATCCATATTCAAACTTTTTTGGAAGGGAACTGCCTTACCTTCTTTTAACACAACAGTGACATCCCTCCATTTTTCCCCTGTAACTGATAATAGAAGAACTCCTTTCTCCCTCCCCAAACTAGATCCATTCACCCTCCACTTTCTCCGACTAAAACACACCACTTTCGATCGAATCAGCCACCCATAGACTTGCATGGCTTCCTTCAAAGACCCATACCAGATTAAAGTGAAATCCCACCTCGTAGCACTGACATTTGAAGAGAAATACCCATCTCTCACCTTCCCAAAAGCTTTGAATAAACCCCATAAACCCAACAAACCCACATATAGATTCAAGTTAAAAGCAGAAATATATATATATATATATATAGTCTTTCTACTGTTAATTCATCTTAATATAAAATATATCAGGACGAAGAATGTGAACCATAGATTACGGAGAAGTTTTGACAAATGCATACACTTTGAGTCAAAGTATGTAAATCTAATGATCCACATTTTTCATCCTGATATAAAATATATCAGAACGAACTGACAGTAGAAAAATTATATATATATATATATTTTAATTATTAGTAGTTATTTTTGTAATATTTAGTTAAAAAAACAAAATTTTAATTAAATCACTTGGTTTGTGGAAGTTTAATATAAAAGAAGAAAAGTCAAGAGATATATATGCGAATTTTTAGATGCATTGGAGTACATTGAGATATAATATTTTTTAAAAAGAAGAACAAATAAATCCAAAATTTAATAAAGTGTCATTACAATTTTTGTAAGTATAAATATTTAAAGCTCAATCAACAATAATTTTGATTAATTTCTAGGGTATGGGGGAAGCTAAGAGCTATGCTTCTCAACGTATATAGTAGGACAATATATTAATATTTATCAAATGTGAATATTACACTCTATACAAGATATGCTAAAACTTAAAACACTTCGCCTAATCATTTGGAAAGCAAGTGCAAAGACGACCCCAGCGTATGTGCACAAGCCAATTGTTGCATTGATGATTAAAATCAAGTCCAACTCTAACCAAGAATTCCTGCAAAGATAAAAAAAAAATAAAAAAAAATTAAAAAAAAAATCATTATAAAAAAAGAAATTTATAAACTTCATACATATGCTATTGTCTTGGCACACTCATTGTCAATCCATCTTTTTCTAGTATCACGTTTAAACATGAAGTGTTGAAGATGAGGACGGAATGGTTTATGATTTTTGATGTCCATTCTAAACAATGAATAGTATCTTCTCTTCATATAATATGCTAACTCTTTGAATTTCTTCGCCTTGAATAAAACTTTCATGTGATCATAGAATTTCTATCCTGTATCATATGTAGTTCTGGTCTCAGATTGATAAGCATAAGGTACGTTGACCTGTCCTCTGCACATTCCGACCGTATCGGCAAATTCTTTTACTCTTTCAATCTGAAAAAGAAAAAGCATTTCAATCTGAAAAAGAAAAAGCATTAGTATTATTGTTTTTATTTAACAAATGATAAAAAAAAAAATTATAAATCTAAATATTTTTTTAAATGGAATGTCTTTAGAAATGAGTGATCTAAAAAAGGTAGTTTTAGAAAAAAATAATAATATCTTCATATATTTTACAAATCTAATTTCTTTGGCGCGGAAAAATGGTGATGACTCTATAAATACTTTAAATTTAACAAGTATGTTTACTTTCGAGCAAGTAAGTGAAAATATATAGAAAAATTAACAAGTATATTTACATGCTTCAAACATAGTTATGTTCACTAAAAGAAAAATAAAAGCAATCCCACACATACATGCTTCAAGAGACAAAACAAACTAAGAATCAGGTTATGTAAAACAAATACTTTAATTGAAAAATAAGCTTAATTGTAGTTGTACCTGTAAGTAATTGCAATCATTAACTCTAGGTTTATATTGAAAAACCCAGAAATCTATTTTAAACTTTTAAAAAAACCCAGCAAGCAACCCTCCCTCGACAGAGATTTCTTGTACATCATCTTTCTACACCTTTGAAGGAGTGTGTGTTTCAAAGATATGTGAAGAGATAGAGATTTAAAAGAATAATTTGGAGATATGTGAGATGGAGAAGAAAAGGGATGTATAAATAGAGTGAGGGTAGGGTTAGTCAAGACAAGAGAAACAAAGAAAGAGGAGAGAGAGTGTGTGATTCGTGAGATGTAAGACATGTAACTCAAGCGTTGGTGATAGGCTGATAGCTAGATGTGTCTATATTTAATTTAATTTTTTTTTTTAAATTCTTCTATAAATGTAGACACATGTCCAAATTTGGTTGGTTAGACACAAATTTGGACAACATTTTTAAACGAGTAATCCGAGTCCATCAAAGATATTCATTGTTAGCAATAAGAACCAATCAAGTTTCAGGTCTTGGATTGCCAACTCAGCAATGAGAACCAATCAAGCTTCAGGTCTTGGATTGCCAACTTAGCAAAGTTTTTGTTAGACACCTCTAGAATCCAAACTCTTCCCAGTTTGTTAAATATATATATATATATATATATATATATTTAAATCTTCAGTTTTGTAGACTTTATTTCCATATTCGAAATTGGTGGATTATTTATTTATTTTTTTCAGTTTTTGTTTAAGGATTTAGATTTTTTCTGAATTGGAAACAACTAGGTCCATATTCAAACTTTTTCAGAATCAAATTTATCATTAATGAATAGGATAGGGATCTTTAATTTGTTCATTTCATGAGGATTTTAAAGGTAAACCTATGTGGTTTTTGATTTGTACGTGTCACTGTTTAAAGATTTTTCAAAGGTAATAACTATTAAAATTATGATGTCATTGGTCAAATAATTTCAAAGATGCTATTAAAATTTGGATGGCATGGCAAATGTGCTTTTGCTCTATAAAGTTTCAGCTTTGAGTTTGGACACTTTGACCAAAACTATATCTCTTTCTCTTCTCTTCTCTTCTCTTCCCTCTTAACTAGGAACATTACCTGTCCTTTAAGCTTTAAGACCTTTTTTTTATTACACATTTTATTAATCAATGAATTAATAAATATTTTAATTCAAAACAAATATTTTCAAATCATCAATTTTCATATATAATTAACATTTAATATAATAATTAACTTTAAATAATTTGGTAAAACAAAATAATAACATTGACACCTTCAAATTAAAATATTACAATCGAAAAATAACAAACAAAAAAAATACATTGAAAATTAATGAAAAAATTATTTCAAAATCATTAGATGTAAAATAATTAAGAGAAAACAAATTTATTAAAGAAAGTTTAAAATATTATTTATAAAGTAAAATAATAATATTTTATTATTTGTAGATTGTAAAATGGAAAAGAGGTTTGAGTAGTAGATTTACGAAAATAAAATATTCTAAAAATATTTTGTTTTTGCCTTTTCAGTCTATAAAATGAAAAAAAAAAAAAAAAATTTCAGTTTTTGTTTAAGGATTTGGATTTTTTTTGAATTGGAAACAACTAGATCCATATTCAAACTTTTTTGGAATCAAATTTATCATTAATTAATAGGATAGGGATCTTTAATTTGTTCATTTCCTCATGACTTTAAATTAGAAGTAATGATACTTTGTCTAAATTTGGTATACAAATCTGATGCCAAAATGAAGTGGCATCATTGTAATTTATTCATTTAACTCATACAAATCTAATACAATTTAAATAAATGGATTACAATGATATCAAATGATTTGGGCACCAATTTTAGATATCAAATTTAAACAAAGCAGTATTATTGTAAATTTAATTAATGTCCTTGTTTTCTAAACAAGAGATTGTGAGTTTCATGAAACAATTTTGAGGATTTTAAAATTAAACTAACCAAGGCGGTTTTTGTACGTGTCACTATTCAAAGGTTTTCAAAATTACTAATAAAATTATGATGTCACTAGTCAAATAGTTTCAAAGATGCTGTTAAAATTTGGATGACAGATTGGCAGATGTGCTTTTGCTCTGCAAAGTTTCAGCTTTGAATATGGAAACACTTTGACCAAATTACCAAAACTCCTCTCTTTCTCATCTCTCCTATGCTCTTCAATTTTAGGTTTTTTTATATAAATAAAAATAATTCCTTAATTATTGAAATAAATATTTTAATAGCTAGCTGCATTTAACTTTTAAACATAGTTCTCTCTTCTGATTGGAAAAAATAATAATAATCATTATTACCAAGTACCGCTTATTTGTTGGGAGTTTTAGGACTAAGGTTCATGCTTAACATCCAAGCAATGGGATCGGCTATGTTACTCAAATAAAAATATTGGTATGATATCGACATCTTTTGAGACCAACTCTTTCGTCAATTTCTATGTTAAAGTGGTTCTCAAACATAAAAGTTATTCTAGATTCAAAGCTTGAAGAGCGTAGGAGAGAAGAGAAAGAGAGGAGTTTTGGCAATTTAGTCAACAAGGAGTCTCAAAATTTGTTGCTACCATATCAATATGACCATATGGGTATAGTAGACTCCCCAAGTAATTTCGTATCAATGGCTGGGTCATTAGTAGACTAGACCCATTTAAGTGAGTAGAATTTGAAGTTTGGTAAAAAAAAAGGACATTAAAGACGAGAGAGAGAGATGGAAATCACGTGATGTATAATGGTATTTTTAACCTTTCAAACATTTAAAAAGCATTGCAAATTAAATAAAAGTAATAAAAATACAAATTAATTGAAAAAAAAAAAAAAAACAGAATGGATCGAGATTCGAGATGGATGGTTTTAGATATAGAGTTAGATTGGATCCATTTGAAATCTTTTTCTGGGTTTGGTTGACCTAGAGTTAGATCCTTCTGATATATATATATTTTTTCTGGGTTTGGTTTAGAAGTTTTGTTAAATGTTTTTGTCATGATTGATGAGAAAATGCAAGGGTTAGATTGAGATTTATCGGTTAAATGATTTTGTGTTGTTTGTTTGACGAGAAAATACAAGTGGAAGATCCATTAAAAAATTCGTTTTTCATTTTTTTTTTCTTTCTAAAATTGCTTTGAATTTTAGATATTTTTATTTGATCTCTATCATTTATGTTTGAGATAACTGTGGAAATCCATTTTATATATATATATATATATATATATATATATATAATTAATTTAAGAATTCGTTAGTTTAGCTTTTTTTGAGGATCAAACTTGATCACCAGTTAAATTTGATCAAGTTTAATTAACGGCATAATAAAATTTTGTATGGGGAAATTAAAGAAAAAATCCCAATAAGTTTAATGCAGTGCAATTTGCTCTTAAATGAAAATAACAAAATTTTCACCTACGTTTGTACTCAGCATGATTCACAAATTCACCTACCTTTGTACTCTATAATTTACTCCAATAAGCAAATCAATAAATGATAAAATGAATAGTTTTTCATTTGCCAATAATTTAACAAGATTTTTATTCGCCTACACTTCTGGGTTGTAGCAAACCATGCATGTTGCATTTCCTTCTTAAGAAAATTATGTACCTTAAAAATAAAACAATCAAATCATTAATTAATAGGATAGGGTTCTTTAATTTGTTCATTTCCTCACAACTGGCTTTTTAAGTATATTTGTTTACTATTAACACTATTTAATACCCACCTTACCCTTGAACTTTTTAAAATATTACAAATTTGGGTTGATCGTAGGTTGAAATTTGAATATCAACATTCTTCTACCGTTACGTTGGTGTGGCCTATTTTGACCTATTTAAATATAGTTTGCCATGATAATTTAGAGCATTCATCTAATTATCATTTTTTTTTTTTTTTTTTTGAGAAGTTCTGATTATCATTTTTAAATAGGCATTTTGCCATGAATTTAAAATTTAAAGTATTCATCTGATTATGTTTTTATATATATATATATATATATACTGGTTTAAGCTCCTAGCTCAAGCTCAG